>OX346277.1:2417500-3017500 GCA_947049275.1 Epinotia bilunana | reverse complement strand
CTACATTGCCGTTGAGGAAGCGAGAAGAACGACCAGCAATCAAAGTTTTTTTTTCGCCGTGTATTGCAAAGAACGCAAGCAAATCTATCTATCCTATGTCCATCTAGAAAACCCAGGTGTTTTTTTTATGATAAGTGGTTCAGGATATTACCCCTTCATACAAACTTACAAAGCTAATATGTCACTGACTTTTTATTATATAAGTATAAATTGTAAAGATTGGTTTTAGACCCTCTATCTATTTCTATATAATAATATAGAAATAGATATATAGCAATTGACAAGTAGAATTGTATGTTATATTATTTATTAATTGAATTGAATAAAGTTCAAAATCATGTGAACCTAAACTAATTGCCTGCTTAATGATAATTAATGAGAGTCAATCGTAGACAGACGACTGTATGAAAAAATAATCTATATCTCATCAAACCAATTTGTTTAAATAATAGTCACCTCTTTTCTTCCCAGTCTTCTTTCTCTTTCCCTCCTCCACAGTTTCGTCTGTCTCCATCTCTGTCGCACCGAGCAAATCCTCCTTAATCTCCTGTAGCGTCAGATTATCTGGGTCTGTATCTTGTTCTAGTTCCAATTTCTCGTCTAGTTTTTGGTCAGTGGAATCATTTGTATCTTCATCACTCTGAAATAAATAAATCAATAAATATATGTATGTATGTAATCACTTTATTGTACACAATAACAGGTTAAAGAATTCAATTCAATTAATTTATTTGCAACCTTGTACAATTGACACATGTAACTTAAAGATAGGCAATGCACAGGGCCCCGTTAGGGCATAGCAAACGTTACAGTTAATTAACAAATATTTAAAATATAAAATAAGTTAAAATTTATTTGACTAGTAAAAAAGTTAAAGTATAAAAAATATAATAAAATAACAATCACTTTCTAAAATATTAAAATAATTCGTAAAAATAATTTGTAAAAATAATTTGTAAAGATAATTTATAAAAATAATATGTAAAATAATTTGTAAAAAAAATTTGTAATAAATAATAATAGTTTAAAAATGTATAAAATGATAAAATTTTAGTCTAAGTAAAATTAATCCAATAAATTTAAATTAGTATCACATTTCACATTACAATATATTCTTTAGAAAAACATTATATAACATATAGAAGTATATTGGGGTGCGAAATCGATCTAGCTGGGTGCCGTGTCTGCGAAAATTCGTGTTCTCCCTATTTTCTCTATTTTCATCCGAGCAGAGCTCGGTCGCCCAGGGACTCGAAGTAATACCAGTCAAATCATTAACTCAATGTCGGCGATCACCATCATTCGTTCTTGGTAATGTTGTGTAGGTTCCAAAAGTAAGTATGCAAAACATTTTTATAACACAACACTTTAAGACTGTTTCAAAAAATAAATAAATTGATTCTAGTTTAATAAAATTATATATATATATATATATATTTCATTATGACTACTATATGCCAGTCAGTCGTCACACCCGTTCGTTATCGCTCTCGGTGCAAAAGTGCCCAAAACGCTCACAGCATTACCCCGCTGGATGGCTATGGTCAGCCTCTGCACCAGAAACGATTCTGAACGGGGGTCCTCTCCCTTTTGCCTAAGTCGACGGCCTATGTCACGCACAAATTGTTTAGCTTCAGCACCCCAGCAGCCCGCCGTTTCCACCGCAAAAGGAATGAAAATATACCCCGAGCCCAAAGGAGCATACTTTTGGCGCTTCACCGCCGCCTGAGACTTGGCTGCCGCTCCGCCCACGCGTACTGTGCGACTGATATGAGAGGCGGCGAAGGTGCTGACGCACGTAGCGTCCAAAAATAACACTAACGTCCTCTTATGCAGTTGGTGGTTGTACACATACAATAGATACTTTTAATAGATGTAGAGTGGGAGGCAGGGAAACTGCAGAACTATATAAAATCTTATTTATTAACATAAAATGTACGTCTTCATTCGTACCGATCGTCTTACAAACTGAAGCATACGTCAAATCATTCACCGTTCTAAAACTATTCAAACCACGTTCGATCGCTCCTTATCATCATCTAGCAGCCAGCACCATACAGTCATCAAAAAGTACCAATCCCACATAGACGTACTTGAATTACACTTTTTCTTTACCCACCCTGAGCAAGTAAGGAACTAAATGAGCAAAAATGAGAATATAGATACCAAGTCATTTTCCATTTTGACATCAATTTCGCTTTCTTCATTCACCAGGTCGGGTTCGCACAACACTGAAGTCTCCAGAACACTTGACGCCTCCAATTCATTCACCGGAGCCCGTAAAACATCTGCCGGAACCTCCGGTAGATTCAACAATGCCTCCGGAACATTCATTGACGCCTCCGGTGCCAAAGCATTCGAAGTGTCCGGGACATTCGGTGTCTCCGAAACAGTGTGGACATTTGTCGCCAAAGATCTGTCCGTTGGGGTTTTCCATGTTCCCAATTCCTCTTCCAGGTCAGAGGAATCATAATAGCGTTCGTTGAAGTCGTATATCGGTTCAGGTACCATTGTGGGTATTTCCGCTTGTGGGTCTTTTGGTACTGTAAATGAAATAAAGAAATGTTTTAAATTATGTATTTTTCGCCCACGCAAACTCGTTGACATGTGTATCCTGCACGTCCTAAAGCCCGCTCCACATTCTCGACAAAACTACACGAGATTTGCTGAATACGAGAGTGTGGAGTGAGTATTCGACTATGTTCGTATTGTTTTGCGTATATTCGTGTAGTCTCCGTTTCGTGTCGGTAAAATGGCCAAACATCAAAGAGCTCTCGTGAAGTTTCGTGTTTGCGCGAAACTTCTCCTTCAAATTATCGCTGCGCTTCCGCCAGTCGACCGACGGCAACCGTAGGAAGCGTCCATCTTGTATGAAAGTCCAATTACAACTGCGCAAGGTGAGAATGTAGAGGGCCGCTCGTTTCGCCCGGTCTCGGCAAATATTCCGGCGAAACCAGTCTCGTGTAGTTTTGTCGAGAATGTAGAGCGGGCTTAACTTACGGTGCTCAAACCTGGTCATTGACTGAGGCTCAGAAGTCCAAACTCAAAGTTTGCCAGCGTGCGATGGAGCGCAGCATACTAGGTGCTCGCAGAACTGATCTAATCAGAAACACGGAACTGCGCTCCCAAATTGAAAAACACAAATGTAGATATGGGTGCCAAGACCACCAAACTCAAGGGCTGGACATGTCTGCCGTATGCATCCGGAAAGATGGGCCGGGATAAGTACAGAATGGACTCCGCAAGACGGCCACCGAGAGGCAAACCAAAAAGATAACGATTTGGACGCGTTCTTCTTGGATTAGCGGGAGCATGCCTTTGCCCAGCGGTGGGACACCTAAACAGGCTAGGGAAAAAAGCTATGGTCTAGTGGTTAAGCTGACAGAAGGCTGTCAATCGGCGTACTAGTTTTCACACATTCGCAACCGGACTAAAAATGGAACAATACACCAGAAACTATTGACTTACTATTACTACGTATAGACTGGCAACCCAGAACATTTTTCTTGACGTCTTCCAATCAGGCCGCCATCTTGGAAAATCAAAGAGTATGTAAACGTAGTAGATACAACCATTTTCTGAGTTCGGATTCAGTTATTTTAAAGTCCTAATTTTCTCAGATATCGATTTTGATAGCAAGCAAGACAAACAAACTAAATTACGACCATTTTCAAATTGGAAATTGATATACTTAATAATTATATTCTCCTAAATTGCTAATGGGTTCATAATCGGAGACCATACTCGCATCGCGTAAATTATTTGTATAAGAGAATTTACCTAGGATTTAAATAAATAGAACTTAAGATATATTTAAATAAAGAGAACTGAACGTTTCCACTAAAATTATTCATAAAAACGATTAAATAAAAAAATAAAACAAATGGTTGCTGCTATTTTGGCGCAAAAATTAAGATCTTTAAAGCTTCAAATCAGTAAATCTTGTAAGTTTAATGTTCTACTAATAAGGCAAAATAGTCTTAGGAAATTGTCACTTCTACATTTTTAATCTTTGAAATAATGGCCGCCGTCGGCGCGTATTGTATAAATTACAGAAAAATTCATGTTATTTCAAAAATTTGTGAATTTGCCGATGAAAAGTGATCCCCGTACTTTTGCTATTGTTGTTTCTTGTTGGTGCAATAGCGCAATGCAAAAGAAGGCATTTTTTAAAGTTTTGAGTAAAAATTGCACTCGAAACGACCGCCATCACTGCCCGCCACAGACTAAACCAACACACTCTCATGAGAGTATGTTGACATGCGCAAACTTATGCTAGGTGATGTCTACTTAAGTAATATAACTCAATGCCAGAAACCGACAAAACTCGCTAGGCGTGTAGGTTTACAACTACGGCCACCTAGCGGGCTGAGCCGGCATCTGGGCAAACATTACGAGTGCCTACCAGGCGGGTTCTTGGTTGCGAACGTGTTAAGAGTCCCCAGGACACTTGACTCGCCATACAAACGTAGTTTGGTGCATTTTACAACGGCATACTGGATTGACCTAATTATATGTAGCTACGGTAATAAATGATAAATGAATGAATATATAATAACTGTTCATGTATGGGCTGCGTTAATTTTTACCATTAAGGCCCATACGCACGTAGTGGTTTGTTGGGATGAAACTACTGACAGGCCAACAAATATTTATTATTTAATATTATAAAAAAAAAAACCGTTCATTGCTTTTTTGTGTATTTTATTTTTTATTTTTTATGTTTGTATTTTAGTTAAGTATATAGGTATTTCCTTTTAATTGTTTTGTTTGTTACTCTCCGTGCTCTCACCGAATGGACCCTGCGGAAGACCAGCGCTGGCTGCAAAGCTAGCAACATGCTGAGCTGGGTCCATTTCGTGACAAAAAGGAAATGTGCTTTTTTTATTATTATCTGTGTTGTGTTTGTCACGAATAAATGCTTTGATTGATTGATTGATTGATAATGAATATAAGGGGACAATCTTACACAAATCGCACTAGCCCCATAGTAAGCTCAATAAGGCTTGTGTTACGGGTACTAGACGACGATATATTTAATGGATATAAATACTTAAATACATAGAAAACATCCAAGACTCAGAAACAAATATTCATGCTCATCACACAAATATTTGTCCTTACCGGGATTCGAACCCAGGACCTTCAGCTTCGTAGGCAGCGTCACTACCCACTAGGCTAACCGGTCGTCTAGTGGTTAGTACGGTTCGATACGGTAGCCTAGTGGTTCAGGCATGCGGCTGTCAAGCGGCGGTCGTGGGTTCGAATCCCGGCTCGTAACAATGAGTGTTTCGGAACTTACGTACGGAATATTTAGCGTTAGCTTTTCGGTGAAGGAAAACATCGTGAGGATACCGGTCTAATCCCAATAAGGTCTAGTTTTCCCTCTGGGTTGGATGGTCAGACGGCTGTCGCTTTCGTTAAACTAGTGCCTATGCCAAATCTTGGGATTAGGTGTCAAAGCGGACCCCGGGCTCCTTTAGGGCACAACCGGGAATAACGGTAGGGATGATGATGCTGGAATAACATGAAACTTTGGATACACAACGGGGTCCGCCATATCCATGTCGGAAACTTAGTTTTAGTTGCGAGATTTAGAACAGAAAAAGACAGACTGAAGAAGGGTTACATAGTATACTTCTTCATACTTCTACTCTCTCAATTTTTTCAAGCTTTTATTCAACTTGACCTGGTCGTTTGTTTGTTAGTGAGGGAAAAATCTTGCAACTGAATGTTGAGCCAGCTAACCTCAACCGATTGAGCTGAACCGATTTTGGGTATAAGTAGTTTGGATGACAATTCAATATTATGGTACCCACGAGCTACGACAGGTGGCCATGGGAATTCAGTACTTAACCGACGTGACCCCGTCGAGATTGGGCTCGTTAGAATCGTCTCAATGAGTAGTTGATGAAGGTATGTTTTTTTTTGACAGTAACTTATTTCTATGCCCCTTTTTTTTAGAAAGACATATATGTATAACTCCATACCTGTCACATGTTTAATATGAAACACCAGCTCCTCCGCACTTTTCTTCTTACTCTTGTAAGCCTTCGGGTTGTGGACGATGTCTATGGTGGGCACCCGGTATCCCTGCCATGTGGTGAAGTCAGTCGGCTTGTGATACAGACTTGTGCCTGACAACTCAATGAATTTTTTGGTAATCTGCAATAACATCCATACATTGATGTCGGCAAATCCATCTTGCTAAAATCAGCAACGAGTAAATGCCATAGAAAAAAAAACCGGCCATGTCCGTGTCGGATTCGCGCACCAAGGGTTCCGTACCACTATTTATAAAAACGGCAAAAAAATCACGTTTGTTGTATGGGAGCCCCCTTAACTATTTGTTTTATTCTGTTTTTTACTTTTTTTTGTTACAGCGGCAACAGAAATACATCATCTGTGAAAATTCCATCTGTCTAACTATCACGGTTCATGAGATACAGCCTGGTGACAGACGGGCAGACAGACAGACGGACGGACAGCGGAGTCTTAGTAATAGGGTCCCGTTTTTTACCCTTTGGGTACGGAACCCTAAAAGGGCAATATGGATTTTTTATAGTCTATTGCATATTTTTAACGAAATTCTCCGTCTCAGCTTGCGCCAAAATTGCTTCGTATGTCCGGATGTCCGGATGTTGTCTTCAGACTGGAGGCAACTGGTCATGCACTACTAAACCAACACCTTTCCACTCTAGGTGTCACAGACAGTCCTCTCTGCAGAGCCTGCAGGAACGAAGAGACAGCCGCCGGGCAGTGGCCGTGGCAGAACACCGGGCAAACCACCTCGCTGGTGTCACTACAGAGCTCGTCGGCCACATAAAGGGTTTGCTAGGTTTCTGGTGGAACTGGGTCAGCACGAATAATAGTAGGGTCAACAACCTATCAAGATAGGCTATCACGTCGAGTTGCAGAAACCCGGCCCAACCAGCGAATACCTATAAGGTGAAATTTTCCGTGCGCGCCCAGTGTAGACGTGCCTCGGCGAGCCACGACGTTCGGCGAACGCCTCGCCCGAGCCGGGCATTATGGTCAGCCTTGTATTCACCAGACGCATGCCTCGGGCGAGGCGTGAGGCCGAGCATGCGTCCGGATTAGACCCGGCTATTGAATAGGGGATGTCTTTTTATAGGCCTTTATGCGTTCAGAGGATAAAAGTATCCTATGTCTTCATTTGGTATTCAAGGTACCACGTAAACTTAAACTTTATCGACATTGGTTCTATCTTTTTAGTATGAAAATGAAAAAACTGACAGGCAGAGCACTATTTCTAACCATGGAAACAGTAAATATGCCCTATGTATGTTCCTAAAATTGGTACAAGCCAGGATTCGAACCCACGACCGCCGCTTGACAGCGGCATGCCTGAACCACTAGGTTACCACAGCTTGTATAGAATTAACTGCAAGTATATAATTAGGCCCCGTGTGGAGTCGGGTTAGAATATCACCACCCTCTTTCTTCCCGTGGGTGTCGTAAAAGTCGACTAGGGGAGCAGGGTTGAAGTGTGTTGTGGGCGATGGGCTAGCAACCGATCACTGCAATATCACATTTTGTCGATCTTTTATACCCACATTTATGCTAAATCATGTGCTCTGCCTACCCCTTTTGGGAATAAAGGCGTGAATGTGTGTATGTATGTATGTATATAATTAGGCCTTAGACAGATACCAATGGAATGAGACGGAGGTGGCCTATGACGGCAGACGCTTATCACTAAGAGATATTCTCTAAACATGCTACTGTAACAAAGAACACGAGCTACGAGAGAAAACAGTCTCTTAGCGAAATAAAGGCTTATTGAACTGAATTGAATATAATTATTGAGCTTTGGTACAGATAGCCACATAGAAGAAATAGAGTGCAGGGTCGCTCTCAGCTGGAAAAAGTACTGGAGTTTCAAGGAACTTCTAAAAGGCAACTTCAATCTACGCCTCAAGAAAACAGTGATGGACACATGAATCTTACCAAGCCTCACATATGGCTGCCAAACTTGGGTTCACACCAATAAAACTAAATTAAAAATTCGGACGTGCCGGAGAGCAATGGAGAGGAGCATACTGAATGTTAAAATGAAGGACAAAATAAACAGCAAAAGCATCAGGTCACAGACAAAACTAACAGACACACTCCACTTCTTACTCAAACAAAAATGGAGAAGCCACTAAATGGCCAGGGCCACTAGGAAAAAGACGAGTGGGAAGGCCCAAGGCAAGATGGTCTGATGACATAATAGCTGTAGCTGGACCGAACTGGATCAACAACGCTAAGGACAGAGACAAATGGAAAGACATGGAGGCCTATACCCGTCAGGGGTCCCTAATCTAACCTGAAACACACACTTAAACAAACGAACAATTATTATATAATAATAGCGAATTAATAAAGGCTTAAATAAATAATTGAGCTTTAATTTGCATTGGTATATTTTATACTTTTGATAGACTGGACTTTTGCATTGAAAGTTTGTATGCAAGTGCTAAATAGCCGTGTCCACACCGGCCGAGCGGTTCGTCCGAACGGCTCGCCAGAGCCATCAAACGCTCGCCCGAACGGTTCGGGCGAGCCGTCAAAAGGGTCGGCCGCAAGCGCTCGGTCAGTGTGGACGGGCGTTCGAGCAAACGCGCGCGGCCGACCCTTTTTTTTTTTATTTACCTACCGATAGTTGAGCTCACGATCACGATGAAGCCGCACGTGCGCACAGCTGTCGCTGCGACGTTAATTTTGCTTTTGCTTGTCCGAATTCGAAATCGGAAGAAATGTATTTAAAAAAAAAGCCGAAAAATGTGGATGCGCAAAATTTTTGAGAACCGAAAAGAGGCCGGGATAAAATGATTTGATCAATTGTGTTATGATCAGAGCGAAGACGTTTACCTATTGAAATTCCTACTAGGTAGGTACTACTCAATCTACCAATCCTTCCAGCTGACACACAAACCTATGCGTGTCGAACTCAGTTACGCAATTCCCAAATCCGCCTCAACTCGTCTCACTACCAAGTTACCAACCGCCAGTAGGTATAACTTGATCCCTAATTTCCCAATATCAATATGTAATGTAGGTATTCAGGGGTCAAGCTAGTTTTGACCTTTTCCAACGCAGCGACTTCGAATGAACTTTAATAAGTTACCTTGATAAAAAAAAGACCGGGTTGCACTCCGGGAGTGCCGGCAGAAGTGAAAACTTGATTAATATTAATTTTGCAAAAAAAAATCCCTTCCTCCCCCCTCTCCCCCTGCGTGCCAATATATCTAATAACAACCTTATTAGTAGTACGCTATTGTTCAACCTAACTCAGCAAAATTGATGGAGAGGAAGAAATAAAATACCAATTTGTTTTTGCCATTGCCAAATATTTTTCAAAATTTTATCCCTTTAGGAATAACGTCCAAATTCGAACTATTCGAATTTGCTCAATAGCAAAACGGTAAAGGACGCGTGGACAAAATTACTTTATTGCATATTCTATGCAATTGCAAAAAGTGTTTAACGGCTTTATACTCTTACGAATAGCGTTCAGTTTTGAATGAAGTCGAATTGGTTAACAGCAAAATATAAAAGTGTGATGTGAAAACAAAATGCAATTTGCATTTACGAAAAATGTCTTACGACCTTATACTGTTAACAATAAAGTACAAATTAGAATAATAATACGTAGGGCAAAAATCGCCTTCTGTCGTTCGGCCGAACAAAACCACCGTCCACATAGGCTGAGCCGCTCGCGGCTCGGGCAAACCGTTCGGGCAAGCATTCGGGGGCTCGCCCGAATGGCTCGGGCGAGCCACCGTTTGCCCGAATCACGTCCACACCGGGCGAGCACGTTTGGGCGAACGGTGTTCAGGCGAGCCGCTCGTTCGGTGTAGACACAGCTATTGACGAAGCGACTTTTTTCCTTTCAATAATTCCTTCACCTGTGTATTGAATGGACTCTTGGGATGGACATAGGCTATATTTTATCCTACATGTGCATTCGTCTGCATTATTTTTAACATTTTGGCAGAGCCACGGGGATTGCTAGTATGAGATAAAGAGGACCTCACCTTTCTACCACTCTCTAGATGTTCAATCACAAACTTGTATGATTTTCTGCACTTCCTTCGGAATTTGTACACCTTTCGTATAAGGCAAGCACACTCTGGGCAGAACTTTGTCAAATATGTCATTTCTACAAACTGAAATGATGAAAGACAATTAAGTACATAAAAAAATTAAGGTATGACGAAGAAAAAGGTAAACAATAAAAATAATGAGAAAATAAAATGTAAACAACCGGTATAAAATAAAATGGTTCCGGTACCTATGTAATAAAATACAATGAAAAAAGTTTTAAAAATAAAATGAACTATATTTTTGCTTTGAGGATCGTTAAAGCATAAATCGATGAAGTTAATAAAAAATGCTTCGAACTTACTGGGCATCCACTGAATTCTTCATAAGCTTTTATTAAAAATTTATTGTCTGTGTAGTTTTTCAACTTCCCTTCAACGCTCCGACAAATACGACAAGCAACAAACGGCGGTGCCATTCTTAGTGGCGGTAATAATTACTGTACTTATTGAATACAGAAATGTGTTAGTTATGTTTAAATACTATCTAAAAATTGGAAAATCCCGACGAGCAAATCTTCAACAACTATGTATAAAAACTTTAGGCGTTTTACACTTTGTATAAAAGAAAGCTTGTGCTTGAAGAATAGTTACAATACAAATAAATAGCTTCTTGCTTATTCTACCAAACTAAAAAACAAAAAACGAAAATTTTGTTTTTTTAAACGTTTAGTAAGTTTAAACGTAAACTTGAAGCTAAACTGCTTTTGTTGAGATCGACGATGGTAGTTTTTTCTTGTAATTTTTTGGCTTTAATCTGTGATTTTGGTAACATTCATTCAAACTTTTAAGCTCTTGTTGAAAAATGCCTCAATAATGTGACATTACGATGTGTGTTTATGGAGACATTTTGGCTACGCAACATTGAACTTTTAATTAATAATTAAATAAGCACTGTTTTGTTAATTTAATACAACTAAACATCGCTGACGTTAGAAATTTGTGTTGTAGGTATTTATAAAAGAAAATAAAAAGATATGATCACAAACTGAATACTTCCTCTGTAAACTGTCAACTTTGACGGCTTTGACAGTTTTGACACACGAGAGAAAAGAAAACAATAACATAACCTAAACGTAGCGCGAAACTAGTAAAAATCCGCTTAAATTGAATACGAAAGATCATTATTGCGAGCTAACAAAACAAAGGTGAGTGCGAAACATTGTAGGTATTGGTACAACATGAACTATGAGGGTGTTGATATTATTTCTTTTATATGAGTCATAGTCACACTTAGTATTTGGCTGAAGTTACACAATAGTTTGCTCAAAAACACGTCAGTATATCATGCTTTATAGCCGCTAGGTACGGTTTTCGCTTGGAGACATAAAATTTATTTGTTATCGAAGATAGTTTTAGACAAAAAGTACTTAATTTTATAAGCAGTTTTGTGTATTGATTTCTTCGAGGATTGTAGGGTAATTGTACTGGACACGACCAACTTCATTTACCGACCACCTGAAAACGTTTCTTCGTTTGAAATACTTACACACACTTTCACATTCAGATTAGAATAGAACATTACTCATACAGATTGACATTAAAAAAACTAGTTGTTAATATTATAGTAATCAATTAAAAACGGAAATATATATTTTCAGCTCACCAACTCATCTAAGAGTGGGTTGCAACAACATATCTATTTTGGGGATAGAATGTTAGCTAAACAACTACCGTACCTACTAAACACCTTGCCCGCAGACATTCGACACAAGCCAAATAAGCTTAAATTCAAAAAATCTTTGAAAAAGTACTTACTCCAAACACTTCGTGACAAATGCTAACAAGCAAATTCCACGTAACTAAGGTTTTAGCGGGACACTCTATGTGCGTACATTATACATTATATATTAGACACATAGTTAAAATCATAGTGTAAAAAGTTAAATATTGTGATAGATAGTTTTTATAGAGACTCATACCTGCAGACAAACTGGTAAAACACTTGCAGGAAAATGCATTAGATTGAGTTTTGTATCCCATTGTTTAGTAATAATAAATATATAAAAATAATAAATACAATTTAACACTGATCAACCTTAATTATGGCGCCGGCAGATCATGCCATAGAAACTGGACAAACTATCCAGACATTCTGATTTTAATGTTCACCCCTTATGATTACAGATGGTTTGGTGCAAACCACCTCAAATGGCGCATTGACCATGATAATATTGTTGCAGAACTAAAAATGACAGACACTTTGAAAATAAACCTACAATTTGGCGGAGGCGCAGAACTACTCTTCGACAAAATAAAGAAACGGGAAGTGGAGCTGCCAGGGCTTAAGAAGTACTTCCCGGAGAGCCAGAGGGAGACGTGGACGATAAAGGAGTTGTTGGTGTGGCTGAAAGATAATCTGTTGAGGGAACGACCAGAATTGTTCTTGCAGGTTAGTCAATTAACAATGGATGTTTTTGAAATTAAGAGAATACAATTGAATACAAATACGGATACTAATACTATTACGGAACATGATTTTAAAAGTGTAGGTACTTAAACAACAGGTGAGAGAGATTTCTTCCAAACAACCTGTACGGGTTGTACACCTGAGATGATTTGATTGTTGATTGTTGATTGTAGACTTGATAGAAACACTGATGTCGTTGAATGATTTTATTGATAACCAAGGTAAATGTATAGGTACTAGCTAGGAGCACGTATAAACGTAGACTGATTCATAAGTGGCGTAATCGCCGATACAGCTATTAATATAACGTCATTATATTTAATGCTGACACGTGAAATGTGCGATGCTTGGATCGTACATATTCCCGGCCACGAGATGAGATTGATAGGAGATGCCGATTTTACACAATCCAAAAAACCAAAAAAATACAAGGAATACTCAGTAGTTTCAGTGATATGGAACAACTTAACATTGAAATTAATAAACTTATTGGATGGAGGTAAATCCTCTGAACATTGTTGAAGTAGTTATATTGTTGAGGGCAGTTGCAGCGGCGCGGTGATTTTGTCTCTCCTGTTGTTGTCCGTCGTTGCCCTGCTGGTCTGCTGATGGAATTGAGCTGCGCGATGTGATTGATATCTCAGTGGGCCTACGTCCGCGGGCCGCGGGAGCCACTAGCGGAGGGGCGAGTCGCACCATGAGTTTTCGTCGCCGGATATAGCGACGGACGTACAGCGCTGCCATCATGGCTACTACGGCCATGATCGCGTAGATCGCCGTGTAGTGATGAACGTCGTGATAGTTGATTCCATCTGATAATGAGCCCTCGTTTTTCATGTGATCGATCTGGTCCTTGATACTCTTCAGAGATATGTTGTTCTCTGCTGGGTCTCTCGATTCTCTTTGAAGGATTGGTATCGTGAGGTTGATAACATTATTTATAGATGGTACGCTGAACCTAACGACGTCTGCTTGAGTCTTGATCTCGCTGGAAGGTTTCTTTTGAGGAAAGATAGTAAAAGCATCTCCGTTTAGTACGCAGTCTGTTTGTAAGGTTATGATCCCGGCCTTATTGATATACTCTGCCGTTACGTCCTGTTCGCATATGATTCTTGCTGTACATACGTCACAACAAAAGTAAAGGTATGTATTCGTAGCGCTTAGTTCCGTCCATATGTTCCGGCATGTGTCAGAGTGCACTGAACACTTATTTGTAACTTGATCCGCTATACACAGGTGAGTGTCCGACTTCAATTGATAAATTGGACCTTGTAGCGTGCAAATAAGTGTCTTAGAGTCGTAGTGAGTACATTTTTGAACTGTTTCATCCAGCATGGGTATAAAAGATTCCTTTTTGATATTTATAGCCACTTGATTTGCTATGGGTCGTATTTTGATCATATTTTTTCCGTTTTGCACTGGGATTGATATCAATCTGAAGAGTTCGTAGCCATCGCGAAATACTAAGGGTATTCGGATCTCAAAGAGTAGGTACTGACGGGTCATTCTGGTTCGCACCTTCATTAAATGATATAACTTGTGTATATCGTTGTTGATATTTTCGCATGGAAGGGTTAAGTCATTTGGCAGTTGCCCGGATATGATATTCAGCTCATCTTTCAGTTGTTGTGGTGTCAATAGATGCACGTTGAATTTATCGTAAATGACGTTAGTGATAGTGTCCAATAAAGTATCTTGAATTCCTTTAAGGTTGACTAGTATACTGTTTGCGATAATCGAGGACACAGTAAATTCATTTATCTGTGTTGTTTCTTGAATTTGGCTACCCTGTTTGTTTATGCTTTTTTCGATGTTGTTTATGTGTTGATTGAAGATTTTATGTTGATGTTGTACTGAGTGCTCGACTCTTTTGAGTAGGTTGTACTCGACCTCTATGACTGAAGTTTGATTTCTCCATAATTGAGCCAAGTGTTTCTCATTGATTCTTGTCAATTCAATGTCCTTTTGATATTGTTCTGCGAAATTTTCGTCCAGTACACCGAATAGGCTGTGAGCAATGTTACCGATGCCATTGATAAGGCCTCTTCTTTTTCTAAGTTGTTCGGAGCGTTGACCGAGTAACATGCTGTCGTAGTATTTTAATTCCGAGAAGGCGTGACGTAGCTGTGTCAATACTATATTACATTGTTGCTGGTTTCCTATAGCGTGACATATAGTTTCCAAATGATTGATGTATTTTGAAAACAGTTCCGATCCTTCCCAGTAGGGATTGATGTCGTAGTAAACCACGAGTTTCCATTCATCCCGGGCGAGTTTCATGTTTGTTATTTTGTCGAAGTAAATGCCTTGTCCGTCTTTGAAACTTGATATGTTGTGAGCGCATTGCGCAGGTGATATAAATAACATAAATAGCATGAAGGCCATAGTCATGAAATTAAAGGTTTTGCTCTTTGAAGGTGTTCTCTGACTTGTGACCTTGTGGCATGTGACCTTCGAATCCTTCTTCTGTTCTCCTGCTTGATTTTTGGAGGGTTCGTCGTTTTCTGTTACAGGTAGGACGGATAGTTTGATAATGGGTCTTTTGATGACTCCGTTTTTTGTCTTAACTGATGCGACGCGTACGAAACCGTCCTTTCCCGGGTGAACGCTCTTGATGGATTTGACCTTGCTTCGGGTAAGTCGCCCATTATTTGATTTAGCTTTAGAGGTTTCTGCTTAAGGCACGTTATGCAACGTCGTAGGCGTTTTTTGACAGCTCTGTTTCCTCCCACAATCCAGTATGATTCTCGTAGCCTGGAGTGAGTGAGTTTCACACTCCCGTGTAGAACAGCTTCGTGGGCCTGGTCGATGAGCAGAACGGTGAGGCGACTGTTGTGAGGGACAATGAGTGGATGCTTCATTTCCCAGCTGATATGCGCGTTATGAAGTCGGCCGCGAACACGTAACATTCCATTTTGATCTAGGAAAGGTGTTAACCTCAATATGCTACTTTTCGAGTCCACTGATTGGTTTGATTTCAAATCTCTGATTTCATTTGAGAATTCTCTTTCTTGTATGTACTTAATGATTTTATTTTTGGCTCTACTTAACTCGTCGGCTGTTAAGTAATTTGAGCGTAGTTGGCCACGCGAGGCGAGGCGTAGTATCCACGCGAGTATTCGCGTGCAGCGTGTCATGTTGCTATGCTTGCACATTATTTCATTGATAACGTCGTTTGTCTGATTAGACGTTACCAGGTGACATTGTTTTGATGATTTTATTTCTTGATCTGTAGTGAAAGTTGGTTTCTCTTGATTTGTTCTGTACGATGGGAGCCATTTGGGTCCATTCCACCACAGTGGATGTTTCAATAAATGTTGAGCCGTGATTCCGCGACTCGCGCAATCTGCTGGGTTTTCTTCTGATTTGATGTAATTCCAGCAGTTTGGTGCTATGATTTTGGTGGTCTTGGCAACTCGATTGGCTACGAAGGGTTTCCATTTGCTAGGTTCCCCGTTTAGCCAACCTAAAACTGCGGTAGAGTCGGACCAGCCGATAACTTTTATGTTGTTATCTGATAACGACTGCGTCACCTTCTTCATCAATGTAGATAAAAGTTGAGCTGCGCAGAGTTCAAGCCTCGGCAAACTGACATCCTTCTTCGTTGGCACGAGTCTTGTTCTAGCTGCTACCAATACCGGCGGTGGCAAAGATGTAATGTCATTGACCCCTAGGGGGCAGACTCGACAATAAATAACGCATGCATACGCTTTCGTGGATGCGTCACAGTACCCATGAAGTTCAATATTTTGATTTTTACCGGTATTTAACCATCGTGGTACCTTGATATCTTTGATATGTTGTAAATCTTGATAGATTGTGGCCCATTCTTTTTTGGTTTTGTCTGGCACTTGATCGTTCCATCCGATGTCATTTGATACGACGTTTTGAAACAGTAGTTTTAGCTTTGTTGTAAGAGGTGACAGCCACCCAAGTGGGTCGAATACCTTCGCTATATTCGACAGCAGCTCCCTTTTTGTCATTGTCTTACTTATGGATGGTGGTTCAATCTTAAGTTGGAAAGTAAAATGATCATCCCCTGGGTGCCAGCGTAGTCCCACTGTTTTCGTAGTTTCCTGATCTTTGAACTCGAAAGGTTGATGTAATTTTTGAGACTTGTTGACTTCTTGTAGTAGCTCTGGCCTATTTGATGCCCACTTACGAAGGTTGAAGCCCCCTGATTTCAGTAAGTTGATAAGATCTGCCTGCAATTTCTTAGCTGTTTCAATGTCGTGACTGCCGTGTAAGAGGTCGTCCATGTAAAAACTCTCTTTTATGACGCTGGCAGCTTCGGGATAGTTGTTGCATTCATCACTTGCTAGCTTCTTTAGCGTCATCATCGCCAGAAACGGAGCGGCCCGGGTACCATAACTTATTGTAGTCAGTGCATATTCACGTAGCGGTTGATGGGGGTCATCTCTCCAAATGATTTTTTGATATACTTGGTTTTGATTGTTCACCAAGATTTGCCTAAACATTTTTTCGATATCTGATATCATTCCAACTTTATACTGTCGCCACTTGATAATAAGTGACATCAGGTCCTTTTGTAAATTCGGTCCGGTGTACATGGTGTCGTTAAGACTGATCCCATTTGAGGTCTTGGCAGCAGCATTGAAGACTACTCTAAGAGAAGTTGTTGTTGAGTCTGGTCGCTTGATACAGTGATGAGCTAAAAAGCATTCTCGTGTTGAATTGCATTGACTATCTGATTCGTCTGAGCATTCACGCATGTGACCCAAATCGATGTACTCTTGTATTAAGTTTTTGTAAGCCCTTGCGATGCTTTCGTTCTTTTTAAACTTGTTTTCGAGTTGTTTGAATTGAGCAATGGCTATATTTTTTGAGTATCCCAAAGAGTCTTCCATCTCAGGCTTGAACGGTAGGCGTACGACATATCTTCCATCCTTCTGGCGAAATGTAGTTTCATGATAAAAGTCCAAGCAGTATTGATCTTCTGAGGACAAGCTCGAAGAGTCATTGATATCTTCTATGTTCCAGAAGCGCGTAAGATCTTCCATGTTGTTGAGGACAATGTTGCATTGATATGAAGGCACGTTTCCACAAAGTATCCACCCAAGGTGCGTCTTTTGTGCAAGTGGCAGGGCTTCGCTTACATTGATAATACCATCTTGAATGATTTTGGCGTAGACGTCGGCTCCTAATAGTAGATCGATCGGGCGCTTAACGTGGAATTCGGGGTCTGCAAGTCGAACGCCTTCCAGGTAAGACCATTCAGGCTTAGAGAACGTCTTGTTCGGCAGGTGATTTATCAGTGTGTTCATGACATACAGGTTGGCATCAAACTGATAATCGGAATGTAGTGATGTAGCGGTGACGTTGATTACACCTTTGCAAGTTATTCCTTTGGCGCCAATGCCGTAAACAATATCGTTGCATCGTTGCCGCGGAAGTTGTAACAGTTGCGCGGCGCTTTGAGAAATCAAGCTCATTTGTGATCCCTGGTCGATAATTGATCTCATGATATGATAACTTCCATCTGCTGCTTTTATCTTGATAAGTGCAGTTGCTAGTAAAACATCCATGATATTATTCGATTCTTGCGTAACATTTGCTATATTTTTCCGCTTGCTAAATAGAGCGGAAGTGTCTTGTTGCATTGTGTAGGCATCATGCACTAATGTGTTGTGTTTCTCCTGACACGTGCGGCATCGACTTGTAGAAAAACATTCTTTATCGTAGTGATTGTAGAGGCAATTTTTGCATAAATTTAATTTTGCAATAATGTTTCGTTTGCTTTCGGGTGCTGCCCTTTGAAATGTTTCGCAATGAAATATTCCGTGGCTTCTATTACACACGGGGCATTGTTTTCTTTGTAAATGACTTGATTTAAAATCGTTTGATTTGGTTGGTGATATGCCCGATTCTTTTGTGCCTCCGAATGACTTGTAAAACGGCTTTCTTGATGTTTCAGGTTGATGATGTTGCTTCGGTGTGTCCAACTTTCGGCGGCTCGCCTCAAATGACGTGAACTTCATTTCCAGGAAATCAAGAAATTCTTTAAGGGTTGGCAAGTCTCGAGGGTTCTTTAGGGATTCAACATATTCTGTATGACTCTCGGCATCCATTTTTGTGATAAAATATGGACAATGAGTGGGTCCCATGACTTGATGTCCACGCCGAGGTTCCTGATGGCATTCAAACACTCGTTGGTGGTATCATGTAGACGCTTGATTTGTGGGTATGATTGTTGTTGCATTGATGGTAGCGAGAAGAGGTTATTGAGGTGGGCTGTGAAAATGAGTTTTGTGTTATTGTACCTGTGGTTCAAAATTTCCCAACAGGTTTCATAGTTTTCGGAGCTGATGTTGAGATGTTGAATTAGCTTTTCAGCTTCACCTCTGACCTTGTTCTTCAAAAATTGCATCTTCTGTGCTTTTGACATCGAATGGTTATAATGGATGGCTTCATTAAATAAATCTTTAAAGGAAGTCCATTGTTGATAGTTTCCACTAAACGGCGGTATATCCATGACCGGGGTTGATTTTTCCCGATGAGTCATAGACCATATTTTGGTATTGATTGACCTTTTGGTATCCTGGAATTTCTTCTCATATTTGTAGAAAGTTTGATTATAAACTTCATCGTCTTCAAGGAGTTCACTGTCGATGTCCCAGTGAAGAGCGTCGATAGTTGTCCAACGAGATTGAACCGACTTGAGTAAATCTTCCAACTCCCATTTCTCATTAATGACTGAGAGATCGATGTAATGTATGGTGCGTGCAAAGGCCTTGAAGTTACTTTGTTGTTTTCTCATTTTGTCTGATAATTTGTTAGTATCCACGCTGGATTTATTCATGTTATTGAAGATCGGTGGAATTGCGAACCCGGGATTAATAGGAACCCGCCGGTCGATTTTCTCATGATTGTCTTGAGATTCGGCTTTAGGGTCACTTTCGTTTTCTTGATGGGTCAAATGGCTCGGTCTACTAACCTCTATTTTCCTATGAGTTGAAGTTTCAGGTTGCTCCTCTTGATTTTTCGGGTCTTCGGTCGATTCCGTCGCCCAGTTGGGCATTACATCTGATGATGAAGGACCCCGCTTTGCTATCTCTAAATGAGTCTCCAAAACGGACCGAGCTGATTCGTAAAAGACTTTGGTTTTTTCATAGCTTTCTTCGGCAAAATAAGTGTAATCCTTATTTTTGTATGCCACTAACTTTTCATGATTGATTTGATATTCATGCCAGAATCCGTCGAGGCCACTTAGCTTATTATTGATATTCGACACGGTTCGACGACTTTGCCCATCTTTTTTATAATTCTCATACAGCCTGTTCATGTTTGACATAAGCTGATTTTGTTCATTGATAATCATCTCTATTTCCTTGTTCAAACTCATCTTGAGTTATTGATTTAATTATCTTAATTAATATAATTGATGAAATTGATTGATATACCTGTGATATTGATTGATACCGCTGATATTGATGTTTGATTTTGATTACCCTTGGTCTTTTGATTTAAAATTGATAATAATTGTCGCTGCAGCTGATGCCAATAAGGAGCTCCGAGTGCCAGGAAGTCTCCTCTAAATTGATTTTGTAGACGTCTCTTGATATCTTGTTGTGGAACTGATGATGTCCTCTTCTGATAAGAATGTGATTGGATTGGGTGTGACTTACTGCGCCTTTTCAATCCGCACGGTGAGACCCGCTTGTGGGAGGCCGTTTGGACGAAAATTCCTGTTACTCTGTCACTTATAATCCGGTTCGAAGGACCATAAGATGTACGGGTTGTACACCTGAGATGATTTGATTGTTGATTGTTGATTGTAGACTTGATAGAAACGCTGATGTCGCTGAAGGATTTTATTGATAACCAAGGTAAATGTATAGGTACTAGCTAGGAGCACGTATAAACGTAGACTGATTCATAAGTGGCGTAATCGCCGATACAGCTATTAATATAACGTCATTATATTTAATGCTGACACGTGAAATGTGCGATGCTTGGATCGTACACAACCTTTGGGTAGTGGTCGGAGTAAATAATGATTCAGTGGAAGAAGAAAAGGTGGTCAAGCTAACGCTAAATCTGATCTGATCAAACTGTAAGCAAATTGGTTCATCCTTTCTAGGATTCCGTACCCAAGGGGTAAAAACGGTACCCTATTACTAAGACTAAGGCGGACAGAAACTTTTTATTTAACATATACTTAGAAGTTTGATTTTTTAACAGCTTCAAGGAACTGTACACCTGAGTATATGGTTTTCATTTCAACTCGATACCTCTGCACGTTCTCGAGATAAAGGGTCTAGACAGGCAGAAAGACAGACAGACCGACAGATGGCAACAAAGTGATCCTATAAGGGTTCCGCTTTTCCTTTTGAGGTACGGAACCCTAAAAGATACAATGTAAAATTTTGTTCAGTGCATATATCGGAATAATTTGTTTATTTCTTGTAAAGTAAGTGTTTAATTTGTTTATACATATTTTTAAAGATTTTACTTTTAATGTTTAAATGCGTTATTTTTTTTCGTGTAATTTCATTTCTGTTTGAGATTACTGTCATTAGTACATCACTAACACAGGGCGGTAAAATAAAGAATTCATACTAATATTATAATTGCGAAAGTATGTCTGTCTGTCTGTCTGTCTATTGCCTTTTCACGCTTAAACTGCTGAACCGATTTAGATGAAATTGAGTATATGGATAGTTTGAGTCCCGCAAATCATCCCCTACTGAGGTGAAATGGGGGTGTAAGTTTGTATGGAGCTAAGATATAAACGAGTTCCACGCGGACGGAGTCGCGGGCAGAAGCTAGCATGCTATCTAACTAAGCCACCCATGGTGAATACAACTGGGTACAAATGCCACTTTACGGCCAGGTGTAGCGTACGATAATTAAAAATTTGATGTCTATGTAAAATGTATTTGGACCCGATTCTACAGTGGCCTCTAAACTTCCTAATTTTATTTAGGTGTCGCTAAAACACTTTGCTATTCTATGAGCAGATGTCATAATCAAATGACAGCGCTACTTGAATCTGACGTTTCTTATTTTGGGCGGTCTATACAACTTACTTAGCTGCCTAAGTGCTATTCTAAATATGTCGTTTTTAATCTGCCGCCTAAATTATGTCTAAAAATTAGACCATTTAATTTTAGGCTAGTTAAGCCATGTGCACGTAGAATCGGGTCCATTGAATGACTTAATTGTAAATATGTAATGTAAATGTAGTTTAATTAGACATTCAGTGTAATTAACGTATTTTCATGTAATTATAATTGTTTATCGTACTGTTTTTTATTGCGGTTTTGGGTGGAAGTAGATCTTATCTTTGATTTCCTTTGATTACAGCGTGATTCGGTCCGGCCAGGCATCTTGGTTCTAATCAACGACGCAGATTGGGAACTATATGGTGAACTAAACTATGAGATCCAACAGAATGACACTATTATGTTCATATCTACATTGCATGGGGGCTGATTTCACTATAAAAATAACTTGAAATAAGCAATAAATAATATTCTAATATTTGAGATTTTCTTTTCGTTTAGCGCAACACAACATAAGCGGCCTTTAGACCATGCTAAATGCAGTGCACCAACTGGGAGATTAACCATCTCGCTCTAATCAGTGAGTGTGAGTGCAGTTAGTGCATTGCATTTAGCCAGGTCTAAAAGCCGCTATAATAGCGTTGCAATTGTACAACTCACAATTAAGGGGATGCCTTGATTCGAGTCGAACACGCCCCCTAGACAGAGACACGCTGATGCCTTCCGCGCACGAGAAAAAGAGATGTAACACTCTTCGGGCTTTTCTTGGACACATTTCGATAAATACCTAACTTAGTGAAGTTTTATTTAAATTTCATCTAGTGAGATTTTAGATGAGATAAAATACTATAGTATTAACTTGATTGTGTCGTAAAATAATGTATCGTTTGAGTAGGCTGCGTAATAAAAGGAAAATACAGACCCAACCTTGGAATGTCTTTCTATCGAGAAATTTTTAAGGCAATCATGTATCGATCAAATCAGATAAACAATCATATAGTCAAGAATCATATATCTGAAAATCAGACTTTGTTGTTTCTTAATCTAGTCAGAACGGCGTTTCAAAGCCGGCGATAATTTCCAATGCACCGCCTTAAGAGTCCGCAGTAAGTCGTCCACGGTCGAGCCCAAATACGGTATTTTATTATTATAAATATTTTTAATTGACATTCTACCTACATCTGTAAAAAGTTTAGAGAAGAGATTAGGTAATAGTAATAAAAGCAAATTAGGTTAAGTTACAATAGTTATAGTAAATGAGCGCGTCTCGCCATCAAACTTAGGTAATAGTTTGGCTAGTATATATTTGTAGATTATCATGTAACTTGTATTTGGAAAAAAAAATTAAAAAAAAAAATTAAGCTCGATTCTCCATACAAACGTAGTTATATATACGCTTTCATTTTAAAACTACGTGTTGGATTGTAACGAAACTTTGCATATACAATGATGACATGAGGTATATCTATGTCTATAATTAGTTTATGTAGCTTCAGATACCATAGTAAAAAAATACAGCGAATTTAAGTTTTTCATACAAAACTTGTTTTTGCTGTATTTCGTTTGTTTTATAAACTGGAACCATATAAACTAATTACAGACATAGATATACCTCATGTCAATGTATATGCAAAGTTTCGTCACAATCCAACACGTAGTTTTAAAATGAAAGCGTAATTACGTTTGTATGGGAAGGTGAAATTCGGCCGAGCTTACTGCGGACTCTTAACGAGTCTTTACGATAGCGCAGTGGTTCAGGCATGCGGCTGTCAAGTGGCGGGTTCGCTTTTCGGTGAAGGAAAATATCGTGAGGAAGCCGGTCTGATCCCAATAAGGTCGAGTTTTCCCTCTGGGTTGGTAGGTCTGATGGCAGTCGCTTTCGTAAAACTACCTATGCCAAATCTTTGGATTAGGTGTCAAAGCGGACCCGGGCTCCTTAGGGCACAACCGGGATAACGCTAGGAGGATGATGGTGTTGAGCCTATTCTTTATAGCACTTTGCTGAGCTCATAATATTGTTTTAATACTCGTCGACCTTAATGTTTGAATTAAGATCTTACACCAAACTTAAATCGCATACTTTTTACTATGGAGCTTCCAACTCAACATTTCATAACTGTTGAGACAAGTAATATGAAATTGACTAATCACGTGGCGCCTTTACTGAACTATAGTGTATTTGACCAATAGGACGCCGTCATAAGAAAGTCAAAAGGTAATAGACATCAACGCACAAAAAAGAAAAAGCCGTTGGTTGCACTTCGTTTTTAATAGATAGAGTCATTACGCTGGTTACGCGACCACCGGTTAGCGACCACCTGAAGGAGAACGTTTTTTCTATTGAAGATAACATCAATTCTACAGACCCTATTGAGACAATTAGTTGTACATGCATTTTTTTGTTGTTTTAGAATAGAAATCTACTAAACCGAGGAAATATCCTTTCAGTTCACCAACTCAGCTAAGTGGTCGCCAACCGGCACATAAAATTAGGTGGTCGCTAACCGGCGAAATGACCCTACTAAGTTTGTTTAATTAGTTCAGTGGACTGTAAGTATTATTTATTATTATTATTATGTATGTTTTTTCCATATCTCAGGACCATGGGGTCCCGGACCTTTCGAAGGCATGCGTGGGGCCGAAGCCAACAGCGCAGAGGCCCTTTAAAACAAATATAATATAAAGCGAGGGATACACATGGCGGATACCATCTCCGAGCGCACAACATGATACACCCGGTGATGGCCCCGCCAGGTGCAAAGACTATTGCAGTGCAATACTGTGCTGCGATGGAAACTAAGGTCATGGGTTATTGGGTTGAATGGTGGGTGGTCTGGAAAATGGGTTATGGGAGGAGACTAGCGGACACCTGCCATGACAATTAGTCTCAAAATTGTGAAAAGGCAGGCGGTGACTCGCCAACTCGTCAAGTGGGCCCCACAAACAGTCGCACGCACAGTGCGACAATGGAGCAACACGTCTGAGCGGCTGTGAGATTGTCGAGAGGTGAGTCTGCGGTGCGCCAGATCCCGGTAATCCGTTCAAGGGCCGCCGGCTTTATGACATTTTACACTTCCAACCTGGAGCACAGGTTCCGCTCTTGCGACTCCACTCCGGCCGGCCGTTTAAGGCAAGCACAGAGGCGAGGGCCAGATCACTCGGGCCCTCTGGAGGTTAGGGGTCCGCGGTGTCGCCACTCACCGTCAGCTCGCCACAAGCTGCCCCCGCGGGCTTATTATTATTATTATTATTACAAGTATTATTCATTATTATTATTTATTTATTTATTATTAAGAAAGAAACGATAATACAACATAAACAAGTAAAAGTATATAGTTATATAATTAGCTTTTTAAGTACCTTCGTAACTTAATTAGGCCACTCAGCAAGCTTCGTGACCTAAACGTGGTACTCGACTGAAAAAGCACATTATATAACGATTGCATAAAATACTATTGTTTTTCATGTCTTAATGTACGATTCCCACCGACAGAGTCGGGCCAGAGCGCACAAAGGAATTTGAATCGTATAAACAATCATCATCATCATCATCATCATATCAGCCGAAAGACGTCCACTGCTGGACATAGGCCTCCCCCAAAAAGTGTCAAAATGACAGGTCCTGCGCCATCCGCATCCCGCGATCTTTACCAGCGGGCGTAGCACGGTTGCCATTTTATCACTTATCGTTGTGGATAAGGCATCCGTCACTCTCGCACTCGCATACTTGTCAGAGCGTGATGGGCGACTTTACCACAACGATAAGTGACAAAATGGCAACCATGCTACGCCCACAGACCCCGTATCATGGTCGGCCTTATATAAAGATAAAGCGTCCGTCTCGTTCTATTGAACGGTTTCAGCCAGTGACGGACGCTCTATCTTGTTACTTATCGTGTGATAAGGCCGTTCATGCTACGGGGTCAGGTCATGAGTCCACCTTATGCTAAACCCTTCAAACGAATACTTACCTACTCATTCAAGTACGTTAGGTAATATACCTACTCGTTATTATTCATAAAAAATCTGTTCACAGCTGTGCGTCCTACCATCACTTTTTAAAAGGCCCTACAATTAAATTCCATAGTTTGAAAGCTTGTGACCCTCCGGGAAATCGTGATTTGACATAATGTCTCAACCGGTCTAGAGCTTGCAAACAAAAAACAACTCTATGACGAGATCATTAGCCTCAAATTGCAACTACTCAGAAATGCTACATGTTACCCTTTGAATATTTTACAATCTGATATTAGCCGTGCCTTGTTCGAAACAAAACAGCACCAACCGTCCGTTTTGTGTTCACTGATTTTAAACCTAATTGTCTGTGTGATAGGTTTTATATTAGCATGGTTTTATGATTAGGGTTGTGGTTTTTTTGGTGTGTACGTGTGTAATATTTGATATGTGATGTGACATTGTATGGAGGACCTTCCTAATTGGCGAGGGGTGACAATTTGACGAAATAACAAGAGTTGGGGTTGATGCTAGTGTTTTTTTAATAATTTAGTTTTCGACATCTTCGCGTGCGTATTACAGACAATCCAGGCGGAACTATCAAATATATAGCGGCGTGAAATATATAGCCTATCCTTATTGAAGATATAGGTACGGTTGCGTTCTTTAATTTATGACCCTTTTTGCTAAAATATTCTTTGTATTCCTATACAATTTGACAGGATTGTGAACCTTAAGTGGGTCCCAAATTAAAGTTCGTGACTGCACCAACTAGACTATAGTGAAAGAATTTTTGAAATCGGATGAGCAGTTCCGGAGATCACCACCTACATCTAAAGCAATCTTATTGCAATTGCTCAAAGGTTAGCTGGAAGAAATCCCATTGCCACTTAAGTTTAGCGATTCGGAGGGCAACATCGGTTACAGTGTTCCGTTACAAAAAAAAAGTAACGCTTATTAGTTATTACGGAACCCGCTTACACCGATCCCTTTGCCACTCGCCCTTTAATAGCCCGTGTACTAAAAGTGTTTAATTATTGAGTCTAAAAGGGTTCCCGACACGTTTATTAACGCATAGATGTGTGTAAGTAAACAGCTCAACAAGTTTCATAATAGTACACATTAATCACCCAAGGCGGTTAAACAATGACTTTTATTATACCATGACGGTGGAAAACAAACATACGGCCTACCTGATGGTAAAGACACCGCCTATTGACACTGGCGACACCAGAATCACAACCGAAACTTTATTGATTAGAGAATTCGTTGTGTTAAGAGTCCGCAGTAAGCTCGATTCTCCATACAAACGTAGTTACGCTACGTGTTGGTTTGTGACGAAACTTTGCATGTACAATGACACGAGGTATATCCAGGTCTGTAATTAGTTTATGTAGCTTCAGATACCATAGTAAAGAAAATACAGCGAATTTAAGTTTTTCATACAAAACTTGTTTTTGCTGTAGGTATTTCGTTTGTTTTATAAACTTGAACCATATAAACTAATTACAGACATAGATATACCTCATGTCATTGTATATAGAGGTGTGTAACTCAGGAGTGAGAGATTCAAATGAACTGCATCTTTTCGTTTATGTCACTCGCTCACTCGTTCACTGAAGGTGAAGGATGAAACAACTCACCAACTCACTATGTCAGTTCAGTATGCGTCCTTCCCCCGCTCTACCGCTCTCAACTCAACCGAGCAACTGATCGAGTGGGTTGCGCTCTTCGCACTTACGAGTCGAAGCTATAAACCTATCTCACACTCACGCGTGCACGCTTACGTTACTGATAGAAAAACATGTCAATGTGTGAGTCACTCATTTATACTTGTGTGCGGGAGTGATTTAGAGCTGTTTCCTAACCACAGAGAGGAGCGGGAGCAGAGGGCGGAGAGGAGTCCACAGATCAATTGAGCGAGAGCTGTTAGGAGTCTATAGATGAACTGAGCGAATTGAAAGAAATGAACGAAAAGAATGAAGCATGTGCTACACGGTTAACAACCGCGGTTTCTACCACGTGACCTTGGTAGAAGCGAGGTAGAAGCTCTGCTGTCTACACGGTTTACAACGGCCCCAAACTTCAGTGTGTTTGAAACGCTTGTGCGGGGCACACGTGCGCGGAACACCTACTGAGACGCCATTGCCCCTTCATTGTCGAAATTTCAGAAGGTCGGAGTTTGTTTTTCACTTTTGTGTGCAACATATGAACAAAACCAAAAATTTTTTTTTTGGCTAGGTTCCTTATATTCCTCACTAGTTAAGTCCCACAGACACGGAAGGTCTCTGTACAGTTCAATTAGTTCGGTAACCACCTCTCATTCATTCGCCGACGCCATTTTGAACCTAAACCTGCGCGACATGTCTACACTCGGTGCGTGCGGAGTGCGACTGTCGTTCACGTGTTTAAAACCAGCGGCTAGATTGTAAATCACCGTTTCTGCCAAATGGTTTGCCGAGCGCGCCTGCCAACCAAGGTCATGCGAAATTTGGTTTGCAACCACTGGCTACATGGTTTATAACGGCTGTTTTTCTACCAAGGTCACGTGGTAGAAACCGCGGTTGTAAACCGTGTAGCACATGCTTTATACATATCTTTACGACATAAAGAGATATGAATCGCTCCTTTCACTTCAGTGACACGTTTTGCGCATCTCTAATTATATATGTAAAGTTTCGTCACAATCCAATAGTTTTAAAATTAGAACGAAACTCCGTTTGTATGGGAAGGTGAAATTCGGCCGAGCTTACTGCGGACTCTTTAACAGAGCTAGAGTAGGCACAATACAGGTCCTTCGCTCTCAAAACAACATATCCTCTCACCGTATCATCATATCAGCCGAAAGACGTCCACTGCAGGACACAGGCCCAGAGAATCAGCCCAAAGAGTGCCACAATGACGGTCCTGCGCCACCCGCATTCAGCGGACTCCCGCGATTATTACCAGACCCCTTAGCATGGACGGCCTTATCACACGATAAGTGACAAGATAGAGCATCCGTCACTGGCTGACACCGTTCAATAGAATCATGCTACAGATAGCGCGCGAGTTGAATGCAGTCGGGGCCTGTGAAGTCTCTCCCCGCCGTCCGCACGTTCGTCTCGCGCGCTACTCGCTCTGTAGGTATGTAGTGATTAAGGTCGCCAGAGCTGCCGAGGATGCGCTGCGAGGGACCCGTGCTCGTCTCTAGCTATCAACACAACGAATCCTCAAATCAATGAAGGGTCGGCAACGCGCTTGTGATTCTTCTACAATCGCAAGCGTTCACAAGGCTACGGTGTAACTCGTTTGCCACCGACGTAGCAGAAAAAAAACGAAATAAATGGAAGCAACCACCATTAAATTTTTAATTTTTTCCTTCAACACGCTCGCAACCAAGAACCCGCCTGCACTCGTAATGTTTGCTGTTTGCTCAGTTGCCGGCTCGGCGCGCTAGGCGGGCAGTAGTATTAACCTACACCCCTGGCGAGTTCTGGCGGTTTCTGGTGTATTGTTCCATTTTTAGTCCGGTTGCGAAAGTTTTAAATTAAATTAGATATTAATGCTACTATCGGGATTTGAATCCAGGATCTCTTTCTCCGTAGGCAGGCTAAAGTGGTTGTCAAAATACCAGCCGCTCTGTGAGCTGTAGAACTCAATAGCCTCTACCTATTATAAGCTTTTATTTAGTTTCACCTGTCCCGTTGTCTGTCTGTCTGTAATCAAATCTTGCAAGTTAAATTTGACCCACTTCCCGGTGACCGATTGAGCTGAAATTTTGGGTATAAGTATAGTTTGGATGACAATTCAATATTATGGTACCATCGAACTGATCTGATGATGGAGACAGAACGTGGCCATCGGAATTCAGTACTTAACTGACGCAGCCCCGTTGAGTTTGGGCTCGTTAGAATCGTCTCAATGAGTAGTTGATGACGGTATACAGAAAAGAACAGTCGGCAATAAAAGCTTGTACCATAAATGAATTTTTTGACAGAAACTTGTTTTATATTGAAAAAAAAACCATTCGAAATTTTTCTTGGAAAAAATAAACCGTTATAGTTACGACGAGCGTCAGTTGAGAAATGCGACGTTTAGAGGAGAACAGCTGGACAGCTAGCCATCTGGACACGAAATAGTTTTGGCCCAATCTGAAGAGGAGAACTTCGTACGCTTTGCTCGCTCGCTCAATTATATTTAACTAAACTTTACTCTGAATGTCAAAACAAATTGGCCTCTCGGGGGGCCTACGCCGTGCCTACACCCTCCTCCCTTTTAATAGTATGCATTAGTTGTAAATCACGCAGCGGCGTGGTTTCAATTTGCGACACGACACGATATAATCAAATCAGTGAGATTAAACCAGAAAGTATTTTTAATGTACCACCCTTTCGGCACTAATATGCCCTTTGAAACCGAATTTTTCGGGAGAATTACTGAGCAAAGGTTGCAACAATGTTTTTTTTTCAATTTGAGGATTTTATGTCGACCTAATTGCGACAGAATGGCTCTACCAGCATCAAATAGTATTCTACAGCAGTAATAAATATCATTTTTACATGAAAATACTTGCTCGAAGAACATCAATCCTCAACTTATTTCAAGATAATTTTAAGTTTTTTTTTTAAGTACTTACATACATGCATACGTATACAAATATAGATTCATGCCTTTATTCCCTAGAGGCGTGGGCAGAGAAAATGAAACTTATGATCCAGTCACTTTTCGACAAAATGTGATATCGCAGTGATAGGTTGCTAGCCCCACAACACGCTTCAACCCTGCTCCCTTAGTCGACTTTTTTTACGACATCCACGGGAATAAAGGTGGTGGTGAAATTCTACCCGACACCACACGGCAAAATTTAGGCTGTTTGCCCATGTTAATAATTCATTTCCCATTTGAATAGTGCTTACCTGTTTCTACTGATGACTTTAAAATTTGTGTTTCCCGGTTTATAAATACTACTTAGCAGTGTTGACCATATTGTATTTACCTCTTTCAACTCATCTGCTCAGAGTTGTCGTGACTGATCGCAGATTATCAGAATTTACAAAAATGTATTTAAAATAATAGACTACTTTAGCAATAGAGTCAGTCACTAAGCAGTTTTTTTTTAAATATTAAAAGAGAAAAAACAATACAAAATAATAGACGCGTACAGAAACCTCTTTAAGGTTTATGCGTGACGCGAATGTGTCGCACCGCTCACAACAGTGATATCAATCCTAATACTAATAATTACAGTAGATAGATACCTATTGCATTTTCACCCCAGCAACTACACCTCGCTGTCTGTTCCCGTTAGAAAATATCTTTTTAATGCAATCTTGCACGACTTTTTGTCTGTTTATTAAACATGCCCTTTACATTTCAGAGCGTCCGGGGCCAGTTATGGTAGCCTAGTGGTTCAGGCATGCGGCTGTCGAGCGGCGGTCGTGGGTTCGAATCCCGGCTCGTTCCAATGAGTTTTCGGAACTTACGTACGGAATATTTACTTTTCGATGAAGGAAAACATCGTGAGGTAACCGGTCTAATCCCAATAAGGTCTAGTTTTCCCTCTGGGTTGGAAGGTCAGATGGCGGTCGCTTTCGTAAAACTAGTGCCTATGCCAAATCTTGGAATTAGGTGTCAAAGCGGACCCCGGGCTCCGTTAGGGCACAACCGGGATAACGCTATAGGAGGATGATATGGCACGTGGCTATACAATTGTATTGTTAGACTGATGGGTCTTAAGATAAGATCCGTTTTAGTGCAAGCATAAAAAGTTCGAAAAACTGTCTCTATACAAGGAAAAAAAAGTACATTACAGCTTGCTTGCATGCTTTTTAGGGTTCCGTACCCAAAGGGTAAAAACGGGACCCTATTACTAAGGCTCCGCTGTCCGTCCGTCCGTCCGTCTGTCCGTCTGTCACCAGGCTGTATCTCATGAACCGTGATAGTTAGAGAGTTGGAATTTTCATAGACGGTGTATTTCTGTTGCTGTTATAACAGAAAATACTAAAAAACAGGGGCTCCCATACAACAAACGTGATTTTTTGCCACCAATGCACGGAGAACCGATGGCCGTTCGGAATGGTTCTCGAGTTGCGACCACGTATTGGAAGGCGCAGCGTGGGTAGACCCCCCACAAGGTGGACTGATGACCTGGTAAAGGTCGCGGATGCGGGTGGCGCAGGACCGGTCATTGTGGCACTCTTTGGGGAGGCCTATGTCCAGCAGTGGACGTCTGCTGGCTGATATGATGATGATAGTGGCAGGGCTGCTCCAAAGAGCGAATGTCTCTACAACTCTATCCACATTTCCATGCGAGACGAATTTGTTCCCACGTGCAAAGCTTAGCCGTGAAGCACCGGAGGCTTCATTCTTGAACGCAATTCAACATTGTTTTTAACAGCTGGTCACATCGCCAACTTAGTAATCTTAGGCTACATATACACTATCAGGTGGCTTGCGAGTCACCCTTTTTTTTTAAGTGATCTATTGTGACAGCCCTTTTTTTAGAGTTCACCGTTAAGGCCCGTTGCCTCCAGGAAATTCCAGATTCTTCGGGCGGTGATGTGTTGTACCTCTTCTGGGTGCACGGTGTATCCTAGGTAGGTACTTCTTTTGTGCATAAGTGGTCCGCAGGAGCAGAGAATGTGCGAGTCACAAAGCGAGTAGCGAAGTGGAACGAAATTAGGGCAGAAAGTTGCGTCATGTTAAAATAGATAACGTAGTGTTGCTAAATGGACAGAAAACCATCAAATTATTGTAATAAAGTAAAAATTACAAAATATAATTAATGTAATAAAAAGATATGGACCTTGAAAGTTCAGAAAAAAATGCATTTTTTTATTGTTCAAGAGTCAATTTAAAACTACTAATAGAACGCTTAACGCTGTTATAGGAACAAATTTGTATGACAACTATATGGACCTAAACGCAGTATTTCGCGACTGAAACAGCAATTTACTTTCCGTACAATGATTAGTACAAATTGCAAACTGTGACGTTATATACTTTTACGTCGTTGTTTTTTTCCTCACCTACCTTTCTAAGTTGGGCCGCGAAGGGGCCTTCAACTAACTGTCATGACGCACTAATACTAATTGAGTATGAAGCTATCCGGCTTCCGCCAGCGAGCTCCGTCTTTAACTTAAATTTCTGGGTATTATGTTCTTTAACACGTTCGCAACCAAGAACCCGCCTAGCGGGCACTCGTAATGTTTGCTCATATGCCGGCTGAACCCGCTAGACGGGCAGTAGTATGAACTTATACGCCTAGCGAATTCTGTCGGTTTCTGGTGAATTGTTCCATTTTTAGTCCGGTTGCGAAAGTGTTCATTGAAGTTTATCCCATACAAACATTTGTTCTTCTCCAAAATCTGGTTCGAATGGGATTGTTAATAGTCACAAGCCAATCTTAATCAAGAAAAATCATAGAACGTTTGTTTCTTAGCATGTCCAATAGTGATAAGATTCGTCACCGACGACATCGTCGTTTTTCACAAAACTGGAATATTCTCGGTCGCGATGATACGAGTCGAATCGTGCCCTTCAACGGTAGGTTCTGCCGTCTAGCGCTGACCTATCCTCGGCAGACGTGTTGAGACGTGGCAGCCAGTTTTGATACTTGATATAATTATTTTTTGGGCGCGTAATATTTGACACAACATTATTGGGAAGTACCTACCTCCACTTGCTCTGCAGGCATGTGATGGTGTGTACATACCATCAAGCAGGCCACATGGTTCTTTACTGCCACAGTCACTGCGAGGAACACTGCCTACGCCGTAAACGCTTTCCGCTACTCAGCAGAAACACCACGGGATCGGCTATGAGCGTAGCGCGTAGCGATTCTTGGCAGTGAATGTGTTAAGGAATTATCTCTGCAACTTTGTCTGCATATATATATATATATATATATATATATATATATATATATATATATATATATATTATACAACGGCGGTGGCAAACAAGCGTACGGCCCGCCTGATGGTAAGCGGACAGCGCAGCCTATAGACGCATGCAACTCCAAAGGAGTAACATGGGCATTGCCGACCCTTGATATGTTTGAGGAATAATTTTAAACTTGATCAAAAATAGATATATATCATGTCATTTCAGCATAGGTTTAGCTATTTTTGTTATAGCTTTCATTTTGTTTCATTTTAGTTATTACGAATAGGGACGTAAATGTTTATCAAATCTATGCTAAAATGATCTTAATCAAACCTCTTTAAATTTTGTTAAATAGCTTAGATTATTCTCTTATTTTTTCAACATGTAAAACATTGATAGTGTAGTTTATTTTCCTATGATTGATGTATAATTTAGAATCAACAATAAGTGTCTCAAGACGAGAGTCTTTGACCAGTGTGTACTGCCAGTGATAACATATGGCACGGAAACGTGGTCGCTTACTATGGGCCTCATAAGAAGGCTCAAAGTCACCCAAAGGGCTATAGAGAGGGCTATGTTGGGAGTTTCTCTTCGTGATCACATCAGTAATGACGCTATCCGCAGCAGAACCAAGGTAACCGATATAGCCGTCCGAATCGCTAAACTTAAGTGGCAGTGGGTGGGGCACATAGCACATAGAACCGATGGCCGTTGGGGCGGAAGGGTTCTCGAGTGGCGACCACGCACCGGAAGGCGCGGCGTGGGTAGGCCCCCCACAAGGTGGACTGATGACCTGGTAAAGGTTGCTGGATGCGGGTGGCGCAGGACCGGTCACTTTGGCACTCTTTGGGGGAGGCCTATGTCCAGCAGTGGACGACTTTCGGCTGATATGATGATGATGATGATGATGATGAATAAATATACATACATATATTGATTTATAAAAGTGGCATAGTGGCATATTGACCGAATAAATATTTTGTTGCTGAAGATGGTCGCCAACTTTGCTTTTGATTTCGAAGATGGTCGCCAACTATGTATTTATTTTATTCATTGATGAAAATACCTGAGTTGTGGATTTGTATCACTTCTGTCACAATTAAACGTTGAGATGGATTCTTCCTCAACGATCAAGACGTCTCGCGCGCTCTGTCAATCGATAATCGCCGAAGCCACCCGACCACCCCCGACCGCGGCCGAACACAAAAGTCTACCATGCATTTCCTGTACTAATTACTTTCAACTTTTAACGTTATTATCGGCCTTTATATTCCATCGAAGGGTAAAGACGGAGCAGTGATGGATGAAGTTATACATACATATAATTGACACCTTTATTCCTCAAAGGGGTGTCATGTTCAAGTGTCACTTTTAGCATAAATGTGGGTATAAAATATCGACAAAATTTGATATTGCGGTGATAGGTTGCTAGCCCACGCCCACAACACACTTCAACCCTGTTCCCTGACACCCACAGGAAGAAAGGGAGGTGCTATTCTAACCCGACACCACACGGGGTCTGTGCTGTTTCTACGAACTTTTATTTAAATTCCTCTGTTCATTTGTAGATAAGTATGTAAGTTGGCTTTCGTTTGGATGGAACCAAGTTTTCAATTTCTTGCCGGTATTGAATTGAGCTGAACTTTGGCATACTTATTACTAGCTTCCGCCCGCAACCTCGTCTGCGTGGATCCGAAATAAAAACTATGCTATATTTTAAACCAGGGTATAAACTATCTTTGTGCAAAATTTCATCCAAATCGGTTGAGCTGTTTAAGCGTGATTGAATAACAAACATCTAAATCTAATCTAATCTAGACGTTAGAATAATTAGTTTTAAGTTAGGTCCCCACCGAAAATAAGCACCTCAGCTTGCCGTGCCTTGCCGTGGCTTTAATGCTGAGTGCAGATCCTGTTTAACGTCCTCGTATTTAAGTCTTTTCTTTTGCTTGTTCTTTTTTTATTGTGTAACTAGCTTCCGCCCGCGACTTCGTCCGCGTGGACCCGGGATAAAATGTATCCTATATTTTAATCCAGGCTATAAACTATCTTCGTGCAAAATTTCATTCAAATCGGTTCAGCCGTTTAAGCGTGATTGAGTAACAAACATCCAAACATCCAAACATCTAAACTTTCGCATTTATAATATTAGTAGGATAGGATTTGTGACGTTAAATAAATGTATTTTCTTTCTTTCTTTCTAAATGAAATAAATAAATAAATGAAAGAATTTTATTCTGCAAGTAGGCCGTAATGGCTTTAAATCCCAAGGTGTCTATAGATAATGACGATTTGATATGCGTGCCAAAAGCTAGGAATTTAGGTGTCCTTATGGATAGTGTGCTCCATTTTGAGGGTCATGTACTTGAAACTGTTCGCAACTGTTTTTATCGATTAAAAGTTCTTTATAGAGTCAGAAAATACTTAACGGTCGATATGCGGGTTAAATTATGTGACTCTCTAATTCTTTCAAAACTCAATTACGCTGATACAGTTTTTGGTGAGTGTTTGCTATCTCGTTCAAAAAAGCTAGTTCAGCGCTTACAGAACGCGTGTGCGCGGTTTTGTTATCCAATTCCTCGTCGAGCCCATATAACTCCCTTTCTAAACCAGGGGAAATTATTAAAGATGGAGGCTCGTCGAACTATGCACCTTGCCACACTGCTCTTCGGCATCATTAAAACTAAGGAACCTTCATATCTTTTCCAGAAGCTTCGATTTGCGAACCCTCGTCCTAGACGGATCCCTCGACTTATCTGTCCTCGACACGGAAGTGCGTCTTTTCGTGGCAGCTTTACCTATTCTGCCACGAAATGCTGGAACAACATCCCACCCCCCGTCAAAAATGCTCCCACAATAAATTCATTAAAAAAAAACTTAAAAATGTATTTACTAAATCAACAAATAAATCCAGCATAGCCTTCCAGTGTCTTTGTGTATGATTATGTACATTTTCGTACCTAGGTAGCAATTTATTTTCAATTTCAAATTTAAGTTCTATATGCATCCTTTGTAATTTTAGATGAAACACATTTAACAAGAATATTATTAGTGTATAAATAAAATCCTTTAAGTAGTAGTACTATGTAACGTGCAGTTCTGTAGCGCACCACACGTGGATCCACATAATACCAGCGTCGTTTCGCTTTCTGTGGAGCGACATTATGCTGAGTGGACTCCGTTTTCGCATCTAATCTTAGTTTTAACATAGCATCTAAGTGTAAATCTAAAATGTACTTACTGTTATTTGCGAAATAAAGTTTTTCTATTCTATTCTATTCTATAATGGCACTTTACAAGTCAAAATTCTACCAGCGTTTCTTAAAAAGAATACCACTGTTAAGAAGAAACGCCGAAACAAACTCAATTGTCAGTCATTTTTTGCCAATAAAAGCTTATTACAGTGATAGTTATTAACCTACTTAAAATAGGTCAAAATGATGTCAAGATGATATGAATACAAAGAAAAAATTCATCATAATGCGTTGTTCTACAAGAACACATGTCCGAATAATCTATATGAATGATTAAGCTATTTTGGGCTCTGGTTTGGGCCATGCATTTCTGTCAGTGAGAAAGTCCTCAACCCTGTAATAAGCCTTTAACATCAATGTTTTTTTCAACGAATGTTTAGGAGGTGGAAAGGGTAGAGCTAAAACTTCATTAGGTAAACATCGAAATTTATTATAAGTAGGATAAGCTTTTAAAGCTTTTGTTTTCACTTGGACTGTTCGTTTTTAAGTTGTCCTTCATTAAACAAGTAGGCGAAGCAAACGAAGACCTTTGGGAAGAAGTTTGGGTGTTGACGACCAAAAATGAAATTTTGACAGAAACATCAATTTTTCAGCTTCTTCCCGGTATTCGATTAAGCAACTTTGCATACTTATGTTGATTCGATGACAACCCAATGGGAACCATCGAGCTGATATGGTGGAAACGGAAGGTGTTCATAGAATTCATAGAACTCATAGAACTCATAGAGCTCATATAACTCATACAACTCATAGAACTCCTAAACTACACAAGAGAAACCCGTTGTCTTCGGGCTCATTGGAACCCTGTCAACGAGTAGTTGATGGCCGGGCAAAAAAGTACAGTCGGCTACAAAAGCGTGTACCATAAATGTCTTTTGAAATTAACTTATTCTTTACAATGCTTACCATTCAGCGAACGAAACAAAGCATAGAAGTCTAAGTAGCGCCGCAAAATTGCCGCACAGAATGGGTGCCATTGCCATTATGCGGCGATGGGGGAGGGTGTCAAAACGATGCCAGGCAGCCGTTAAAACATGCGCATACCGGGTTTTAGGCAGGTGTTTGGCTAAATTCTGCTTAAAGGCTTCTCATCCCCACATATACAATAACATTTGCAACCGTCTTAATATTAAAACGTTACCCGTGCCCGTACCCGTTACACGTTACCCGTGGTTAAAGCCAATTGTGTAGTGAAGAATTGGTTACTAACGCTTTCATATCCTTTGACCGAAAACCTAATATAACCAAACCGACACTGAGTCTTGTGGAACTCTCGCACACACACACATGCAAACACACACACACACACACACTCACATGTAATATTTATTCCATCTTAATTTTACTTTTAACTAAACAGAAGTTAGTGTTTTGTACTGCAAAATGGTAATATTTTAACTAGTTTGTGTTAATCGCACTCGCAGGCGGCCAAGATACAGAGGCTAGTATAAGTTTTACCGAAACAAAACGTTACGAGCGTGTTTGCGTCTAGCTGTCAAATCCCATACAAATTGAAGGTAAAACGCAAACGCGATCGTAACGTTTTGTTTCGGTAAAACTTATACTAGAGCCTCAGGCTCAGCCTAGTTTAGCGTCTGACGGATATAACGTTTATGATACAAGTGTATTTTAGTTAAATAAATGAATTTATTATTATTAAAAATTGGGAAGGAGCTGGCATCCTTTGGCTTTCTCGTTAGCTGTTGTGTAGTTACTTTTGATGCAGACTGTACTACTCCCCTTAAACCTACATTCTGTATATGTGTGAGATTAATACATTAAGTTTTACTGAGCGGTCTCAAAGCTCCACTTATACTGAGAATAATGTCCATTAAATTTAATGAGACAGCATCCCGTCATGAGAACTAATTCTCTATCTCTATAATTATAGGGGGGCAGGGAGGAAGTTATCTCGCTTATATTTAGAGCTGCCCGACTAGGGAAGTACCGCCCCCTCACATAAGACCTGAGTCATAATAAAAAATAATGATTATATAATGGCCAGTAGTTAGGGTTGTTAATTGGTAGTAGTTAAAAAGTTCCGTTGTGACACGAAAATTAACCATAGAATTGTATGGCTAATTTTCGTGTCACAACGGAACTTTTTAACTACTACCAATTAACTAGGCTAATTACTGGCCAAGAATTTGGTCCTCACCCATATTTATTTTTTATTATGCGCCGCACTTTATCTGCTTTGTCTTAGGGTTGACTGGTAGAAAATGCTCTATAGCATTAAGTTTGCATTTTGTTACACCATACGTTATTATTTGTACAATAAAGATTATATAAGTCAATAATAAGAATAACACTACAAAATATTTGGCGACTTTCCGTTTTTTTTTATCCTGATGCCATTCGAACCAGTTTTTACACGGCAATTATCTGCACAGGACCAATTACAATTAGAGGCAAAAATAAGTCCAAGTCACACATCGCTAGAGACAGCAAAAACGGCTCATATTAATCGACGCAGAATTACGACGTCACTTAAATCTGTACCAACCGTTGCATGGAAAAATGAGTAAATTGCTGTTCTGAAATACTGCGTTTAGGTATACAGGGTGTTTTTATTCATTTGCTTTAATTTTTAGGGCAGATTCTTTACATCTTATGTAGATAATTTCTCAAAGAAACGTATGTCCTAACTGGCACATTTTCAAAATATTTCAAATCGAAATTTAATCACTAACTTAAGTTGAACTAGTGTAAAATCTTCTTAATTCATAAGTAATAAGCAATTGCGCGATCGCATCAGAAATGAGGCTATCCGCAGCATAATCGCTAAACTTAAGTGGCAGTGGGCGGGGCACATTGCACGCAGAACTGATGGCCGTTGGGGCGGAAAGGTTCTCGAGTGGCGACCACGTACCGGAAGGCGCAGCGTGGGTAGGCCCTCACAAGGTGGACTGATGACCTGGTAAAGGTCGCGGGAGTCCGCTGGATGCGGGTGGCGCAGGACCGGTCATTGTGGCACTCTTTTGGGGGAGGCCTATGTCCAGCAGTGGACGTCTTTCGGCTGATATGATGAAGCAATTACACTACCAGTGAGCTAAATTTATTAATGAGCTGTCAATAACTACTCACTGTCACGCACAACGTTTAAAGTACTGACGTAGTTGACACCAGATTGACGCTAATTCTTCCTTAACTCTATAAGACCTTTTACAATATAGTCTGCAAGTAAATATTAAATTATTTTGTATGAAACCTGTTTTTTTTTAATTTCGAATATCGTTAAACCGATATACAGGATAACTTATATAAATGTACCAAGCACTGTGTCGAAGTTAAAGCAAATGAATAAAAACACCCGATATGGTTGGTGACTTCACATATCCATACACACCTTGGGGTATGACGATAACGGGACGCGCGCGGCGTGCAGGCGCCCGCGCCCCGTTATCGTCATACGCCTGCGCCCGCGCCGGACTGAGCTAAGCGGTCGACTTAAAGCTCCGCACAAATTTCAACATCAGCATCCGCATCCGCATCCGCCAAACACGATGCGGAGTTTTTGCGGATGCGGATGTAGTGTAATTCACGAAAAGAAAGGAGCTCACGCGGCGCTTTCCGCACGATTTATGGATATTTTCGCGATTAGTTAAAAAAAAAGTGACGCGTTTTATATTTGTTCGCTAACGATTGTAGTTTAGTCTCAACGTGTTTGATGATTGCGTGATATGATAAACTCAACGTTGTTTATTTACGTTTTTGAGTGTTTGATCACAAAATCCGCATCCGCATCCGCATCCGCATCCGCATCCGCATCCGCAGATGTGTGCCCCCAAGTATTCGCATCCGTCTCCGCATCCGCGGATGTCAAAAAAATCACATCCGCGGCATCCGTGCCTCGAAGACAGCAAATCTATCTGAGCGTTTCTCAAAAAAAATGCCACTATTATTAATTGTACTTCTATGAATTTTTTGTTAACTATTTCCACTCAGAATCAGGAGCACTTTCGACCCTGGTAGAAAAAAAAACTGTCCCAAAGATATTTTTCCTATTGTGTTACCATTTAGCTTATACTTTGTATGGTGGTAACACAATAGGAAAGTGCAAAAATGTATGGACATTTTGGGACACTTTTTTTCTCCTATTGGGATGGAAAGACATCGTGATTTTGAGTAGAAATAACATAAAAGTTGCAGAAAATCTCCGAAAAAATGTAGTGGCATTTTTTTTGAGAAACGCTCATCTAACTAAATTAGTTCCCAGGCCGCGTAGCGCTGACGTAGCTTGGAGCTACGGCGTAGTGGTGCTACGCGTCGTAGCACAGAGTTAAGAGGGTAAACCACAGCGGACTTATTTAGAAGCGGTATTTGACTTATTCACTATAGGGTAGTTTCACCATTTTAGAATCGATAACGTAGTTGCTAAATGGTTAGTTAACCATCAAATTATTTAAATAAAGTATAGATTACAAAATAAAATTTATTTAAAAGTTTAGAAATATAAGGTTTTTTTTATTGTACAAGAGTAACTTTAAAGCTACCAATAGAATCCTTACGCTTTTATAGAAACAATATTTTAACATCTATGGACCTAAACGAAGTATTTCGCGACCGAAACAGCAATTAACTTGATATGCTATTTGTTATGCTATTTGATTGCTATTTGTTCCTGAGTCATGGATGTTTTCTATGTATTTAAGTATTTATTTATCTATATAAGTATGTTTATCGTCGTCTAGTACCCATAGTACAAGCTTTGCTTAGTTTGGGACTAGGTCGATTTGTGTAAGATTGTTCCCTAATATTTATTTATTTATTTATTTATGCCATACAATGATTAGTACAAATAGCAAAATGTGACGTCACAATTTTATAACAATTAGTATGAAGCGTTTCGCCTGCCGCCGGCAAGGTCCGTCTTTGACAAGTTTTTTTGGGTATTTATGTTCTTTATTTGTATTTGCTCCCATACAAACATTTATTCCTCTCCAATAACTGGTTGAATAGCATCGTCCAAAAATATAGGACATAAGCCTATTATAATTTGCAACATTCTCAAGTAAAAGGGGGGCCTTCTTTGTCGATGTTAATAAAGACGATTTCTGATACTCGTATTAATAGTAGTGGCCTTACTGAAACCACCAAAGCTGGACCTTGTCTAAAAAAACTTTTTGTGAGTCGTCTTTTCTGGTCTGAGGGACACAAGAGAACCCTAACCTAACCGACCTAAGACAGAGTTCGCTTATGACAAGCCATTTTTGTCCGCCCTGATAATGCACGACCCAATAATCCGCGTCCACAAAAAGTGGACGCGGATTATCAGGCTGTACATTATTGGGCCGTGCATTATTACCCTGAGCAAACTTGGTCCGGGCAATAATTGGAAGCCACTTTTGTCCGGGCTGATAATGCACGACCCAATAATCCGCGTCCACAAAAAGTGGACGCGGATTATAAGGCTGTACATTATTGGACCGTGCATTATCACCCTGAGTAAACTTGGTCCGGGGCAATAATTGGAAGCCACTTTTGTCCGGGCTGATAATGCACGACCCAATAATCCGAGTCCACAAAAAGTGGACGCGGATTATAAGGCTGTACATTATTGGACCGTGCATTATTGGCTCCCTCTAAAGCCACAATAAAATCAAAATAATGGAAGTTATTTATAGATGTTAGTGCAGAAGATGTATTTTAATGCCTGCTATGTTAGCGGAAAAAGTAAAATATGCGAAAGTATTTGAGCCTTGAGTAGTGAGTGAGTACTTAGGTACCTAAGAATACTTTGACTTGTTTAATGTAAGTAAACGTGGAGTTATTTAAAGATGCAAAAATGTTTGTTACATTTAATAATTATAAAATGCTTTGATCTTGATGAGATGTAAACAAACCTTTATTGAAAATGAGTAAAAGGTCCAAATGACTCATTGCATTTACAATTTTCCTCGCGATGGTGAGGTGAAAAGTTGTGTGTGTCGCTCGGCAGCAAAGTTGTTTGGCGTCTCGTGCCTTAAAAGCCTCGCTATGCTCAGGATTGTACTTTTGAACCATTCGCTTCGCTCATCGTCCTTCGCTAGCTCGCCTTTTACTACAAGCACTTGCGCCAAACAACAACTTTGCAGCCTTGCATAACAAATAACTATTGTTTTGTTTTAAAATCGAATTTAGAATGATATAAATAGGGGTGTAGACACTAAATAAAGCAATAAAATAAAATAATCCCTAGGGTCATATTTTTCTTGAAAAAAGATTAAAAATGTAGTCAAATGCAGAAAAAAACAATGCAAAAGGTTAAATAATCACGAAGTTATAAGTGTCCAAATGTTTAAGAAGGGGTATGTTCTGTCCCTTTTTCGCAATACGCAACTTCATATGAAACGATGACGCTGGAAGATTGTGACGTCACACTAATAGACGGCAACGTGCCGCGCCCCATCGTGTTCGACGCGGCCCCCCGGCAGCATCCTGTAATGTGACGTCACACACTGTTTGGGTTTTCTCTCTCTATATATTAAAACGGTTGTAGCTTCGTTATTCTTTGAGATATCTGAATGGGATTTTCGTCACTAGGCATATTTTTTGCCTTCTTTAATTTCAAGTAATAGTAATATTCGAGTCTACACCCGTATTCCATTGAAGGAGCATGCTTATTAAAAGGCATTTGGGCGGCTAGCGGACAAGTTATGTTCCCTCTTAACGAGAACATATTTGAGTAGGTAGTTTGTATACGACTCGGTTTATACACTAGTTTACGTCTCGGCTTTGTGGGGTACACGGTAATGCGACGCTAATTAAACAAAGAGGTCTATTCGTATCCTTCGCTACCAATCCCAGTAATTTAATCGGTATAACGGTTGCCTCCACGCGCACTTAGCTAACGTGTTTGAACGATCAGTATACCACGATGGTACGGTTTGGCCACTGGAAAGTATTATATAGCACTAACTCTCATCTACCAAATTCGTTAAAAAATTTAAGAAAACCAAACATATTTGATAAACAATTAAAACTATTCCTCACCCAAAAATATTATTATAGCCTAAAATATTATTTTGAAGATGTATCTATTTGTAGTATGTAATGTAGTATTTTTTTTACTATTATATAAGAATTGTATTTGTAGTTTGTTAAAGTTGAATATTCTATCTAATGCATGTTAGTTGTTTATATATTATGTTTTGAAATAAGTCCATAGTGATGGCTGTGTAATATTGCTGCGCCCTCGCAGGGCGTCACATATATACCTACCTTGTTGTTCCACCTTGTAACCTGTAATGTGACATGCAATGAAATAAATGAAATGAGATGAAGCTCCTGCCCGCGACTCCGTCCGCGTGGAACTCGTTTGTACCGTAGCTCCATAGAAACTTTCACCCCCCATTTGACCCCCTAGGGCCTTCCCCGGGACTCAAACTATCTCTATACCAAATTTAATCTAAATCGAATGAGGAGGTAACAGACGTCTGTCGTGTGTATAGGCAGACACAATTTCGCATTTATAATATTAATATGGATTAAAACCAGTGACTAATCTGATATTATTTATCCGAGCCACAGGAAGACTAAGGTTGTGGTTGCTAGCGATTCCTGAGGGGCCTCTGGAATCGCTAGCAACCACAAGCTTAGTCTTGTCAAACTCATGGTAAGCGTACAGGCCCCTATTTCACCAAATCGACAATTGTCACTTGACAATGGCAATTCACTTTAGATGGCTGCGTCGACAGGTTAAGTTGGTTGCTGGACAGCTTATTGACCCAGCAATGTACGTGCAATTGTCATTGTCAGGTGACAATTGTCAAGGTGGTGAAATAGTGCCCAGGAATATTATAAATGCGAAAGTGTGTTTGTTTGTTTGTCCTCCTTTCACGTCGCAACGGAGCGTCGTATAAATGTGATTTTTTGCATGGAGATAGTTTAAAGGCTGGAGAGTGACATAGGCTACTTTTCCCAGCGGGAAAACATCTAATTCCCACGGGAAAATTCAATATGTTACATTTTCTTATCACCACGCGGGCGACGCCGCGGGCATCAGCTCGTAGTTATTATAGTTTCCGGTCTACTGTAAGGCTGCTTCAGATAAGAGGGAGATTACATTCCGCTGTGTCCATGCCCCTAAGTTAATTATTTTAGTAACATAGAACTTCGTTCGCTTCGCTCGCTCATACGATTAACATGCCTTCAAGTAGGTGAGACTTAGGCTGGAAACAGTGCTCGACCGACGTACGTCCTGACCGTCAGCGCTGATCGTCGGTTGCGAAAATGCATTCAGTGCAACGCTGACGGCGAACTGCGACGCGTGTGTGCAGTATGTACGGTCGGTCGCTCCGTCAGCGAAGCACTGAACGCATCCATACAATCTCATAGCTCGTCGGTAGACCGACAACGCGCGATTTTCATTTTCATTTTCATTTTCATTTTCATTTTCATTTTCATTGATATAGCTACGTCCAACCGATGTCAGCGCTCACCGTCGGTCGAGCACTGTTTCCAGCCTTAAACTTCACTTCATAGATCTCCGCGACCCCCCAAGGGCACGCTCACGAAGGTTGAAGAATATAAAAAATAATTTAAATGTGGATCGGAAGTAACGAACATAAATATACCTCGGGTGTTGTATTAATTCAAATTCTGGTATTCACGTATACCAACAACTTGCCTCGGGCGAATATTATCTCTAGTATGACCTTCTGTTGCGTATAGTTGTAAAGGGTGCATGGTTCAACTTACACCAAACGAGTGAGGAGCTTAAAATAACACCTTTTTTTACTTTTTACAAGCTTTATATTATCTTGACTTGTTCGTATGTAAGTATAAAAGTATGTATGTATGTAAGTTGTCCTTCAAAATTTGCAACCAATTTTTCAGTCGCTTGCCGTTATCCGATTGAGCTGAAATTTGGAATACTTAGGTAAGTTTGGTGACAATGCAATACTTTGTCACCATTTAGCTGATCTGATGGAGCCGGAAGATGGCCACTGGAACTCTATGATGGAACGTGCTATGATAGTCGAGTGTGGGGTTATATGTTTTGTTATCTTCATTTCAAATATATTTTAAATGGTTACTACTTTAATGGAAGCTACGGTAGCCTAGCGGTTCAGGCATACGGCTGTCAAGCGGCGGTCGTGGGTTCGAATCCCGGCTTGTACAAATGCCAACACAGTTAACTGACCATTATGTATTTATATTGAACCTTATTACAATACACATAAAGTGCACGGATGGTCAAACTGTGTTGGGGATGGTACCAATGAGTTTTCGGAACTTATGTACGGATTATTTACCGTTAGCTTTTCGGTGAAGGAAAACATCGTGAGGAAACAGTTCTATGCGCAGCGCGATCGCATCAGAAATGAGGCTATCCGCAGCATAATCGCTAAACTTAAGTGGCAGTGGGCGGGGCACATTGCACGCAGAACTGATGGCCGTTGGGGCGGAAAGGTTCTCGAGTGGCGACCACGTACCGGAAGGCGCAGCGTGGGTAGGCCCTCACAAGGTGGACTGATGACCTGGTAAAGGTCGCGGGAGTCCGCTGGATGCGGGTGGCGCAGGACCGGTCATTGTGGCACTCTTTTGGGGGAGGCCTATGTCCAGCAGTGGACGTCTTTCGGCTGATATGATGAAGCAATTACACTACCAGTGAGCTAAATTTATTAATGAGCTGTCAATAACTACTCACTGTCACGCACAACGTTTAAAGTACTGACGTAGTTGACACCAGATTGACGCTAATTCTTCCTTAACTCTATAAGACCTTTTACAATATAGTCTGCAAGTAAATATTAAATTATTTTGTATGAAACCTGTTTTTTTTTAATTTCGAATATCGTTAAACCGATATACAGGATAACTTATATAAATGTACCAAGCACTGTGTCGAAGTTAAAGCAAATGAATAAAAACACCCGATATGGTTGGTGACTTCACATATCCATACACACCTTGGGGTATGACGATAACGGGACGCGCGCGGCGTGCAGGCGCCCGCGCCCCGTTATCGTCATACGCCTGCGCCCGCGCCGGACTGAGCTAAGCGGTCGACTTAAAGCTCCGCACAAATTTCAACATCAGCATCCGCATCCGCATCCGCCAAACACGATGCGGAGTTTTTGCGGATGCGGATGTAGTGTAATTCACGAAAAGAAAGGAGCTCACGCGGCGCTTTCCGCACGATTTATGGATATTTTCGCGATTAGTTAAAAAAAAAGTGACGCGTTTTATATTTGTTCGCTAACGATTGTAGTTTAGTCTCAACGTGTTTGATGATTGCGTGATATGATAAACTCAACGTTGTTTATTTACGTTTTTGAGTGTTTGATCACAAAATCCGCATCCGCATCCGCATCCGCATCCGCATCCGCATCCGCAGATGTGTGCCCCCAAGTATTCGCATCCGTCTCCGCATCCGCGGATGTCAAAAAAATCACATCCGCGGCATCCGTGCCTCGAAGACAGCAAATCTATCTGAGCGTTTCTCAAAAAAAATGCCACTATTATTAATTGTACTTCTATGAATTTTTTGTTAACTATTTCCACTCAGAATCAGGAGCACTTTCGACCCTGGTAGAAAAAAAAACTGTCCCAAAGATATTTTTCCTATTGTGTTACCATTTAGCTTATACTTTGTATGGTGGTAACACAATAGGAAAGTGCAAAAATGTATGGACATTTTGGGACACTTTTTTTCTCCTATTGGGATGGAAAGACATCGTGATTTTGAGTAGAAATAACATAAAAGTTGCAGAAAATCTCCGAAAAAATGTAGTGGCATTTTTTTTGAGAAACGCTCATCTAACTAAATTAGTTCCCAGGCCGCGTAGCGCTGACGTAGCTTGGAGCTACGGCGTAGTGGTGCTACGCGTCGTAGCACAGAGTTAAGAGGGTAAACCACAGCGGACTTATTTAGAAGCGGTATTTGACTTATTCACTATAGGGTAGTTTCACCATTTTAGAATCGATAACGTAGTTGCTAAATGGTTAGTTAACCATCAAATTATTTAAATAAAGTATAGATTACAAAATAAAATTTATTTAAAAGTTTAGAAATATAAGGTTTTTTTTATTGTACAAGAGTAACTTTAAAGCTACCAATAGAATCCTTACGCTTTTATAGAAACAATATTTTAACATCTATGGACCTAAACGAAGTATTTCGCGACCGAAACAGCAATTAACTTGATATGCTATTTGTTATGCTATTTGATTGCTATTTGTTCCTGAGTCATGGATGTTTTCTATGTATTTAAGTATTTATTTATCTATATAAGTATGTTTATCGTCGTCTAGTACCCATAGTACAAGCTTTGCTTAGTTTGGGACTAGGTCGATTTGTGTAAGATTGTTCCCTAATATTTATTTATTTATTTATTTATGCCATACAATGATTAGTACAAATAGCAAAATGTGACGTCACAATTTTATAACAATTAGTATGAAGCGTTTCGCCTGCCGCCGGCAAGGTCCGTCTTTGACAAGTTTTTTTGGGTATTTATGTTCTTTATTTGTATTTGCTCCCATACAAACATTTATTCCTCTCCAATAACTGGTTGAATAGCATCGTCCAAAAATATAGGACATAAGCCTATTATAATTTGCAACATTCTCAAGTAAAAGGGGGGCCTTCTTTGTCGATGTTAATAAAGACGATTTCTGATACTCGTATTAATAGTAGTGGCCTTACTGAAACCACCAAAGCTGGACCTTGTCTAAAAAAACTTTTTGTGAGTCGTCTTTTCTGGTCTGAGGGACACAAGAGAACCCTAACCTAACCGACCTAAGACAGAGTTCGCTTATGACAAGCCATTTTTGTCCGCCCTGATAATGCACGACCCAATAATCCGCGTCCACAAAAAGTGGACGCGGATTATCAGGCTGTACATTATTGGGCCGTGCATTATTACCCTGAGCAAACTTGGTCCGGGCAATAATTGGAAGCCACTTTTGTCCGGGCTGATAATGCACGACCCAATAATCCGCGTCCACAAAAAGTGGACGCGGATTATAAGGCTGTACATTATTGGACCGTGCATTATCACCCTGAGTAAACTTGGTCCGGGGCAATAATTGGAAGCCACTTTTGTCCGGGCTGATAATGCACGACCCAATAATCCGAGTCCACAAAAAGTGGACGCGGATTATAAGGCTGTACATTATTGGACCGTGCATTATTGGCTCCCTCTAAAGCCACAATAAAATCAAAATAATGGAAGTTATTTATAGATGTTAGTGCAGAAGATGTATTTTAATGCCTGCTATGTTAGCGGAAAAAGTAAAATATGCGAAAGTATTTGAGCCTTGAGTAGTGAGTGAGTACTTAGGTACCTAAGAATACTTTGACTTGTTTAATGTAAGTAAACGTGGAGTTATTTAAAGATGCAAAAATGTTTGTTACATTTAATAATTATAAAATGCTTTGATCTTGATGAGATGTAAACAAACCTTTATTGAAAATGAGTAAAAGGTCCAAATGACTCATTGCATTTACAATTTTCCTCGCGATGGTGAGGTGAAAAGTTGTGTGTGTCGCTCGGCAGCAAAGTTGTTTGGCGTCTCGTGCCTTAAAAGCCTCGCTATGCTCAGGATTGTACTTTTGAACCATTCGCTTCGCTCATCGTCCTTCGCTAGCTCGCCTTTTACTACAAGCACTTGCGCCAAACAACAACTTTGCAGCCTTGCATAACAAATAACTATTGTTTTGTTTTAAAATCGAATTTAGAATGATATAAATAGGGGTGTAGACACTAAATAAAGCAATAAAATAAAATAATCCCTAGGGTCATATTTTTCTTGAAAAAAGATTAAAAATGTAGTCAAATGCAGAAAAAAACAATGCAAAAGGTTAAATAATCACGAAGTTATAAGTGTCCAAATGTTTAAGAAGGGGTATGTTCTGTCCCTTTTTCGCAATACGCAACTTCATATGAAACGATGACGCTGGAAGATTGTGACGTCACACTAATAGACGGCAACGTGCCGCGCCCCATCGTGTTCGACGCGGCCCCCCGGCAGCATCCTGTAATGTGACGTCACACACTGTTTGGGTTTTCTCTCTCTATATATTAAAACGGTTGTAGCTTCGTTATTCTTTGAGATATCTGAATGGGATTTTCGTCACTAGGCATATTTTTTGCCTTCTTTAATTTCAAGTAATAGTAATATTCGAGTCTACACCCGTATTCCATTGAAGGAGCATGCTTATTAAAAGGCATTTGGGCGGCTAGCGGACAAGTTATGTTCCCTCTTAACGAGAACATATTTGAGTAGGTAGTTTGTATACGACTCGGTTTATACACTAGTTTACGTCTCGGCTTTGTGGGGTACACGGTAATGCGACGCTAATTAAACAAAGAGGTCTATTCGTATCCTTCGCTACCAATCCCAGTAATTTAATCGGTATAACGGTTGCCTCCACGCGCACTTAGCTAACGTGTTTGAACGATCAGTATACCACGATGGTACGGTTTGGCCACTGGAAAGTATTATATAGCACTAACTCTCATCTACCAAATTCGTTAAAAAATTTAAGAAAACCAAACATATTTGATAAACAATTAAAACTATTCCTCACCCAAAAATATTATTATAGCCTAAAATATTATTTTGAAGATGTATCTATTTGTAGTATGTAATGTAGTATTTTTTTTACTATTATATAAGAATTGTATTTGTAGTTTGTTAAAGTTGAATATTCTATCTAATGCATGTTAGTTGTTTATATATTATGTTTTGAAATAAGTCCATAGTGATGGCTGTGTAATATTGCTGCGCCCTCGCAGGGCGTCACATATATACCTACCTTGTTGTTCCACCTTGTAACCTGTAATGTGACATGCAATGAAATAAATGAAATGAGATGAAGCTCCTGCCCGCGACTCCGTCCGCGTGGAACTCGTTTGTACCGTAGCTCCATAGAAACTTTCACCCCCCATTTGACCCCCTAGGGCCTTCCCCGGGACTCAAACTATCTCTATACCAAATTTAATCTAAATCGAATGAGGAGGTAACAGACGTCTGTCGTGTGTATAGGCAGACACAATTTCGCATTTATAATATTAATATGGATTAAAACCAGTGACTAATCTGATATTATTTATCCGAGCCACAGGAAGACTAAGGTTGTGGTTGCTAGCGATTCCTGAGGGGCCTCTGGAATCGCTAGCAACCACAAGCTTAGTCTTGTCAAACTCATGGTAAGCGTACAGGCCCCTATTTCACCAAATCGACAATTGTCACTTGACAATGGCAATTCACTTTAGATGGCTGCGTCGACAGGTTAAGTTGGTTGCTGGACAGCTTATTGACCCAGCAATGTACGTGCAATTGTCATTGTCAGGTGACAATTGTCAAGGTGGTGAAATAGTGCCCAGGAATATTATAAATGCGAAAGTGTGTTTGTTTGTTTGTCCTCCTTTCACGTCGCAACGGAGCGTCGTATAAATGTGATTTTTTGCATGGAGATAGTTTAAAGGCTGGAGAGTGACATAGGCTACTTTTCCCAGCGGGAAAACATCTAATTCCCACGGGAAAATTCAATATGTTACATTTTCTTATCACCACGCGGGCGACGCCGCGGGCATCAGCTCGTAGTTATTATAGTTTCCGGTCTACTGTAAGGCTGCTTCAGATAAGAGGGAGATTACATTCCGCTGTGTCCATGCCCCTAAGTTAATTATTTTAGTAACATAGAACTTCGTTCGCTTCGCTCGCTCATACGATTAACATGCCTTCAAGTAGGTGAGACTTAGGCTGGAAACAGTGCTCGACCGACGTACGTCCTGACCGTCAGCGCTGATCGTCGGTTGCGAAAATGCATTCAGTGCAACGCTGACGGCGAACTGCGACGCGTGTGTGCAGTATGTACGGTCGGTCGCTCCGTCAGCGAAGCACTGAACGCATCCATACAATCTCATAGCTCGTCGGTAGACCGACAACGCGCGATTTTCATTTTCATTTTCATTTTCATTTTCATTTTCATTTTCATTGATATAGCTACGTCCAACCGATGTCAGCGCTCACCGTCGGTCGAGCACTGTTTCCAGCCTTAAACTTCACTTCATAGATCTCCGCGACCCCCCAAGGGCACGCTCACGAAGGTTGAAGAATATAAAAAATAATTTAAATGTGGATCGGAAGTAACGAACATAAATATACCTCGGGTGTTGTATTAATTCAAATTCTGGTATTCACGTATACCAACAACTTGCCTCGGGCGAATATTATCTCTAGTATGACCTTCTGTTGCGTATAGTTGTAAAGGGTGCATGGTTCAACTTACACCAAACGAGTGAGGAGCTTAAAATAACACCTTTTTTTACTTTTTACAAGCTTTATATTATCTTGACTTGTTCGTATGTAAGTATAAAAGTATGTATGTATGTAAGTTGTCCTTCAAAATTTGCAACCAATTTTTCAGTCGCTTGCCGTTATCCGATTGAGCTGAAATTTGGAATACTTAGGTAAGTTTGGTGACAATGCAATACTTTGTCACCATTTAGCTGATCTGATGGAGCCGGAAGATGGCCACTGGAACTCTATGATGGAACGTGCTATGATAGTCGAGTGTGGGGTTATATGTTTTGTTATCTTCATTTCAAATATATTTTAAATGGTTACTACTTTAATGGAAGCTACGGTAGCCTAGCGGTTCAGGCATACGGCTGTCAAGCGGCGGTCGTGGGTTCGAATCCCGGCTTGTACAAATGCCAACACAGTTAACTGACCATTATGTATTTATATTGAACCTTATTACAATACACATAAAGTGCACGGATGGTCAAACTGTGTTGGGGATGGTACCAATGAGTTTTCGGAACTTATGTACGGATTATTTACCGTTAGCTTTTCGGTGAAGGAAAACATCGTGAGGAAACAGTTCTAATCCCAGTAAGGTCTAGTGTTCCCTCTGGGTTGGAAGGTCAGATGGCAGTCGCTTTCGTAAAACTAGTGCCTATGCCAAGTCTTAGGATTAGATGTCAAAGCGGACCTCGGCCTCCTTTAGGGCACAACCGGGAATAACACTAGGAGAAAGAACATTTAAATGGTTATTACTGGGTATGTAAAAGAAGCATAGTAGTAAATATCATACATTTAAAAGGAAAACTATCTTCGTCGACTATCGACGTCGTTGGTCGACTATTACCCGTTAGCTAGTTATGCCTTAAAAGTGCGCCTGAAAAGGCCAACTTGTTATAAATTTGGGCGACACAACCGCAACGCTGAGTTAGCGCGCGCGTGACGATGTAACAAAGACGGAATAAGGTCTAGTTTTCCCTGTCTTGAAAGGTCAGATGGCCATCGCTTTCGCATAAACTAATGACTATTCGATATCTTGGAATTAGGTGACTTGGCGGAGTACTGAATTGAAGTTGAACCAACTTTGTTTCAAGGACAGCTCCTCTTCCTGTAAACGTCATCAGCCGCTTACAGCGTCACGCCGTACGCCGCTTAGGCTGCTACTTATGTATCCGGAATAGAAAAAATATACAAACGTATATGACTAATATATTCTCCGTGATGATCGATGCATACGTGTAAACCAATTTTTGAAGCATTTTTGGCATTCTGAATGAGGTATCTCCAAAACGTGTTGTTTGAAAGAACGCGTCGCCTGCATCTGCACCAGCCATATGGCCATTAATACTAACTAGTGGCTCTGCGAGCTGTAGACCTCGCGGGTTTGTTTCAAAACCGTTGAATTTAGTAATCGAAATCGGAGTTCAGGATACAGTGGACGGAATATAAAATTTGTACCAAGTCAGTAGTCAACGACCCCTTTCTTGTAATCTTTTACGTTTTCAACCCATATCTCCGCCATTTTTCAAAATTTCGAAAACCTGACGACAAAAAAAATCTATATACTTACCGAACCTATTCAGAAAATTTCATGAGAAGCGGTTGAGAAATGTGAGCTCTAGGCGAGAACAGGGGGAAATCCAAACATCCGGACATGAGGAAAAACGATTTTTCGTCCAAGCTGAAGCATAGACGCGTCGCTCGCTTCGCTCGCTTGGTCGAAAAAGCGGGCTACCATTTGTTTCAAGGTGCTTTTTGCACGAGTAATTTTCGCAGGGTTCGGTTCATTTTAAAACACCCACACTGTTGATTGTCGTTCAGTTTCGGGATCCTAAGTACGCATAGATCCAGGAAGATAGAGCGTCCGTCTCGTTCTATTGAACGGTGTCAGCCAGTGACGGACGCTCTATCTTGTCACTTATCGTGTGATAACGCCGTGCATGCTACGGGGTCTGATGTGTAGACATTACAAACAGCCTTTGAGTCACCACAATTATATTTCTTCAACATTGAGCCTCTTTTTGATCCTTATTGTGCGAGAACTATTTTTTTCACAGCTAAATGCTGTTCATGCAATATTTTATTAATGCTCGTCATAAATATTCCCAAGACTAACATTTAAACTGGAGCTATATTAATAAAACTCGAACATAATGTTAGCTTATGCTCACTGAATTTGTTAAACATAAAACAAGGTTCGAAACGTATGAAGAACAAGAGATTCGTGTACAAACGCGCACCAGAAATATGAAAACAAATTTTTGCCCGATGACTACTATAGAGAAGCAATGTACTAGGAACCAGCCTGTCAAGTTGTTTAATAAACTTCCAGCACGGCTAGCACGCGACGGTGCGCGAGCTCTCTCGATTTTTCTCGCACTATCCGTCTCTCTCTTATTAGAACACTTAGAAGAAGAGGTATAGTGCGATAAAAGTCGAGAGTATGTCGCGGCCGTCGTGTGCTAGACGTGCTGTAGAGCTAAAAGGCATCGTAAAATATAATCGTTTTAAGGAAAAATTAAAGCAATTTTTGTTAAGAGGGTGCTTTGTAGTGTTGACGAAATATTTGATAGAGAGTAAGTAGAGTGTGTAGTTATTAGATATTAGAGCGCAGTTATTAGTTATTAGATATAAGATATTATATTGTTAGTTGTAAGAAATTCAAACACAATCTTGTATTGTTTACTGAATTAATATGTCTATGTCTATGTCTATGTTCGAATGTTATTAATTTAGCTCAGATGAAACCAATTGAATTTTCGAGTGGCTTTAGTAACAAAGCTATGACTTACAATACCTTCAAGTACCATTGTTCCCTTCACAGGAAAGTTCTAGACCATAGTTTAAGAATACGTTACGTACGTACCTGTATTTAAGGGGAAGGCACGCCTGCAATCAGCTTGTAACCGTTAGGTTTTATACGTATAAAACCTAACGGTTACAAGCTGATTGCAGGCGTGCCTTCCCTAGATCCTCCTATTCCTATTAGATCTAGTTACCTAACGTATGTACGTACATACGTTAGGTAACTAGATCTAATTAGCCAACGGTAGCTCAGTTGGTTCAGAGCGATGCACGGTATGCAGAGGTCATGGGTTCAAATCCCGTTAGTGTTGAATACTTTTTCAATTTGTCACTTTGATTAGAATTTCGATAGCAGTTATTCCTGCTTATTAAACACTAGCTTCTGCCCGCGACTCGGAACTGGGGAAGAACTCGTTTTTATCGTAGCTCCATACAAATTTTCACCCCCATTTCACCCCCTTAGGGACTGATTTCCGGGATAAAACTATTCTATCGCCTTTCCCGGAATTAAAACTATCTCTATACTTACCAAATTTTACCCGTACAAATTTACTATTTCTTTTTATTATTTACGGGTGGGTTTTCCAAAACCCAATTTTTGTTTTATTGTAATAAGGAGTCCATACGCAAAGTTTCAAGTCTCTCACTTAAAATGTTACTCCATCCATACAAACTTTCAATCGCATTTTTACCCCTTGAGGGCGAAATTTTCAAAAATTCGTTCTTAGTGGGTACTTACGTCATATAAACTACCTATTGTGAAAAAAACTGCTTTCTAGGTTCAACGGTTTGGGCTGGGCGTTGATTTAAGTGAGTGAGTGAGTCAGTCAGTACTTTTACGTGTATATATATAGATATATACTGTTAGATCTAAATATTTTTTTATATGGGAACATTAGAGTTGAGTTATAATGTTCGTTAGAAATGTTACGTAATCATCCCTCTGGGACCCATTTAACGAAAGCTACAAATTACAAAATAAGTTTAAACTGGAAACGGATTGATGACTGGACTTTTCCAGTCATTACTGATTTCAAATTAAAGGAAAAACAGTTTGTGTGGCCGGTGGAGCCGCGAGCCAACGCGATCCGAGCGAGTGAAGCGAGCATTCCGCGGCAGCGGCCGGCGAAGTGCCAGAACCGAACACTTTTACTACCCAACTAATTGACAGTTATGTTATGTAACTTGTATATGAATAGTATGAGAACTGTATCATATTTATACAAAATAAACATATATACTTAGAAATTATACCAAGTGATTATTTACTTTGATATCAAATGTTATTATACTAAATGAAAATATAATCGTATTATTTATTTTTATACCGATCATTACACACCCCTGCAGTGGGAGAGAAGCCGGGCATACTTCGTTTGCCTCGCTCGCTCGTCCAATAACTCGCAGCTTTGTGAACGAGCGACTAAATTACAACCCATTCTTCAAAAATAACATAACATAGCCTAGCCTTAACACACAAAAGCTACCTTTGAGGCGTGCGCCCGCGGCGTCCAAACTTCCCTTTATTCTGCTATTTAACATTCATTCACGTGCAAGGCTTTGGTTGCACTATGACATTGTGCAGGTGAGGTCTACTTAAGCTCGTCAGTTTGCATTCCAATTTGATTTCATTGTGTTGCGTGCTTGATTACACGTGCGCTGTTTTAGTAAAGAGACGGCATTCGACTCATGATAATGAATCATCATATCAGCCGAAAGACGTCCACTGCTGGACATAGGCTACCCCCAAAGAGTGCCAAAGCGTCCGGTCCTGCGCCCCCCGCATCCAATGGACTCCCTCGACCTTTATCAGGTCATCAGTCCACCTTGTGGGGTCTACCCACGCTGGGCCTTCCCGTACGTGGTCACCACTCGAAAACCTTCGGTTCTACGTGCGTGCAGTTTTATGTACCTGTCTGTCTGGAGATATGAAATCGCGATTGATCCCCGTCATGTCCCCTGGGCCTATTTTAATCGCGATATTTGGTAGAAGGGAAAGTCACTTTACCCCTTGTATCTAATACCCTGTAAGAAATTTTATATGTAACAGTCTCATTTTGAAAAACAAGCATGAATGTCAAGATATCCCCATGACATGCTCGGGACATCACAAATTTTGAAAGTCGAATAGGGTTGCGGGCTCAATTTGTATTAAAGGAAAGAATTCTTCCAAAAGAAAGAAGGCAAAAATATATGCCTATAGTGACAAAATTCCCATTCAGATATGTCATAAAGTTACGAAGCTACAACCTTTTTAATATTGCTTATTAGAGAGAAAACGCTCGGGGACAGTGACGTTACGCCCTCGAGCGTCATAGTTAATGACAATCGTTTTATATGAAGGTGCGTTTTGCGGAAAACGGACAGATATCTCAAAAAGTTACGAAGCTACAATCGTTTTAAGAGTCCGCAGTAAGCTCGGCCGAATTTCACCTTCCCATACAAACGGAGTTTCGTTCTCATTTTAAAACTACGTGTTGGATTGTGACGAAACTTTGCATATACAATGACATGAGGAATATCTATCTATGTTTGTAATTCGTTTATATGGTTCTAGTTTATAAAACAAACGAAATACAGCAAAAACAAGTTTTGTATGAAAACTTAAATTCGCTGTATTTTTTTTAGTATGGTATCTGAAGCTACATTTACTAATTACAGACATAAATATACCTCATCTCATTGTACATGCAAAGCTTCGTTACAATCCAACACGTAGTTTCATAATGAGAGCGTAACTACGTTTGTATGGAGAATCGAGCTTACTGCGGACTCTTAATATTGCTTTTTAGAGAGCGGACTCACTATCGTGACGTCGCGGCACTAGAGCGTAAATGACAATAGTTTCATATTGAAGGTGCGTTTTGCGGAAAAGGGACAGAATATACCCCCTCTTGAAACTTTGGACACTTATAACTTTGTGCTGTGGTCTACTTTTTTCTCCATTTGACAGTGTATTTAATCCTTTTTGGAGAAAATTCACCCATCCGTGTATCCATGAGCCGTATTCCTCTAATTTGATGTCACTGTCGTTCTGATATTAATAGAAAGGGATTTATTGAAATCACACGTGTGATTGAAATGTCGAACCAAATTGTTCCCTAGACACATACCTATTGTGTGCTGTAAAAATATTATTACAAAGGAGACGAACAAAAAGCCGGAGTTTGTAAATGTTCATTTAACTATATTAAAAACAGAAATTCGACTTTAACGACGAAGTACCGCAATTTGGTCGTATTCAATTTATTTTACCGGGTTATGCCTAGGTATCACCTAATTTACAGGATAAAAAAGCCTATATTTAGGATAAAATATAACAAAAAAAGATTTATTTAGGAAAGAAAAGGACCAATATACAAGTTCATTGCCTAAACTAGGTTACAGTTGTAATCCGTGTTTTAGGTATAAATGGCCTTTGTTTTACAATATTGCCTGTCTAAACATTTGTTACCTCGCGTCAAGAATTACAAAACTATATTTAACAAAAGCATGCTTGCGATTGCAGAACTATTTCACTATAGTAAGCAAATTTTCTGTCTCGTCGTAGGTCAGGGTTAGCAACCATGCTGTAACTTTAGTTTGGCATACTTTGCTATTTTGATCGTACACGGAGCATTGTTTTTTATAACGAATGCTTTAAGGGTCTATGAATGAATGAATGAATGAATGAAGTTTATTACCCAGTTGCCGAAGGAGAGGAGGGTTATGTTTTTCGAGCATGTGTATGTGTGTAGTATGTCTTGTTTATTGACACGTGCTGCTGCCTGAACTGTTTGTCGGATTTCGACATATGAGGTGTCGTTGGATTCCTCTTAATAAACAACATTTGGGTTTTTTGAAAAATCTTTTAATTTCACCGTGTCATGTAGATTTAAATGTCACTTTTTATATGGATAAATGACAGTTAAATTGTCCTAACACGCGTTCGAAACGGTGCGTGGTTATCCCTTAGAAATTGTGTAGAAGCAACCATATTATAATATTTTTTTTCAGTTTATTTACATTTAGCCGTGTGTAGTTGTCTTCTTATAAATGCTCAAAAAGGTGGTTGTGTGATGGACTGAATCGTTCTGCACGCTCTAAGATAGGGATATAGCCACATGGAGTACCTAATAATTAGATTGTTGTCTTATAAATAGGCGTTTAGGCGTCACGTAGATAGATTACATTTCCACTGATCGTTGATCTAATACTACTATACTAATAGCTTCTAAGCACGCTCCTTTACGACAAACATACATTTTGTTGGATTAGTTTTTCAAGAATAGTGGTTTAGGCATGCGGCTGTCAAGCGGTGGCCGTGGGTTTGAATCCCGGCTCGTACCGATGAGTTTTGCGGAACCTATGTACGGAATATTTACCGTTAGCTGTTCGGCGAAGGAAAACATCGTGAGGAAACCGGTCTGTCTAATCCTGACAAGGTCTAGTTTTCCCTCTGGGTTGGAAGTTCAGATGGCAGTCGCTTTCGTAAAACTAGTGCCTATGCCAAGTCTTGGAATTATGTTTCAAAGCGGACCCCCGGCTCCTTTAGGGGCACAACCGGGAATAAAGCTAGAAGGATGATGATAGTGTTTGAAGAATTATTGTGATACGTGACCGTAATTGGATTGAAATTCAGTGTCAAGTTTTTGAGTATATATATTATACTAACTAGCTTCTGCCCGCGACTCCGTCCGCGTGGAACTCGTCTATATCGTGGGTCCGTACAAGTTTTCACCCGCCATTTTACCCCATTAGGGGATGATTTCTGGGATAAAAATTATCCTTTGTCCTTTCCCGGGACTCAAACTATCACTGTACCAAATTTCATCTAAACTGGTTTAGCGGTTTAAGCGTGAAGAGGTAACAGACAGACAGACAGACAGACAGATACACTTTCGCATTTATAATATTAGTATTGATGTAATAAAGATGTACTGTTTGCGAGTTTGTATGTTCATATGTAGGAGTAATTCCGCTACCTATTCGTCCGGTTACAAAATATGTTAGCAATTTTTAGAAAAGCCTTCAGAAAGCTATAGCTGCAAGCTGGTGGTATTTTATACCGCAGCTTCGCCAGTGTTCTTAGTTAAATACGACGGATAGCTGATTGAAGATGTTGTTGCCGCTAACAGCACATTAACACTTCCTCATTAAAAAAATACACAGAGATTGATTCAGTTTAAAAAAGAAACGACAATTAGGGGACAATCTTGTACTAAAAAGATTTCCTGAGGCTAATGCTGCTTCTTCTATGGAAATTACGCTTATATTTATAAAAATAGATGCGTTTAAAATAAGCTTGAGATATTTATTCCAACGAAGTAGGTAATAGAACCCAGTGGCCTTGTTGCGAAAGCGGTAGAGAATATTCGCAGTAAGGTTTTACTGTGGATAATTATGTACGTATAAAATTATTTCTTATTTCATACTAGCTTCCGCCCGCGACTTCGTCCGCGTGGACGGGATAAAAACTATCTTCGTGCAAAATTTCATTTAAATCGGTTCAGCCGCTTAAGCGTGATTGAGTAACAAACATCCAAACATCTAAACTTTCGCATTTATAATAAATATATATATATATTTCAATATTTCATATGCATATAAAATTATTTCTTATTTAAACGGGTTTGTATAGTAACAAGATGGAACACCATTCCAGCTTGTATAAACTCAATTAAATCTACACACAACCCTTGCAGTCATGAAATACCGTGTCGTAGGTAATTCCCTCTTTAACACAGAAAACACCTTGAATATATGTCAAAAGATCGCACAGCCTTGGCAAATTAGTGCGCCCATGAAAACGCAATGCCATCCCTCTCTCACACCCCCTCCCTCTCTACCGTAGAATCTACGTTATTGAGCCGAACTCAGTACGGGACGAGGCGCCGGGCGGACACCGCGCGTTCACACCGCTTTTAATCATCAAAATCACACTGAAATTCATGAAAAAACTATATAGTTCTAATCTGTATCAAATATCAGTTAATTCAGTGACGTTTTCGAATTAAATTGACGAGTTTTTTATACAGTTTTACGTGTTTTCTTTAATGGTGGAATCAAAGATGGCGTAAGGGTTTCCCGGATTTTTTGTTGTTTTTCGCGATCGTCAGCTGTTATAAGGTGAGGTTTAGAATAAATATTGTCTATACTGATTCAGGAGGCTTTGAAGAGGGTTGGGAGCCTTCAGGCCCGAATCGTTGCTGACGTCTCCAGATAGGCAGAAGGGGACGACGAAGGAAATGACTTTTGTTGGATTTCCCGCTTTGTGGACCGGCTTATGAAAAGGTTTTCTATTTGGACGTATTTTTTGTATTTTGCCTACATTACGCGTTATTGTAAATATCCCGAATATTTTTTACTGAATTATATTTATAAATGTGATTCGATTCGGTGATATATAAGGTTTGCCAGGAAGTAGTAAGGTACGTATATTCTTGTATCTGTGTACATACATACGTATAATCACGCCTATTTCCCGGAGGGGTAGGCAGAGATCACGGATTTCCACTTGCTACGATCTTGACAAACCTTTCCTGCTTGATTCACGTTCATGATATTCTTCATATATGCTCGTCGGTTAAGGGTACCCGAGCATTCCTCAAAAAAAATGCCACTATTATTAATTGTGCATTTTTCTAGGAATTTTATGTTATTTCCACTCATAATCAGGAGCCCTTTCGACCCTGATAGGACAAAAAACTGTCCCAAAGATATTTTTCCTATTGTGTTGCCATTTACCTTATACTTTGTATGGTGGTAACACAATAGGAAAGTTCAAAATGTATGGATATTTTGGGACACTTTTTCTCCTATTGGGATGGAAAGACATCGTGGTTTTGAGTAGAAAAAACATAATAGTTTGCATAAAATCTCCGAAAAAATGTAGTGGCATTTTTTTTGAGAAACGCTCACCTGACCTTTCTTTAGGATTTCTCCAACTCGGTCGGAGATAGTTCGACGAGGTCCTCTTCCAAGTCTACCATCCATTTTTCCCTCGTACACTCTCTTTGTTAATCTTCTTTCTTCCATTCTCTCTCTATATCCCTGTCTGTTATATCTGTATTAGTGTTAGAAGGTGGCAGAGTCTGAGATTGCAGCTTTGTAAGTTTGACAGTATGTTTGCAGGTTAGGTTAGGGTTATCTCCAGAACAACTCATCAAAATTTCTTTCATCAGTATATAGAATGGGCTTTCAGAATGAATATAAGATACATTTTATCCCGCGGTTTCGCCTGGTTTCTCTGTAATAAACGAGCGGAGCTGAGCAGGCGGCATTTATCCAATTACATTTTTGAAGTGACAACTTCTTTAGCGGCGGTGCTGCGCACTTTTTGGGATGGGGGGGAAATTATTCAAGTTTTCACTTCTGCCGGCACTCCCGGAATGCAACCTGGTATTTTTTTAACCTCGATCCCAAATAAAAAAATGTAATTGGAGGGCCTTACTTTGAGCTTCACCGACAAGACCTTAGCTCTTAAATAAGAAGAGAGGGGGAGATATTTTTACCCGACGAAGGAGGGTTATGTTTTTCGAGCGTATACATGTATGTATGTGGACAAGAAAATTCTTGTATTCAAAATTTTGCCATGAGATGTCGTTAGATTCCTAATAATAGTGGCAGTGACATAGACATAGGCTATATGATAATAAGTTTCTGTCAAATTTCATTTTTGGTACAAGCTTTTATTGCCAACGTACTTTTCTGTATACCATCATCAACTGCTCATTGCGACGATTCTAACGAGCCCAAACTCGATGGGGTTTTGTGGTTTTATTACGGAGTTCCTATGGCCACCTTCTGTCTCCATCATCAGATCAGCTCGATAGTACCGTAATATTGAATTGTGATCCAAACTATACTTATACCCAAAATTTCAGCTCAATCGGTCACCGGGAAGTGGGTCAAATTTAACTTGCAAGATTTGACGGACACCTTACTTACATACTTAAATACTTTTATACTTACATACGAACAAGTCAAGTTAATATAAAGCTTGTAAAAACAGTTAGGTTTTTTGATTTAACTTGTATTTATAACTAAAATTATGATGAATGACTATCCCAGATAAATGGTGATTTGGTTGTTAACCGACTACAATAACTAACTCTCAATTTGTCACTATGTTAAACCATTCACTGCTAATCATAATACACATGCGTTACCTACTTACATATGGAGATTATCCGGTTATTTCACACCCAGAACATGCGTGCGCGTCGCCGTGTTAGCGTGTTATTGTGCTACTTAAAACTTTTGTATGTTGATATGTATGTGAGTCTGTAAGGTATTTGTAAATATGGGCCTCGTTGTCTGAGAGAAATAAATAAAAACTGCCAGGAATCGATACGCGCTACGCTCGTATCCGATCTCGTGGTTTTACCCGTTATGTAGCGGAAAGCACCTACGGCGTCCACTAGGCGGGTTCCTGACAGTGATAGTGTTGTTATCGAACGTGCCCCACGCAAATATTAAACAGTTTTGTCATTTATAGACCGATCTTATACATACGCTGTCCTGCACGTCTATCATAAGACGGCCGCGACATACTCTCGATTTTTCTCACACTATACCTTTTCTTCTAAGTGTTCTAATAAGAAAGAGACGGATAGTGCGAGAAAAATCGCGTGTATGTCGCGGCCGTCTCATGGTAGACGTGCTGTATAATATTAGAAAAATCGTCCGTAGATCGTCATTGTGACTTCCAGGAAAAGCATTGTGAAACGTATAAAACAGCATTGTTATGTTAGTTAGTTAATTATACTGGGCTCTTTTCCGCAAGTCGACATCCAGTGTGCCTATTTTGCGTGAAATGGTGGGGTAGCGCTACTCTAACCACCCCAGCTCCTCGAGAAAGTTGGTGAGTGCCTTTGTGTTCCTGACTGCGTTCCGTAGTGTGTCTGGAGACCCTAGGTGCTTTTTCCTGTATTGTTATGTTTTGAAAGCACATAATAATCGAAATAAGTAAACTGAGTACAATATTTTCCTTTGATATCCTAGATAAATGAAGAAACGAAGACAAATTGCTCCGTTAAAAATCGATCGAATGATATCAGCACGGCTATCACAATAATGGCTCCTCTACATGATGGCCCATCCTAATGGCCCACTAGGATGGGCCAGCGTGTGGAGAGGGTAGTGGTGTCAGATGGCTTATGGCGCGGCGATGTCTTTCTCCGTCTAACGCATAGTTGCGTCTTGTACGATGGGTCGTGATGGCCCACTGTATAGAGCAGGCTTAAGACGGCGCGCGAACTCTTTCGATTTTTCTCGCACTATACGTCTCTTTCTAAGTTTTCTAATAAGAGAGAGAGACGGATAATGCGAGAAAAATCGAGAGCTCGCGCGCCGTCTTGTGATAGCCGCGCTGAGGGGTATTCACATAACGTTTTGAACGCGCGTTAGAACAGTTTAACTGGCATTTTTCCATATAACATTTTACATTTAGATCTACGTAACGTACGTAGGCACAATGCGTTACGTGATCGACCCTGCTGGTATTATATGTATGTATAGACGGTACAGTCTTGACATTTATGGACCGATCTTAGTACGGCGCTACCCATTTCGGCTTAGATGCCATTTAGATTCTATAGTGGACATATCGTTAATTATTCTACCGCAGATAGGAGCGGTTTCTTGTAAGGGCCGAGAAAAGGTGCTCGCTAGGTTTCGTGTCATTAAGCAGATTGGGGTCGTTTACACTGACGCTTTTATTAGATTAATACTTAGTGATAATTTAAATGAATGTATTTTTTTTATGTTTTAGTCAAGTAGCGAAGCTACGGTAGCCTAGTTCAGGTATGCGGCTGTCAAGCAGCGGTCGTGGGTTCGAATCCCGGCTCGTTAGGAACTTATGTAAGGAATATTTAGCTTTTCGGTGAAGGAAACATTGGTCTAATCCCAATAAGGTCTAGTTTTCCCTCTGGGTTGGAAGGTCAGACGGCAGTCGCTTTCGTAAAACTAGTGCCTATGCCAAATCTTGGGATTAGGTGTCAAAGCGGACCCCGGGCTCCTTTAGGGCACAACCGGGATAACGCTAGGAGGATGATGGGGCTAAGTAGCGACTTGAATAAACATTATTTTATTTCTTTCTAGTCTCAACTATGGTTACAGTTGGGTATTTGGGTATGGGTACATACACAGTATTTCAAACAAAATTCGTCTTTCCTTTGGAAATAGTTATTAGCTTTCGTGCTGAGATGCCCTTTATGCGGGTTAATAGTCCAACCAAAAATAAGGCTTTGCAGTCCTTAACTTTGACAATGTGCACAGGAAAAATGCAAAATTAAAAACGATAGATAGATAAAAACTTTATTCATACCCACAATATACATGGCAATATAAAAAGAGCTGGAGAACATGCAACTTAAGAACTAACATACTAGAAACATCAAATAAAAACGACAAAGTACAATAAGTGAGCCATGTGTCGTGGCAAAGAATGGCCGCTGACTCAGCATGAGCGTTTCTCAAAAAAAATGCCACCTATTATTAATTGTACTTCTATGAATTTTTTGTTAACTATTTCCACTCAGAATCAGGAGCACTTTCGACCCTGGTAGGAAAAAAAACTGTCCCAAAGATATTTTTCCTTTTGTGTTACCATTTACCTTACACTTTGTATGGTGGTAACACAATAGGAAAGTGCAAAAATGTATGGACATTTTGGGACCCTTTTTTTCTCCTATTGGGATGGAAAGACATCGTGATTTTGAGTAGAAATAACATAAAAGTTGCAGAAAATCTCCGAAAAAATGTAGTGGCATTTATTTTGAGAAATGCTCGCATAATGATGCGGCGGGAGCCACATCGCTGACATTCTGCCAGGACCTTCCCTAAAATTCACAACCAGTGCAATGCTATGTGCGTGACTGTGTGTGTGACTGTGTGTACTGCGCGCGCGCTTGCGTGTGCGAGTGTCTATATAATACATTTCATGAGTGTGTGCGTATGGATGATGTAAGTATACGAGTTATTAGTGTTCTAGAAAGGCCTATTTATTTTTCATTACATATATCTTTATTTTTACATTATTTTATTTTATAGGGCGAGTCACGAGTATGTGTATCATCATTATATCAGCCGAAAGACGTCCACTGCCGGACATATGCCTCCCCGAAAGAGTGCCACATGACCGGTCCTGCGCCACCCGTATCCAGCGGATTCCCGCGACTTTTACCAGGTCATCAGTACACATTGTGGGGGGCCTCCCCCAAAGAGTGCCACAATGACCGGTCCTGCGCCACCCGCATCCAGCGGACTCCCACGGCCTTTACCAGGTCATCAGTCCACCTTGTGGGGGCCTCCCCCAAAGAGTGCCACAATGACTGGTCCTGCGCAGTGATGTGCCGTTCCCATGCAGGAATATTCCCCAGGTGGAAATATTCCCGGGAACATTCCCGGGAATATTCCCATACAAGGGAACATACGGGAATATTGAAATTGTGTATGTTTATATATCTTGCTATTAGGGATTCCACGATAACTTGGGCCCTTGATTTTTTTACCAAGACATTAACCAGTGTAATTTACCTGCAAAAGTAAATTCCCAATGTTCCCTGGAATATTCCCCGGAACAATGGGAATATTCCCGGGAACAATGGGAATATTCCCAGTTAATGGGAATATCCCCCCATCAGAAAAAAAACAAATTTTACAAAAGTACTTCTGAAAGTAACAAAAACGATACAAAGTTAATAAAAACCACAATAAAATATTATACAAATACAAAATATGAAAATATTTACATATTAAATGGTAATTGAGATAAAAAGTCAGAATGAGTACAATAATGCAGTTTTTGGCGAATGGCACTTTATTTGTCCGGGCACTATTCATTTTTTACTTTTATTACAACTTTAATTTTCCTAATTTGTATTTCAATATTCCCCTGTTTGGGGAATATTCCCGGGAACAAGGGAATATTCCCGGGAAATTCCCATACGGGAATATTCACGTTCCCGGGAATATTCCCCGGCACATCACTAAGTCCTGCGCCACCCGCATCCAGCGGACTCCCGCGACTTTTACCAGGTCATCAGTCCCCCTTGTGGGGGCCTCCCCAAAGAGTGCCACAATGACCGGTCCTGCGCCACCCGCATCCAGCGGACTCCTGCGACTTTTACCAGGTCATCAGTCCACCTTGTGGGGGCCTCCCCCAAAGAGTGCCACAATGAGCGGTCCTGCGCCACCCGCATCCAGCGGACTCCCGCGACTTTTACCAGGTCATCAGTCCACCTTGTGGGGGCCTCCCCCAAAGAGTTTCACAATGACCGGTCCTGCGCCACCCGCATCCAGCGGACTCCCGCGACTTTTACCAGGTGATTAGTCCCCCTTGTGGGGGCCTCCCCCACAGAGTTCCACAATGACCGGTCCTGCGCCACCCGCATCCAGCGGACTCCTGCAACCTTTACCAGGTCATCAGTCCACCTTGTGGGGGCCTCCCCAAAGAGTGCCACAATGACCGGTCCTGCGCCACCCGCATCCAGCGGACTCCTGCAACCTTTACCAGGTCATCAGTCCATCTTGTGGGGGCCTCCCCCAGAGAGTGCCACAATGACCGGTCCTGCGCCACCCGCATCCAGCGGACTCCTGCAACCTTTACCAGGTCATCAGTCCATCCTGTGGGGGCCTCCCCCAGAGAGTGTCACAATGACCGGTCCTGCGCCACCCGCATCCAGCGGACTCCTGCAACCTTTACCAGGTCATGAGTCCATCTTGTGGGGGCCTCCCCCAAAGAGTGCCACAATTACCTGTCCTGCGCCACCCGCATCCAGCGGACTCCTGCACATAGACTCAATATTACATTTTACAATATACATAAAAATCCCAGAATGGCACTATATACCCCCTTTTTACTGTTTTTTTAACCTGTTGTTTTTGTTTTTATTTCATTTCTTATTATTTTCTTCCTCTGTGAATATTACAATATTTCTGTAGGTATTAGATTGCAAGCGCAGTATTATCGTATTTTTTTTAAGGGGCAGTCTTACACAAATGACCTAGCCCCTTAAGTAACAGTACAAATAACAAAAGACTAGACTACCTAATACTTAATGGAAACACACAAATTAAGCGAACATAATGGGTAGTTTAATAACATATTAGCGCGAACATCATATTTACGGCGCGAAAGTAATATAATTAGCAGTACGGTTGCTAGGCGCAGATTGGTTCACTATAGCGTACGAGTGTATAGCGGCGGCGGCGCGCATCACGCGATAGCCCCCTTGGACTGGGGCCCATTGTCCACTAATTATTATTTTTAGGGTTCCGTACCTCAAAAGGAAAAAACGGAACCCTATTTTCTCCGAAACTACGGAACCAATTACGTTGAAATTTGGTACACATATGTAAGTTTGTGACCCAAAGAGGAACATGTAACGCAAACAAATGAACTTTAAACATGGGGGCAACTTTTGGGGGGGAAATGAGAAAATTAAAAAATAAAGTTTTGCATATACTATCGTGTTACATATCAAATGAAAGAGCTTATTGTGTGCATCTTAATTTTTTTTTTGTAATTTTAAAATATTAAGTTTAGAAATTATTTAGGAAAATAGCCAAAACATGACCATTTCCCCCCTTCATCTCCGAAACTACTGAGTCTAAATTTTGAAAAAAATACACAAAATAGTTCTTTACCTACAGATGACAGGAAAACTTATTAGAAATGTGCAGTCAAGCGTGAGTCGGACTTAATACGGTATTTGACAAAAATCAAATCAGCTTATTTTTATGAAACGTCAAAAACGCTCCGTTAGTAAAAAAAATGTTTAAAATCTTGTGATGTACGGAACCCTTGCAACGCGAGTCCGACTAACACTTGGCCGGTTTTTTGATTTTGTTTGTATTTAGTTTGAACTTTAACGTTTTTGTATATTTTCTTGTGAGTTATTATTTTTTCTTTATGTGGCAATAAATGATTTTCTGATTCTGATTCAGTTGTTCTCAAAGATATGTAATTAAATATTTAACCCTATTAAAATGGCATATGATGTAAATGCTCCCTCGTGGGCAGTGCCCAAGGTATGTTTAGCTACCGTAAAATGGGGTGAGTAGGGTGAAAACTGACATTCAAACCTCGATAACATTTTATTTTTACCTATACAAACTGAATGGTGTATATAATAAGTGTTCCGGACGTTTGTTTAGTTTTTATTTTATTTTGGGTAGTTCCATTTCATAACATTGACGATAAACAGGAAAACCCACCTCACCACGTAGTCCCTCGTAATTGGGGTGAGATGGGTTTTCATACAAAGGTGATTTTGGAAGATTGTTGGATCGTTTTTTTTATTATGAGTATTACTATAGCTCCATTTGAAATTGGAATACATTATTTTTGTAGCAGTAGCCTTAAAAAACCATCTCACCCTTTCATACCTTCTCTCCCCATTCATAACCCAACTGTCCCCGCGAACCCTACTCACCCCATTTTACGGTACTTAGATTATTTCAATTATTGGTGTAAGAATTCGTTTCTAGGGTTCCGTACTCAAAAACTATTAATTATATTTGGAATATATGTGTATTTGTATTAAGCAGTAACGCTGCTAACGAAAGAAGCCTAGGTCTTCTAGCCAGACGTCGCTAAACGCCTCGCTCAGGCGCTATAAGAAGGAACTGATTGAAGGATTTAGTGGCCGAGGCAGATTGTTCCGATAGCTCAGTTGGTTAGCAGCAACGGCCCTGTGGTCGCCGGGTGGATCCGACTTGGAGCATGAAATTTTTAAATTTTTCCTTTAATTTAAAAATTGGCTAATTTCTTGTGTAGTAAAATCACTGACTTGAGTTGGTCGATCACGTAATGCATTGTACGTGCGTCAGATAGATTTAAATGTCACTTTTCGTATGAGAAAATGACAGTTGAATTTTCCTAGCGTAGGTTCGAAAAGTTACATAATCATCTCTGTGATCGTCTCAGATGTGCGCGAGAGCCAGTTTAGCCGAAGCGGTAAGTGGGACAGGCCTGGTGATACATATGGCGCTCCAAAAGGAAATCCTAACCCCAGCGATTCGAAACGGCACGTGTTATGACGGTTCGAGTAATTCATCCTAACAAACATTGGATTTGTTACCTAGATAGCTTTTGGTAAGATAGATAGATAGATAATAACTTTATTCAGCCACAACAACCAAGTATAGTGGTACAGACATTTAGAAAAAACACATCAAACAATTTTATAACCTAATGCATTCAGAAAAGTAAAAACTTAGTCGAGGTAAGCGAGCGGTCACCGCTGCCTAGAGGCGCTTTCAATTCTGGAGTTGCAAGCGTCCCTAGGCTACGCTGATCGCTAGGCATAGGTACCCTTACCGTAGCAGGGTTCACATGCGCGTCACCGACCCTTTAAAAATGTATAAACTTCCTTCCCCCGAAGAACCCCGTACCGTAGTAGCATAATAGCTGTTCAAAACACCCACGGGGGGTCGTTTTGGGGCCTCGCGATACGCGGGAACTAATAACAACCACCTAGGAAGTATTTAAGCTACTACGGTAAGACTCACCCATCAAGCCGGCGGTTTCGTTAATAGCAGTCAATTGCTGTCAGTCGGTCAAGAAGTCAAGTCAAGTTGTGTCGTCCGCCGAGTCCTCGTGGAGGCCTGCCGAGCCCGCCGCATGCCACGTAGAACTTTCTTCTTGCGGAGCCGCCTTCTGACACCAATACTACTCGCGCCTAGCGCGGACAAGTACTACCAGATATGAACCCCCAAATATAGGTTCCAACCGAATCCACTTAAATCCTAACTCCTCACGCAGCCCGGTGCTGCCGAATCGTGAGGTTATCTCAACGCGGCGGCGTCCCGAAATTAACAATTTCAAATTATGGCATTCAATCCCAATTGACAGTTCAAAATGTCACTTAACTTTTTAATTCTTAAAGGGCCCTTCACACCGTATGAATAATTCTTAAGCGCCCTTCAGACGGGCCCGAACAATAGCCTTTCTGTAAGTACTATTATTTATCAAATTATTATGTTACTAGTATCGGGATACCTCCTATTAAGTCAGCATTGCCCGGTTCACTGTACGGCAAATATGTTCGTAATAACGGCAATTTCGGTTTGCATGGGAGCCTTCCGTGAACCGATAGCGGGTCATGATTTATGTAACAGTATCAGTTTGACGCGCGCGGTCGGAGAGCCGATGAAGTTTTGTGTACATCGTCAGACACGGTCAGTTTTGGTTTTTGTGATTATTTCTAACTCGCCTTCAATTTTACAGTTAAGAATCTCATTTTAATTCACCGTATGGGTAGTTAAGTAGTAACACTACTAGTGATAAAGTCGCAAGAAGGTCACGAGAAATTATGAGTTGATGAAAATGACACCTACTTAATCTTTGTCAGTATTAAAAGGCTCGTGTCTGAAGGGCCATTTCCGGCAGACGAGCGGGAATGGACTGACCTATGAATCCTACGCTAGTCTTCAACGGACTACGAGCGAATAAAATACTATTATTTAACAATAAAATTGGCAGTCATCATGGCTAAATGTTTGACAAACTTGCCATTTTTTTCTCTCTACTTGGAAGGAAAGGAAGAATGCTTGCACGAAGTAATGTATCTATACTAAGCTATACTAATTAATATATCTAAATTGAATCTCGATTGTAGCTTTGTAAGTTTGTATGAAGGGGCAAACTCCGGAACTACCTACTTATATTTATTAGTATTGTGGATATCCATGGGCTGTATTTTATCCCAACACTTTTATGTAACATCTTCTGTACTCGCACAATTTGACAATAAATGATTTCTGATTCTGATTCTGATTCCCCTGCGTTCACTGTATTACACGGGTGGAGCCGCGTGGGCAGCTAGTCCAATATACAAGTGGTGCGTCGAAATTGTATTCGTCTCTCGAACTATTAAAAGCTAAATGTACAAATTGGTCAGGTTATTGCTGTTATTTAGGTAGAACGGACACAGGTAATCGGATATCTATTCACGATTTAAGAGCCTAGCTCTTTATTAGTGTACCTGGTTATATAATTCAGTAATTGTGATTGACGTTCGACTATTATCCTACTAATCCTACTAATATTATAAATGTGAAAGTTTAGATGTTTGGATGTTTGTTACTCAATCACGCTTAAACGGCTGAACCGATTTGAATGAAATTTTGCACGAAGATAGTTTATAGCCTGGATTAAAATATAGGATAGTTTTTATCCCGGGTCCACGCGGACGAAGTCGCGGGCGGAAGCTAGTAGGCAAATATTTGTGAGATGAGCATGAAAATATGTTTCTGAGTTTGGTTGTTTACTATATATTTAAATAATATATTTAATGAATCTATCGTACCTACCCATAACAGAAGCCTTTATGCTTACTATCGGGTTAGGTCGGTGTATGTAAAATTGTCCCCTAATTGAGTGTTTCTCAAAAAAATACCACTATTATTAATTGTACTTCTAGGAATTGTATGTTAAATATTTCCACTCAGAATCAGGAGCTCTTTCGACCCTGGCAGGACAAAAAACTGTCCCAAATATATTTTTCCTATTGTGTTACTTTATACTTTGTATGGTCGTAACACAATAGGAAAGTTCAAAAATGTATGCACATTTGAGACACTTTTTTTTCTCCAATTGGGATGGAAAGACGTTGTGATTTTGAGTAGAAATAACATAAAAGTTGCAGAAAATCTCCGAAAAAATGTAGTGGGATTTTTTTCAGAAACGTTCTAAATTGGAAATAATAAACGATCTACAGTTCTATACTAATATTATAGAGAGGAAAATTCAGTGAGATTGTAAAGCTGTAAGTTTGTATGTAGGGGGTTTACTGGAACCGCTTATACGACGTTAAAAATTAAAAATACTATTCGTCCCGTTTCTCTAAAATATAAATATATTTTGGCAATTAATAACCACGGTAACCAGGAGCATGGCCTGTATAGACCGCGGTAGGAGATCGATGTCCGCGGGTAAATTTGATGTCCCAACAATTAAAAAGCCTGCCGTATATTCTCAACGGCCTCCCCGAGGCGACTCGAACATAAAGTAGGTATTTTTAAAAGATTGTTACTGGTGGAACTAAGGAAAGAATAGGCACTGGTTCATGGTACAGATGACTTTACTCCAGGAAGCTAAAGAACAGACTACTACAAGACAATAACTGACAGATTCATAAAACAAAATACAAAAGTAACAAGAGTTTATAAAAAGGTAAAATGATTCCAAAGAGGTGCGTAGTGCACATTCCTCCCTTTTTCTAAAAGGGTAGCTTCACCAGCTTACGGAGGGGCCGCCGCATGATGCCCATCAGGGTGCGAACATCAGCCACCCGGATTACGCCGTCGGGGCCCGGAAAGACTGCTGTTACTCGTCCCCGTGGCCAGGTGCCTCTAGGCGAGTTTGGATCTGCGATCAACACCACGTCGCCAACGGCCACCTCAGGAGCTACTCCACGCCCGCGTCTTGGGATGAGTGTTGGCAGGTATTCTTTGACCCATCGCTGCCAAAAATGGTCTGCCAATCGAACGGCCTTGCGCCAGCTGCTTCTCGAGGCAAAATCTGAGTCAGATAACGTGGCTGGTATCGGGCGTCCTGAAGACGCAGCAAGAAGAAAGTGCGTGGGAGTGAGCGCTTCTTCGCTGTTGTGATCCACGGTGACATGAGTGAGTGGGCGCGAGTTGACAAGCGCCTCAGCCTCTGCCAGAAGCGTGCGAAGCACCTCGTCCGTTGGGGCGCGTTCTATGAGTGTCACCTTGAGAGCCACTTTTACGCTCTTCACCAGTCTTTCCCAAGATCCGCCCATAAAAGGAGCGGCTGGTGGTATAAAACGCCAATAAATTTTCTCTGAAGCAGCGTACTGACCTACTGCTTCGGCGTAGAGGCGTCGGAGTTCTCGGTTGGTGCCTACAAACGCAGTCCCATTGTCTGACCAGATCTCTGCTGGCGTGCCTCGCCGGGCTATGAAGCGGCGGAGGCTCATCATCGCCGAGTCAGTCGACAAACTGTCAACCACTTCCAGATGGACGGCACGGACGACGAGGCAAGTGTAGAGGGCGACATATCTTTTCTCTCGTCTTCGGCCGATAGAGACTTGAACTGGTCCGAAGTAATCGAGTCCCGTGAACGTAAACGGGCGTTTGTGGTGTCCCAACCGTGCCTCGGGTAAGTCTCCTGTAGGTGGCTGGAAGTTCACGGCTCGGCGAATGCGGCAAAACTGGCAGTTAAAGGCGACTGCGCGGACGGTACTTCTCAGGCTCAATAAGTGGTAATCTTGTCGGAGCTCATTCACCACCGTCTCTGTATTGGCGTGGGCGGCTTTTCTATGATGGTGCTCCACAAGCAAGCGCACTGCTGGGTGTCTTCCGTCCAGTACAATCGGACTTTTAGTTTCGTGACGTATGTGTGACGCTGCCTTAATGCGGCCGGACAATCGCATCAATCTATCTTCTCCGATGAGAACCGTCAGTTTGGACAGGCGACTGTAGCGTGGCAAGAGCTGAGCAGGACGACTATTGAGGTGCGTCATCTCGCTGGAAAATGCGCCCAACTGAGACTTGAGCAGGATGTGCGTCTCTGCTAGACGAATGTCAGTGGCGGTCAAATTTCTAGCTGACCCATGTGAAGACCTTGGAGTGGTAAACTGTTGCCATTGACTCGAAGGCTGAAACATAAAGGTACAAAGCCCTCCCTCTAATCGAACTAAATTATCTACACATAAGCCCCTTCGAGTTAGACTACGCATTCGCAGTAATGTTAGATACTTATGCGCAGTAGCAGTTGCACGCACCAGTCTGAGCCAAGAGCTGAAACGCCCAGGATCGGCTGAAACTGGCTCGTGCTGGGCAACTTCATTAATGAGGTGAACTAAGTCGGGACGCACTGCGTGTTTGCTCTCCTCTAAGCCTGAATACTCAGGTGCGCAGGGCTCACTGGGCCACTCCAAAGAGAACAAAAATTCAGGGCCCGATATCCAGCGTGATTCAGAAGACAACGTGACGCGCTTGATGCGAGTTGCATCGTCCGCAACGTTTAAATGACTTGGCACCCAGCGCCATTCCTTCACGTCAGTTATCTCTACAATCTCGCCTACTCTGTGTGACACAAACGACTTGAAAAGACGCGCCTCGCTTCGGAGCCAACCCAAAACCGTCATAGAGTCGCACCAGAATATGCGTTTGACAGGTTTGAGTCTGTGAGCTTCACAGATGGTGGCGGCGAGGCGAGCTGCAACCAAAGCTCCTTGAAGCTCTAAACGATTTATGGAAATTGGCTTTAGAGGAGCTACGCGAACCTTACTACATATAAGCGCCAGCTTCACGTCACCATTTTCCATGATAAAACGCCAATATGCGACTGCAGAAAAGGCAGACTCGCTTGCGTCACAGAAAACGTGAAGCTCGCACTTATCTACTTTTAACTCGCCAGGACAGTAGCAGCGTGGGATCTGCAATCGGGAAGCGGCAAATAAATCTTCAAACCAATGTCTCCACGCCGCACTGTCACTCTGCGAGAGCTCCTCGTCCCAGTCGAGACCCTTACGCCATGCATTCTGGAACATAATTCGGCCTGTCACTACTACTGGCGCTAGAATTCCGAGTGGGTCGAATACCCGCATGACGTGAGCCAACACTTCGCGCTTAGTAAACTTATTTGGCAACGCACCATTTTTGCTTATTCCTGTGTTAAAACCAATTGTATCGGCGACGGGTTGCCAAATAAGCCCAAGAGTGCGCACGGGCGTGGCGAGACGGCCAAGGTCAACATCTACATCGTGACTAGCTAAAGGGACCTCAACCAAGCTCTCCTTTGGCAAAAGTGCTAGAGCAGAGGGTTCGTTTGAGGCCCATGCACGCATTTCGAAGCCAGCATGTCGATGGATACGGTGAATTTCTACGGCAAGTTTAGCAGCTTCATCGATTGAGTCTAGGCTCACTATACAATCATCCATATAGTGATCGACAATGATGGCTCGAGCCGCGGCTGGATAGCGATCTTGCCACTTCACTGCGTTTTTATTTTTAATGTAAATGGCAGTGAAGGGACTAGACGCGGCCCCGAAAATCATTGATGACATGCGGTATGTCTTAATCGGGTCTTTAGGGTCGTCGCGCCACAAAAATCTTTGCGCATCACGATCCTCCACGCGAATTTTCACTTGAGGAAACATCTCGCGTATGTCTCCCGTCAGGGCGACTTTGCCTTCCCTAAAACGCGTAAGAATTCCGAGCAGGGGCTGCTAAAGGTCAGGACCGGTTAGTAGAAGCGAATTCAGTGAAACACCTTGACTTTTCGCAGCAGCATCATGGACTACTCTTAATTTATTCGGCTTATTCGGATTGGTTACTCCGAAATGTGGCAGAATCCAGACAGGCGACTTGGCGGTATGCACTTCCGTGCACAATTCGGCGTAACCCTTCCGAATCATGTCGTGTATGTTTTGACGGTATCGCGTTGCATAGTTAGAGTCCCTGCACATCTTTTTTTCTAGACTAAGAAACCTAGACAAGGCAAGCTTAGAACTGTCAGGCACGAATAAATTGTCAGTTTTCCAAAGAAGCCCAACTTCATAACGACCGCTCGGTAGGCGTCGTGCCGTGCGTTCAAGAATTTGGACAGCTCGTTCGTCGTCGGTGCTGCGCGCTTCGCGTTTAGAAATGCCAATCGAATCTATACTGTATTGCTCACGAATTAACTGTTCTAACACCGCGCGATCACTATCATCTACGACCGCAGGCTCACTAACCGTGGAATGGTTGACAGTGTCAACTGGCGCCGTCTTGCTACAGCCAAAACCGAATAAAACCCACCCTAAGGCGGTATGAATCGCAACCGGTTGTGTCCTAGAACCCTTACGTGTGGCCCTGGACATAGTAAGATGCCAGTTGTCAATGCCAATAATAATTGTCGGTTTCACGTTGTCATAGCAAAATTCTTCCTTTATGTCAGAAAGGTAACTAAATTTTGACACGTCAGATTTGTCAATAGTCGGTCGCGCTGCGCAACCTAAACCGTTAATTGCCCGGGCCCTACGAATCATATACGTCTCTTTTGCGTAGCGTCCCTTTATATGAAAATCAACATACTGAACAGTCGTGTCTTTGCTTAACCCGCCTACGCAGTCGAGACGTATTTGCCTCTCGGGCCCGCAGACGCCTAATTTGGCAGCAATCTCCAAATCTAAGAAAGATGCTGATGCGCCATCATCCAACAACGCATAGGTGTCTACGGTACCTGACGGGCCGGTAACGGTCACAGCCACGACCTTTAATAAAGGACGGAGAAAAGACGGCTGCACTGAGTATTCCGTTGCAATTGAAGTCGATGTATGAGACAGGATCTCCTTGGGTTCATCGTAGTATGAAGCGGGTGCGAGCCGGGCGGCGGGGGCTGCGGCGGGCGCAGCGGCCAGCGGCGCGGCGCTGGTCATGCCCGCGGCGGCCTCGTCATCCTCCACTTCCACGTGCGCGGCGGCGGTGCGCTCATAATTCGGGTTGTGCAACAACGAATGATGACGGAAAGCGCAACCGTCAATGTGACAAGTTTTCTTAGCCTTGCACAGACTTAATTTATGCCAACCTACTTTGAGGCATCGATGACAGACTCTTTTCTTTTTAATCAACTTCCATCTGTCATCGATTGACAGTGACGCAAATTTGTCACATTGAATTAAATCATGCGATTGCTGGCATACAATGCATGATTTAACTTTAGGTGCAGTCGCCGATGAATTCAATTTGTTATGCGAAATTGAATTGCAATTGAAGCGATTTTCAGCGACAACATGCACATGGTCCCTTGCCCGCCTACTATCAACCGCGTGCGACGCAGTAGTCGGCTCAGGCAATATGCCAAAGCGAGACTGGAGGTCGATCTCGTGTGCTAGGAAATCGGCTAGATTTTCTAGCTTTGATAGACCACCAGCCTCGTAACGAGCGGCATAGTCTAGCCATTTGGCTCGCAATAAAGGGGAAATCTTTGAAATAACTGCCTGAAAGAGTTCGGGCGATGTCAGATACTCCGAATGATCCAACAACCGAATGATTTCTACGCAATTGCGAACACGACTAGCAAATACAGCAAAAACCTTACCTTCACCGTTCACACGCGGCAACGCGCGCACCGCGGCTACCTCGTGCGCCACCACCAGCTCGGGGCGGCCGTAGCGTGTGTCGAGCGCGCGCAACACGACGCCGGGCTCGCGCGCCGACACCAGCAGCGCGGCGACCGCCTCGCGCGCCGCGCCCGTCAGCGCCACGTTCAGTCTTGCCAGGTTGTTCACAGGACTGTATGAGGCTTGCGTATTTTCGAACGACCTTTTTAAACTGAGCCAGTCTAAAGGTGATTTGCCGTCAAAGCGAGGTAAGATATTTATTGCGGGGCTATTGCCTTTATTAACGTTATCAATCAAACGCTCGAGACTTTTAATAAGGTGCGGGACCTCCGCGCCGTCGCTGCGTGTCGCGGCCACAGCCGGGGCGGCACGTCGGGTCTGGGGCGCTTTCGTTGCCTCCGTAAGGGGCACAGCGCTCACTTTAGGGTCTGGTAACCTGAAAACATTAGGTTTATTTAATGCGGGGTTACTATTCTCGGACTTTTTGAACCAATTTTCGACGTTGGTACGGCTGCTCCTAGAGCTGCGCTGACTCGCGTCTGCCTCGATGGCGACGAGTTCTGCACGGTGCTCTAGCTCTGCGGTCTCACGCTCCAGCGCAACGAGGCGACTGGCTTGTTGAGCCTCCAGGTCTGCGAGGCGGCGGCGCATTTCCTGAGCCTGCATGTCGGCGAGGCGGCGCATCTCTTGCGCCTCCAAGTCGGCGAGGCGACGCGCGTGCTGCGCCTCAGCTGCCAACCTTTTAGCCACCACCGTGGCGGACGAGTGAGACGATGCCGTACTTACGGGGCAGGAAGGCGCCGTGGGTGCGCTTGCCGAAGCGGCATGTGAGACATCGGGCGCGGCTGGCTGCTCCGATTTTCTACACGCAACGGTCTTACCTTCACTATTTTCATTACCCATATTCATCGCTTTGGTTGTCGACCGGGTCTGTACCATTCTATTAATTAATATTTATAATCCACGACGGACCAAATGTTACTGGTGGAACTAAGGAAAGAATAGGCACTGGTTCATGGTACAGATGACTTTACTCCAGGAACATTTTTTAATAAGATACACATTAAATAAAATAAATAATTATAAATCCACCACGTAAGTCCCAAGACACCATTAGTAGCTTGCAGTTTAGCCCCACCCCGGCCAAGATCGACTTATCCTGTTGAATAAATTACCCTGTTAACAGTAAATTTACTTTAAATAAACTGTATCAATTTATCTTTAGAGGAAAGGAAACGAGTAAGTACTTTACAATGCTTCCACTATTCGTTCAAGTGATCAATCACAACACTTCAATCGCTTCAAAATAACCAGTCTAAGTCTGCCCTCCGACCCACAGTTGTCACTATTATACAGGGTGTGGCCTGTAATAGGAGCAACAATTAAACGGTAGATTATTGAGCTCGTGAGCAATTATGTCCAGGTAGTTTTAAAGGTATTTATTTTCCTTAAAAGTAAGTTTCGGTGTATTTTTTACTCTTCTGGGGTGATACATGTAGTTTTTTATTTTAAAAACTAAAAAATAAAAAATAAAAATATCTTTTAAAAACAAAAATGCAAAACTATTATGACTCATTACATGATGTTGGGTACCTCAAAATCTGCATTGACTAGGTACTGTGCTATGATCTCGTGCTATGTGTTTCATAAAACGATTTTTCAAATAAGTGATTCGTTTGCGAGATATTGGGCGAGATATTGGGTTAAATGGCTGCTACTGGAAATGTGAAAAAAATCGGGGCAGTAGTTCATATAATGAATTTAAAAGGAAAACTATCACGGCTAAGTAGGCATAACTAGTTACCGAGTAATAGTCGACCAACTTAAGAACTTACAACGGCCAACTTTCGTACAAATTAGGCCGACGCAATTATTTAGCTGGCGCGCGCGTGTCGATGTAACTAAGAAAGACAGGCAACTACAGAGCTCCACACTGCGCGTTGCCTGACACGCACTTGGCCGATTTTTTTAACTATGTAAGTATGCTTGTTATTTTCATACAATACTGGTCAATCAAAAATTGTATGACGTTTTTCACTCCATATGGGAGCTTCAGGAACATGCTGTTAAAATTATTTGGAATCCTCCCGGGCACGGTGTATTCGTATAGGTCAAAATAAACAAGAATGTTTGTAGGTATCGTTGAGTGTAGGATGTTTTGTGAATAACCTGGCAAAGGTAGGGTCAGTTTGTAATCTAAATATATCAAGAGGGGTGGCGTGACCGCGTGTACTTTCGCTCCAAAATAGGATAAGCTTAAACAAACATTGGTGAAATTGAGAACCCTTCGGTATATGGGTTTTCTTGGGTGAAAAGAGAAACACGGAATAGATAATAGTATTAGGGTGAATATGCAACAGAGGTTACAGAGGTGGGCGAAGTGTTTTCGTATCCAAGATGTCTTTGCGAGGTGTCAATTGGAAACTGGTAACCTGTCTAACTATAGTTAACTTTATTTAATACGAAATTATCAAACTATACAAAATATTATAAATATGTCTATGAAACTACTAAAATGACTAAAACTAACTTAACCTATCGGGTATTACACTAAAATAATAATAATCATAATAATATTCTTTATTGCACCACAACATAAGAAAAACATGTTACAAGAGTACATTCAATTAATAAAGATAACAACAGGCGCTCTTATCGCTTTAGAGCGATCTCTTGCAGACAGCCTTTGGGTAGCAGGAAATTTCCAAGAAGAGTTGTAAACAGGAAGTGCAGGAATAAATCAAGAAAAGTTTACTAACACATATAAACGACAACATTGTCAACTGACCATCCTGTGTTTATATATAACCTTATTACAATGCACTTAAGGTGCACCGATGGTCAGTCAGCTGTGTTGTCGATAGTATTAACGACAACATTGTCAACTGACCATCCTGTGTTTATATAGAACCTTATTACAATGCACTTAAGGTGCACCGATGGTCAGTCAGCTGTGTTGTCGATAGTATAAACGACAACATTGTCAACTGACCATCCTGTGTTTATATATAACCTTATTACAATGCACTTAAGGTGCACCGATGGTCAGTCAGCTGTGTTGTCGATAGTATTAACGACAACATTGTCAACTGACCATCCTGTGTTTATATAGAACCTTATTACAATGCACTTAAGGTGCACCGATGGTCAGTCAGCTGTGTTGTCGATAGTATAAACGACAACATTGTCAACTGACCATCCTGTGTTTATATATAACCTTATTACAATGCACTTAAGGTGCACCGATGGTCAGTCAGCTGTGTTGTCGATAGTATTAACGACAACATTGTCAACTGACCATCCTGTGTTTATATATAACCTTATTACAATGCACTTAAGGTGCACCGATGGTCAGTCAGCTGTGTTGTCGATAGTATTAACGACAACATTGTCAACTGACCATCCTGTGTTTATATATAACCTTATTACAATGCACTTAAGGTGCACCGATGGTCAGTTAGCTGTGTTGTTGATAGTACATCACATTATATGACAACAACACTCAAATACACACTTTCATAAATAGGTATAGTATAAATACATAGATACATACATACAAACTATAATACAATTATATAAATATATTACAGGATAACAAGACAACTTAAGGCAGCGACAAGTAATATTGTTTCAACAGATTTTTGAAAATTTGAAGAGATTTTGCTCATCTTATATGCAACGGCAAAGCATTCCACAGCCGAACAGCCTGAAAGGTGAATAAGTTGTTTTAAGAGTATAACTTGGTGGATAAAGGCGATGGAGCGAGAAGATGATTATGTGAAGATCTGATGGAAGTGAGGTGATTAAAATGCTCTTTGAGATACGGAGATACTATATTTACATATATCCCCTAAAGTTACTATAGTTTGTTTCACATGAAATTACGAAAACTACTTAAACCCAACCTGTAAAGCCATCTATTATTTAATTGTTATGTTCAAGTGGGTTGTAAAACATTATACGCATAAACACATAGTTACAAAAGAATAATCGATTAAATCATTCACAGAGTTAATTAACAAAATCCTACTATATCCTACTATCCTACTAATATTATAAATGCGAAAGTTTAGATGTTTGGATGTTTAGATGTTTGTTACACAATTACGCTTAAACGGCTGCACCGATTTGAATGAAATTTTGCACGAATTTAGTTTATAGCCTGGATTAAAATATAGGATCGTTTTTATCCCGGGTCCACGCGGACGAAGTCGCGGGCGGAAGCTAGTAATATTATAAATGCGAAAGTTTCGATGTTTGGATGTTTGTTACTCAATCACGCTTAAACGGCTGAACCGATTTGTATGAAATTTTGCACGAAGATACTTTATAGCCTGGATTAAAATATAGGATAGTTTTTATCCCGGGTCCACGCGGACGAAGTCGCGGGCGGAAGCTAGTAATAAATAGCCTCAAAAAGTCCAATAACACATAAAGTTCAATGGAGCAAAGTTTGCCCGTATCACTCGCGGGATCTTTACTCTTAAAAATCAAACTAAAAAAAAACACAAACAGTAGCTACTTTGTTGTTGACAAACGAAGTTGTAAAATCCCACGAGCATCCCCAGAACAACTAATAGTTAACGACACTGTCGATTGATATCTGCCATTGCAAACGTCCGCACACCACTAGGTATAAAGAACAACTAAGGGTGGTTTTCCACCTGCGAGGCGAGGCGGGGCGTGGATGGGCGAGAATTGAAATTAGTATGGGACTGACTACCTATTTCCACCGCGCGCGCTCAGTGCAAATAGGTAGTAAGTCCCATACTAATTTCAATTCTCGCCCATCCACGCCCCGCCTCGCCTCGTCGGTGGAAAACCACCTTTACATGTCTGTATCGTGTGGACGATGTGAGTCGCACATACTTTTGTCCGTGCAACAGTCTGCGCAGCGCAAGTCTGCACCGTCTGGACCCAGCTTAAAGTGCATTTTCGTCATTTTAGGTAAAACAAACATAGTTACTGAGGTTGACAAAGTTCGGCTAACATTATCATCATAAACTTAAGAGCCGGGCTCTTGGCGGTGGAGTAATCGCCACTCTGTTCTTCTCTCTGCCACTGTTCTGAGCTCTTGGTACGACATTACATTAAGAGTCCGCAGTAAGCTCGATTCTCCATACAAACGTAGTTACGCTCTCATTTTAAAACTACGCGTTGGATTGTAACGAAACTACAGTACGATTACTGTTCGTTAAGACCTGACAGATGGATTGCCTTCATTTAATTTTCAACTTTAATCTTATACAAATAAAATAGTTATTACTAAATCGGTAGATGTGGGTAACAGTATTCTGAAAAATGCTTTATCTATATGAAATTAAAGTTGAAAATTAAATGAAGGCAATCCATCTGTCAGGTCTTAACTAACAGTAATCGTACTGTACTATACAATGATATGAGGTATATCTATGTCTGTAATTAGTTTATGTAGCTTCAGATACCAAAGTAAAAAAAACAGCGAATTTAAGTTTTTCATACAAAACTTGTTTTTGCTGTATTTCGTTTGTTTTATAAACTGGAACCATATAAACTAATTATAGTCATAGATATACCTCAGATCGATGTATATGCAAAGTTTCGCCACAATCCAACACGTAGTTTTAAAATGAGAGCGTATCTACGTTTGTATGGGAAGGTGAAATTCGGCCGAGCTTACTGCGGACTCTTAACTTTCTCTTTAGCTTGGTCTATAAACGCACGCTTGGTCTCCCCCTGCCTCAACTTACTTCTATCTTTCCTTCAATTATAGTGTATGCCCTAACATATTTCCCCTTCTGTTTTCAATAGTTTTTAGTCGCCGTCTTCTTCTTCTACACGGAGCCTGAATATAGACTAAATACGGAATGCAATGGGCCTGGTATGGTAACAGGGTTTGTATTCCTGGGTAAAAATTAGACGTATGTATCGGTTAGTTTGAAGAGAAAAGTTTTCAATATTCTTTTGTTTCATGCAAAATTTATACTTATTTTATGTTTCTGAAAGAGATAAATATCTAATTTAGAGGGTTTAAGTGATTTTGATCAGCATAATATTTAACTTCTGAAATCATTTTTTTAAAGTTATGCTTTCGTCCATTGGGTCGGGGGTGGCCTAATATAACTCCGTCAGTACAATATGTTATTGTATTATTGCCATTAAAGAGTTGTATTTTAATAACATGCTTTGCTTACAAATATAATCATATAACTAATTTAAGAGTTTATCGTCTTGTCGGTGAAGTATTTTCCATTTCTGTCTGTCGGACGCCAGCCTTTTGATATCCTGATACGACACGACACCAGCCTTTTCCTTTACTTGGTCCATATAACTGCGCCCTGGTCTTTCCCTGCCTCTCCTTCGTTCTATATTGGCTTCTCTGATACACCAATATAATAATAGTGTAAAGTATGAGGTTGCTGGTAATTTACGAAACTATTATAATATTCAGTTCAGAGCAATGACGCTTAGTTGCAGCGTCCAAGACCCAACCGGATCGCTTGCGGTATTTGAGCTTCCGAAGTGTTGTGGAACCGCCCTGTGCAACCTGAACTGAGCCAACTTGGACTGGGACGGAAAAAAATGTTTTTTTTTTTGTCGTGGGGCAGCCGATGGAAACAGCAGCTGCCTGCAAGTGTGTACGCTGTTTAAATAATGAAATGCTGTTTCAATCATACGATTATAGGTATACACCTGGTGTCAATTTTTTGTTTACCCCCCCTTCAATTTCCACTCCAGTCCAAGTTGGGTCAATTACGGACAATGAAACTACATGTCGTTGCTTTAACTATAAGCTTAGCCATAATATTATGAAGGTATTCCCATCTTAAGCTTAGCAAACTTATGGGACTGAAATCTGTTTACTGAACAAATTTAATTTGCTCTCACAAAGGGCCTTTCAACGTGAAAGTAAAAGTTAAATGAGGCCAGAAGTTCAACTTTCATGTAATCCTATATCCTATAAACAGCTTTTTGAGGCTTTCCGGGGAGTATGAGTTACGAAAAATGCCTTTTGGTCTACCGAGTTTTTACACAAGATAAACAGTGACCTCATACTTTCTACGAAACCTCTTTATAACCGACTTAAAAAAGGCAGAGGTTCTCCATTCTTGGCATCTTTTCTTTTTTAAGTATGTTCCTCGATTAATCGAAGATGCCTGGAGACCGACTTTTGACTTTCGAGCGCTCTTAAATCAAATATAAGTAAATACGTTTGTAGTGTCAAAATGGCAGGTACTTACTTTCTACCAATAGAATTCAATAGGAGTGGCGAATACCACTCGTTTTCCAATTTTCTATTGCTATTTCAAAATAGCATTGCATAATTTTTGACTTTCGAGTGAAAGAGTCGAGCGCTCGTAAAGCAAAAATCGGTCCCCTGGTCCGACTTGTTTTTTTTTTTAACGGATCTTCTAAAGAGGTCCCATGGTAGGATCTGATGATGGAATAGTGGGGATATCGAGGGAACTCTTCAAATAAGGAGGGGTACTGAATTGAAGTCGGTTCGGTAGGTTGGTTCGGTCGGGTCGGTCGGAATATACTTTATTATTGTATTAATATTGTATGTATAGTTTTCATTTATTTATTTATTTATTTATTGACAAATACATTTACGTGAGATTACAGTAATAACCAATGCGTCACGAAACTAAAAACAACAAAGAATACTATTTAGGCGACGAAACGGCGTGGCCCCGTTGCATCGTCATCTCCGGTGTAGGATTCGGCAGATTGCCACGGAACCGTCGAAACATGACACCCTTCGGCCAGAAGTTAGCACATGCGATGGTCTCCTGCAGCGGTCGCGGCACGCGCACCACAAACGAGCTGAAGTGCACATAGTGGCGCGAACGCAGCTGGAACACCCTCAGCGAGAAGCCGGTCTTCTGACGAACGTACTCCACCACATCATCAGCCGTGGCGGTGTAATGCAGGCTTTATGTTGACGTCTGACATGTTCTGTATTTTTTTTCTTGTTTTTTGTTTTGTGTGTGTGTGTGTTTTGATGTATACAATTTTTGCATGGTATTTATTTTTTAATAAGACAAAATAAACATCTGAATCTGAATCGCAACACTTTTTTTTAAAGTAAAATATACTGTGAGTAGTCCGAATAACGTGTAATGTATGTATGCAATGTATGTTCTTCGGCTCGATTACGTTAGATAGATCTAAATGTCAATGGTTATATGGAAAAATGACAGTTAAATTGACCTAACGCGTAAAATGTTACGTGGCTCTGGTGAATTTTAACTTTCGTGAGACATTTATAAAATACTACTAATAAATCTACGGGTAAACTCGCGTATGGTTGCGCCAAACCGTCTGTAATCGTAAGCATACATACATACATACATTCACGCCTTTATTCCCAAAAAGGGGTAGGCAGAGCACATGACTTTTAGCATAACTGTGGGTATAAAAGATCTAACCCGACACCACACGGGCAATCGTAAGCAATGTACGTTAAATTCTGAATGTATGGAAAGTTTGACGAATGTTTTGAAGTTTCTATAGACTGACAGCTGTCCGCGTCATATTTGATCGGCCTATAATCGCAAGTTGGGCTCATCCTAAATGTCACGACAGCTCCAAGCGACATTGTCGCGAATACACTCATCCCGAATAAGGACTCCTGAAGTGTTCGAAACATGTCGCCTGTCGCGACATATAATACACGAGTCTAATTATTGGTAGTTTTTAAAGAAACCTATCAAGGAATAGGTAGATAAAAGAGTGTCTACCGAGAAATAGAGAAATTACCCCTTTTTATAGGGCCTACCTCACGTCAACGCCAGCTTAATATTAAAATTCTACCCTTTTTATAAGATACGAAAGGGCTTTAATGTATTTTTAATGGCGTCTAATAACAGGTGGGAGGCGGGGTAATTATCCCACGGCTGCCATTTATATTAAATGCGATTTAATTTTAAATTGTATCCTTTGAATTTAAGATTATAACGATTTGCATAGTCCGAGGTTGCCTGTTGCGTGCTGTTGCCGTTTATGCCCGACTACGGAGAGCCGAAAGGGAGGGGTCCTGTCACTTGACCTACTAACTTTTGCCCTAATGTGCCGCTAGACCTAGCATTTTTTATTACAAGCTTTTATTTAACTTTCAATGAATGTATGTTTGTCCGCAAAGAATATTACAACTGAATTTTGAAGCATATATCTTCAACCGATTGAGCTGAAATTTCGGGTAAAGGTTTGGATGACAATTCAATATTATGGTACCATCGACCTGATCTGATGATGGAGACAGAAGGCGGCCATGGGAATTCAGTATTTAACCGACGTAACCGCGTTGAGTTTGGGCTCGTTAGAATCGTCTCAATGAGTAGTTGATGACGGTATACAGAAAAGTAAAGTAGGCCATACAAACTTGTATCAAAAATAAAAATTTTGACAGAAACTTGTTTATTTTCGAAACAGTGAATTTTTCGGGTTTCCTTTGACTATCATATAGAAGTTATTTATAAGGTTAGATTAGGATTGTTTTGAAATAATCATACAAAGTTTACTATTTAAGAATCAAATGTACTATTTCTTTTTTTTTTTTTTTTTTTTCTTTGTAAATTTTTATTTTATAGAGAAAAAAAAAAAAAAAACACAAAATGAATAAAACTGAACCACTAAGTACATACCATCAAGATCCACAGCGCAGGTTTCGTCATTCCACGGATAAAGCATCCACCACAGGTTTCGTCAGGTCGTCTATTTCTTTTGAAACATTAAGTCAAATGAAGTATTTAATAACAATATTATCCGGGGACTATCTTACACACATCGACATTATATTCGTATAGATGAATAAAACTTATATAAATAGAAAACATCCATGACTCAGGAACAAATATTCGTGCTCATCACACAATTAAATGCCCATGCCGGTATTCGAACCCAGGACCTCCTCTTTCGTAGGCTGGGTCACTCACACGAGGCTAAAGCGGTCGTAGGGCTAAAGTAGATAGGTCTAACAAGGGCATCCGATTTTAGCAGACTATGTTTGTATTTACGTGTGTTCCACTTTAGCGTTTAGGATAATGCTGTACCGATTTTGATGAATGAGGTATCAATCGATGCGAAATTATGCTCCGGGTGATATTAGGCTACCTTTTGTATAAAATAACAGGGTATTTTACAGTAAGTTTTCAAGTTTTTGAACTGTTTATGCTTGTTGGTTATATATTCATACAAATCAGCCAACAGCCATTTACGGACGTTTGCGATTCAGGAGGAGTTGAAGAATCAACGTATTTGACCGTCGTCGTGTTCGTTGTGTGGACGTTAAGTCGTATATTAAGCGGCAATTACACTGCGTCGTTTACCTAATGCGGTCGCCGAATTCATTTTAAACTACTTAGGCCAACAAACGTCGTCTTTACATTAGTCTGTCCGCCTACTTATAAGTGTTGGTAGGTGTCGATCGCCGGCCGACTAACGTCTTCTTTACACTTTTGCGGTCGCCGCATGCAGCGTGCGGCGAACGACGGAGTGTAATTGCCGCTTTAGAAACAACAGACGCACAAAAACATTGACAGTCGTCGATGAGCATAAAATAGACCTATAGTTTCCTAAATGAATTAAGTAAACAATACGTGGCTAATGCACAATAAGAAATATGAGTATGAGTATGAGTATGAAAACAAATGTTCTCTATCAATAAAGGCCGGGTTCATAGAGATCAGCAAGACCCCATGTCGGTAAACATCAGATGTGTAAAAACACCGGCCAAGTGCGAGTCGGGGACCGAGGGTTCCGTACAAACCTGTAGGTATATAAGTAATAACTTTAAAATTATTAAATATATTTTTATTACATGATGTAACTAAAAATTTACGGTTTTCGCAATTTTTCTTTATCTGTGCTATAAGACGTTGCTTCGTACCAAATTTCAAGATTCTGAGTTCACGGAAAGTACCCTGTAGGTTTTGATTCCCTTGTGAGTTTCGAAAATTTGCGGCATAAACGGCTGTGTCTTTTGATTGCGTTAGCTTAGAAGTTTGTTTTTTTCACAGCTCCAAGGAACAGTAGACCTGAGTATTTGGTATAAATTTTAGCTTTATACCTTCACGCGTTCCGGAGAAAAAGGGTCTTGACAGACGGACGGACGGACAACATAGTGATCCTATAAGGGTTCCGTTTTTTCCTTTTGAGGTACGGAACCCTATAAAGTGTGGGACGTTCAGGGTAGATAATGACTAAACAAGACTTGGGTTGTAACTGATCTATTGTATAAAATATATTTATAGTAAATAATTCCTTTGTCTCGAAGCTAACAGATGGGTTGGAAAAGCAGAATGGAAATCATGCGTGGGCTCACGGCGCGAGGTTGTGACTCACATATGTCATCGCAATGCGCTCTTTACATTGTCGTGATTTATTAATTAGTTACATATCGTCGGGGATAGTGCAATACCGCGTAACTAGCACTGGTAAATACTGCGTATCTAACAACAGCCATAGGGCAAATCCGTGTAACTGGCACTGGTTAATACCGCGTATCTAATGTAGCCAAATTAAGATTTCCCGCCAACGAAAGTATAACGCCATAAAACTAAAGTCACTATCTTGTAGAACTCGTGATTCAATATTATCTTAAAAAGAAAAAGTATCTCTTTTTATCACGTTTTAAGCTTCTCCTGTAAAGTTATGTGTTTGTAGATACGCACTATTTACAAGTGCTAGTTACGCAGTTTTGCACTATGGGTGTTGTGTAGATACGCAGTATTTACCAGCGGGCGTAGCACGGTTGCCATTTTATTACTTATCGTTGTGGTAAAGACGCCCATCACGCTCTGACAAGTATGCGAGTGCGAGAGTGACGGATGCCCTTATCCACAACGATAAGTGATAAAATGGCAACCGTGCTAAGCCCGCTGTGCTAGTTACGCGGTTTCGCATTATGGGTGTTGTGTAGATACGCACTATTTACCAGTGCTAGTTACGCAGTTTTGCACTATGGGTGTTGTGTAGATACGCAGTATTTATAAGTGCTAGTTACGCAGTTTTGCACTATGGATGTTGTGTAGATACGCACTATTTACCAGTGCTAGTTACGCAGTTTTGCACTATCCCCGACGATATGGAAAATAGATATGCATTGTCTATCAGCTGTGCCTTCGCTCTTCACTACACCTATAAAGGGCTTTTCTCGGCTGTGCTGTGCCCTAAACTAGTTTCCGACCTAGGAATGGCGGATCCCGTTGTGAATACAAAGTTGCGTGTTATTCTAGCGTGTCGTTTTAAAACGAGAACCAGACTACGTTTGCACGGAGAGTATTAATTATACTGTGGTGTGACCCAAAAACTCGGGGCTTCAAATGCCAGCTTTTCTAGCGTGATAGGTTCAAACTCAAACTCAAACTCAAATTATTTATTTGTCAAACACAGGTATAATGTAAAGATCTTAAATTGTAATAGAATCTCTATGTTTCGCCACATGGCACACAAATAGCTACAAATTAGCATGCAGCATGCATTACAAGAAAATAATTTACATTTCAAGACAAATTAGAGTTCAAAATAAATCATAATCCAAAAATAAATATAAAGGTTAATAGGGGTGTGACATAAATTTTTTTACAAGCTTTTATTTACTTTCACCTGTCCCGTTGTCTGTCTGTCTGTCTGTAATCAAATCTTGCAAGTTAAATTTGGTCCACTTCCCGGTTTCCGATCGAGTTGAAATTTTGCACGAATTTGCAAATCGCGTCACAATGCAATATTATGATGATGTGGAGCTGACCTGATGATGGAGGTGGAAGGTGGCCATAGGAACTCCGTAATAAAACCACTGAACCCCAATGAGTTTCGGCTCGTTAGAATCGCCTCAATGAGTAGTTGATGACGATAGACAGAAAAGTACAGTCGGCAATAAAAGCTAGTACCAAAAATGAATTTTTTGAGCGAAACTTGTTTACGATGCCTTTCGAACCTGTTTGTGGAGGAACAAATGTTTGTATGGGGACAACCACAATTAAAAAACAAAAAAAACCCAAAAATGTAGTCAAAGATTGGCACTCGACTCGATTGGCCTCGCTGGCGCAACCGAAACGCTTCATACTTATTGACATAAAAGTATGACGTCACAATTTGGTATTTGTACTAATCGTATGGAAAATCAAATAAATTCCTGTTTCGCTTGCGAAATACTGCGTTTAAGTCCATAGTTGTTGTTTACATTGTTTTTCTATAAAAGCGTAATGGATTCTATTGATAGCTTCAAATTTACTCTCGGACAATAAAATAATTCATATTTTTACTAAACTGTCGAGGTCCATGTCTTTTTAAGATTTTAATAATATTTTTTTTATTTATACTTTATAAATAATATGGTAGTTTTCAACACCCCTATTGAACTGGCAGATGAATTGAAGAAACTGACTTTAAAAAATGTATAGGTAGGTCAAATTATACATTTGGGTCGATCAACTTTTTCTCAGTAGTAGTAGCTAGCCAGGAGACATTAGTAACAGAGTTTCTAAGAAAACATACTTGCTACACATTGAACCCCTTTATGCGCATGCGTAAGAGATGCCCCACCTTGGAATGGGTTTACCAGATGACATTAAAGCATTGACATTCAATCAATTTAAAATTAAATTATTTCACTGGCCAAAAGAAAAGGCATTTTATTCAATTAAGGACTTTTTAAATTATTGACTTTTATAGTAAGTATATGGTATTGATGTATTGCTTTTGACTTTTATATTTAATTATTTGCTTTTGACATTTACTTCCTATTTAATTTATTGGTAATGATTTTTTTATTTAAGAATTTCATAATGTGTTCACTAATTTTTGCATGCCACCTCTTCTATACCATGTTTAAAGCAAAGAAACAATTTCAATATGACAAAAATACGTAATTAGTGGATTTAAACACGATAAAATCATAGTTTTAAGGCCCAGGGGGCGTAAATATGGGAACAAGCCACAACAAATAGCTGATTGGCTCATTTAACTATTTTTGATAAGTGTTAGCAATCATGCGACTCCTGGAGTTAAGGATGACTCACGCTAGAACGGGACGTGACGGGCCCGGGCCGTAATCGTGACGAGCCGTCAACGAGCTTATTTGCTTGTCACATTTTGCCACCGGGCCGTGTCCGAGCCTGCACCGAGCCGAGCCCCGTCCGCTGCTCGGTCACCGGGCCGGTACATTATGCAAACGACATGTCACCGAGCTCGCACCGGGCCGACGACGGGCCGACACCGAGCCGACACCGGGCCGACGACGGGCCGCCTACGAGCGTTGCGTGTCAATCACGACGGGCAGCGACCGGGCCGCGACCGGGCCTCTTTCGCAATTTAATGTCAAGCGTCTATAGCACATTATAAGTACAGTGACGTCATATGGTGACCAAGTCGGATTGTTCCGATAGCTCAGTTGGTTAGTAGCGACGGGCCTTATGCCTGAGGTTATCGGATCAAATCCGGCTCGGGGCACAAATTATTTACATGTTCCCTTTAATTTTTGTTCGCAGACGCTGTTTAGGTGATACAAAATTAATATTGACATGCATTTTATGAGAATATTTTTGAAGCCACTGAAAGTTACTGGTTGTAAAAATATCTGAGCAACAGTGACAGTTTGCTTTTTACTACAATATTTTAAAACAGCAATATCACGAAGAACATTACAAACATCGTCCAACCGTGTTGTAAAAAATAAGTTAAAAGCCAAGCTTAAGATTAAATGAGGACGTGTTCGTAGAGCTTGCTATTGCTACGCCGTAGACGTGCTACGCGCTACGTGGGAGGAATACAGGCTGTTACTTAAAATGTCTTCCGTATTTTGCACGGGTACGGAATATCTGTTAAAAGGCTTTAAGGAAAACATGCGCTTTGGGTTTAATGGAAGTTTTAAAAGGCTTACGGCTAAAAACTGTAGTTTAACATAACGGAAGAGCTACGGTAGCCTAGTGGTTCAGGCATGAGGCTGTCGAGCGGCGGTCGTGGGTTCGAATCCCGGCTCGTACCTCCTGCAATGTATTCAAGTAACGAAGTCTAAGTAGCAAATTAATGTAAAAAAAATCCTAAATACGACATAAACTAGCAAATATTTCTGTTAAATTCAAATCGATTTTTTTAATTGCCTGTTCGATTTTAGGCATTTATCTATCTGAATATTCGACCCCTAACCGTAAATAGTAAATGTATCTACACCAACACTAAATCCACCAAAGTTAAATTGTAAAATAATTACACCTTACTTATCCTACTTAAAGCAATTAACAAATAAATATATAATTTCTGTTCCTAGAAATTAAAATGGAGCGAGTAAACTTAAAACTAGAACTAAAGGTAAAAAAAAAAAAAAAATATTTTAATGTTATAATTAGTTTGACCTAGATATGGCGGATACCATTGTGTAAACAAAGTTTCATGCTATTCTAGAAGGTCGTTTCAAAATGAGACCCATACTACGTTTGTATGGAGAGACAACTTCAGTCGACCGTGATCTTAAGAGTGAACGAGGGTCAAACAATCAATCAATCAATTTATTTATTGCGTATCACATTACAAAAAATAGATGGTAGTTAAATGAACAAGGTATTCATGTGACGCCCTGCAAGGGCACTACAATAGATTAAGCTGATTATTGAAACAGGTTCACATAAGATAGCAGACTTATACCTAAACTTATGACATATATGGACCATTTAATTCAGGAAAGAAGCAAAAATATTCACAAAACATTTTCCGATAAAAAACTCATTCAGGCTAAAGAAGCATTTGTGGATTAACAGTGATTTCAACTGTTGGTTAAATATTTTTGGTTTATCGAGGACTTTTATGTAATTAGAAAGATGATTGTAGATTATAACTGTCATGTAATGCGTACTAGACGTGACGAGTTTATATTTGGAGAACGGTGCTTTAATTTTGTGCATATTTCGATCGTTTCATAATTTCATAATTCATTTATTCATTGTACCATGGTAAGGAAGGATGTTATACAATAAAGAGTGACACATGGACCCTGGTAGGGTGAAACAATGTTATCTTAAAAACTAAGGTCTATAGTATATCTAAGCGGAAAACATGGTCGAATATATTGATAGAGCTATCTTAAGGACTAGTTTTACGGTTTTTTTTTCTATTTATTATTTAGGGACTTAAATCAGTTACATGATTATGCCAGCCCCATTGCGCCTTATACTAGTATTCTTACATGTCTACTTATGGGATATTCTTGTACCGTTTGAACAAAATCTGTAACATAAAAAAATCTTTTTAGCTTCTTCTGAGGTCGGTAAAGATAAGATGCTCTGAAAAGCACCTATATCTAATCTATTTACCTTCAGGGTAGTTAGTGACGATTGTCTATCGCTTTCATTCCGTGCACATTCCGTCAAAATATGTTGCACGTCTTCAACGGGACCGCAAACTTGGCAATTTGGGGATGGTTCTTTTTTCATTAAGTAAGCAAATTTTTTTGACGGGATAAGTTTTACAGTTGGTCGTTATAAAAATCGTTGACTGTATAATAACAATTTTGGAGAAGGAATTTATTTAATTTACTCTCATAGTTTTTGTCTGTTTCTTCTGCCTTCACTTGTATTGGGAGATTATTATAACATTTTATGGCAGCGAAATGAGGACTCTTTCTAAATGATTTTAAGTTGACTGTGGGTGAACTAGTTTATATTTGAACCGTTTATTTTATTGCTTTTTGAAAAGGTGTAAGTTTTTTCGCGCGTACATGCTCAATTTTCTTTAGATACTCATCTGTGTGTATAAACATATATGTTTCCGGACAAATTTGCACGATTCAAGTATGTTAATGGAAGTAAGGGTGAGTATCTGATATTTGTCAAAATATGGCCTACAGGATTCCATTGGATTTATATTAGCTAGGATTCTAGGATTGATTCATGGATTTATATTAGCTAGGATTCTAGGATTGATTCATGGATTTATATTAGCTAGGATTCTAGGATTGATTCATGGATTTATATTAGCTAGGATTCTAGGATTGATTCATGGATTTATATTAGCTAGGATTCTAGGATTGATTCATGGATTTATATTAGCTAGGATTCTAGGATTGATTCATGGATTTATATTAGCTAGGATTCTAGGATTGATTCATGGATTTATATTAGCTAGGATTCTAGGATTGATTCATGGATCTATATTAGCTAGGATTCTAGGATTGATTCATGGATTTATATTAGCTAGGATTCTAGGATTGATTCATGGATTTATATTAGCTAGGATTCTAGGATTGATTCATGGATTTATATTAGCTAGGATTCTAGGATTGATTCATGGATTTATATTAGCTAGGATTCTAGGATTGATTCATGGATTTATATTAGCTAGGATTCTAGGATTGATTCATGGATTTATATTAGCTAGGATTCTAGGATTTATATTAGCTAGGATTCTAGGATTGATTCATGGATTTATATTAGCTAGGATTCTAGGATTGATTCATGGATTTATATTAGCTAGGATTCTAGGATTGATTCATGGATTTATATTAGCTAGGATTCTAGGATTGATTCATGGATTTATATTAACTAGGATTCTAGGATTGATTCATGGATTTATATTAGCTAGGATTCTAGGATTGATTCATGGATTTATATTAGCTAGGATTCTAGGATTGATTCATGGATTTATATTAGCTAGGATTCTAGGATTTATATTAGCTAGGATTCTAGGATTGATTCATGGATTTATATTAGCTAGGATTCTAGGATTGATTCATGGATTTATATTAGCTAGGATTCTAGGATTGATTCATGGATTTATATTAGCTAGGATTCTAGGATTGATTCATGGATTTATATTAGCTAGGATTCTAGGATTGATTCATGGATTTATATTAGCTAGGATTCTAGGATTGATTCATGGATTTATATTAGCTAGGATTCTAGGATTGATTCATGGATTTATATTAGCTAGGGTATCCACCGCCGATGTCGAGATGATCTTTTTTTTTTTCCGAAGTATGTACTTAAAATGGAGTGGTGTGTGTTCGACTCTTTTAACTCTGATAGTTGACACTCTTTTTTTTTGTTATCCCATATATAACATAAAATATAAGTGTGTTTGTGTCATTCACAGGTACTGCGTCGGGGACCGGTATAAATATTTTTCTTTTAAATATTATACGTCAAACACACATACGTCAAATTTTCGCAATCTACCGTTAGAGTGACAACGATTTTGAATTATAAAGTAATTCCTTATTCAGTTTTATTCAGAAAAAAAGAACGTTTGTAATTTCGAGTTAATCGTGTTTGGTATCAATTACAGAATTAGAAAAATTTACTCCTGATCACGAATTAGGAATCATTGTGTATATATATATTCGACAGCCCGCATGCATGACACTTTTGACAGCTAACTGCCAAATAGTCAAATATATAAAAATACAGCTCTGCACGTCTCTCATTATACATTCGCCTATGCAACAAGATGTGTCAAAAGACAGAACACGAGTGACAGCTCAGTAAGGAAATAGCGTTCCTCACACAGGATGTCCCGAACGGGCTATACTGGGTGCTCGCGTTACGGAAGACTTTGACAGGAATTGGCAGCCTTCCTGGCATTGGCACTACGCTTAAGAAGGTAGTGTAAAAGGGGTCGATGGGATACTATATGCATTTCAAATTTATTTTGATTTGGTTCAATCTACTTAGAGAGTATAGTGCGGATTCTGTTTCTAGACCGGATTTTATCTTAAGACCCATCGGTCGAACAAAGCAATTGTTTAGCCACAATAGCCACGTGCCACAAACGAAAATGCCATGTTTAATAAATACTTCACTCGAATAGCGACTATATTGTTCAAGTAGTAGGCAATAATTAACGGATCGAAAACTCCTTAAAAATGTATTCAAAAACTTGGGATTCTGCTATTATTAACATTTTTCTTTACTATGAAAGAGGTTATGTTGACATAAAAATTTCAAAAGATTTCGCTAAGATCTGTGTGAATGTTAAATGTTGTAATGTGACATAAGAACAATATAGATGACACACGTGCACACGTAAAAAATATGAGATGTTGGTTACTTTAGTAAGGTACAAATTAATTAGTGTTTATTCCTGCGGAGTTCAGCAGACTTCTAATTTTTTACACTGGACATATCTGCACATTGCAGGCATTATTTGGGCATTCTCCTTTATAAATTAACTTTGAACTGGAGGTGTGTTAGACGGCAAACCATTGAAATTAAATCAAATCCGAATGCTTAACGTTTTTTTTCGATTCGAACCTTGGTCTGTATAATAATCTGCACTTGTAACATAATAAATCTTTTAATTACAAAAAGAATCGGCCAGTATCATTTCAGACATTATTTTGTCATGAAGGATCAGCTTCCCAAGAACGGAATAATATTAAACATTTTTTATAAGTAAACCATTATAATTATGGCTTCCGCTTAGGTTAGTTTTTATCCGACAGCGATAATTCATATTTTTTTCGTAACTTTTGAGCGAAAGCGGAAGTCAGGGAAATGGGGACAAGTGTCGTCAGCGTCCATTTTCATATTTTGATGTATTTGGTAATCTTTAAAATATATACAAAAAATTGATGCGTTATGTTTTCAGAGTATTTTCGTGAGTTTATTTATTGGCAATGTAAGTAAATATAATTGATGACATCATATTTATTTCAGAGACTGTATTGATATTGACAGAGAGATTTTCTAACCCTACGCCTACCCCAATATTACACATCGTTTTATCAATAAAACACTAATACCTTTTTGAAAATCACTTCAATATTTCCCCATTCAATTTTCTTACCTTACCTCTTGCACTTAAAATCCAATTTGCAAAGCTACACCCCAACGAGGGTTGAATAACCTTGTAACACACTCAATGGGGCTTTCTGAATACAACATTATATTTACCGTTGCCAGGGGCGTTGTTATAAAGCAGCGCTATAAAATTACTACGCGGTTGCTTTTTTTTTGGTAGTTGTTCGTCTGCGAGGTTAAGTTTGTCATGTTGCAACAGCCATTTTGTTTAATAATTTATTATAGAGGGCGTTGTGATAGAATTACGAGTATGTTGAAGAATGTACACTTTGATTTGATTTGACAGCTAGATTCATATCGGGTCGTGTGGTTCCATTCGATTATGACGATTAAGTGAATTGTCATTAAAAACATATTACCAACGATTGGTCGAAGTTTCGTATGTTTTCTAGTGACTGGCTCTATGGTTGGCTGTGACGTGGGGCGGCCGAAGAGCTGGCGGCTTTTCCGCGCAAGGCATCAGCATTGCAATTCAACGAGGAAATGCCGCCAGCATCCTCGGTACAATGCCTCGAATGCCTTTTTAGGGTTCCGTAGTCAACAAGGATCCGTAAGTCCTTCTGTCCGTCTCTCCATCTGCGGCTTAGCTAAATGACACTTACTCCTAGAAAGCTGTAATTCGGCATGAAAAAAATCTTGATTTTTTTTTTGGGTTCCTCTCCTACAAGTAAAGTGGATATGTACCTTTTTTCTCTTTAAACCCATTTAAACCCATGGGCTATCGGCAGATAGCTTGTTCAAAAATGGAAAACTATGACGGCTAAGTAGGCATTACTAGTTACCGAGAAATAGTCGACTAATTACTTGGAAAGGCCAATTTTCGCACTAATTCGGCCAACGCAACCGCACCATTAAGACAGACAGGCTTTAAATATTAATTAAGTAAGATTATACACAGACGGTGTTCATAATCTGTCAGTAACAGATATATATTTAAGTATCTAGGTTAAAGATATAGCATGTTACCGACGACTTTCGAAGCCTACTAGACCCATGTAATATCATGACATGACCTCTTGCGCCGTTTTAATTGGTTCAGCGTATCGTGTCGGCATGCTTTCGACGTGGGACGACTCACTAATTACGTGCAGGCTTCCACTTTGATTATTATCATCATATTGACGCGCATAAGAGGTTATGAGATGCTTGGTTAGAGGAACAACATCACAAGGGCGTCAGTAGGTACAAAATACCACATACCGTCCGTCAGCCAAGTCAGAGGCTCTAGTATAAGTTTTACCGAAACAAAACGTTACGATCGCGTTTGCGTTTTACCCTCAATTTGTATGAGATTTGACAGCTAAACGCGAACGCGGTCGTAACGTTTTGTTTCGGTAAAACTTATACTAGAGCCTCAGAACGTCCTAAGTGCGATACATTTCAGTTGTAGAAACATTTATAATTGTTATGTCGGAAAGTTTAACGTGTATAATGTTCATTTAGTTTTGTTTCCTAATACTTATGTATATTCTAAATGAATACCTATTATAAAGTTATATGTAATTGTGCGATTTGTTTTCAAGTCAAGTCAAGTCAGTCATTTAGTCAAAATAAATTCTTAGAGAACACTTTTTGAAGGTCAGGCGTTAAACAATATTATATATTAACAGTATGCTTCGTTATAACGATGGCCTTTGCCCATATGTCTTTATCGTCTAAGTATTCGCTGAGTTTATAATAGGCTCTTTTTTCCAGCGTTTGCTTTACAATTGCCTTAAATTTATTTTCTGACAGTCAAAATTTGGTCAGGTAGTTTATTGTAGTAGCGTGTACAGAGACCGACAAACGAATTTGAAACTCTACTACTCAACTTAATCTAGTTGAAACTGCTAATAATTTTAATTATTATCAAATACACAACTTTTATATGATGGATCAGTTTTATATTACTTGACCATTGGTAAGTATTTAATAAGTAGTTTATTCTACGTTTCAAACGTACCACAAAGTGTTGCATGAAGATTAAAGTTAAGGCTTTTTTGTCGTCAATCAGCAAGCGCAATTTTGTGTAATACTTACTTAGCAGCTGTTTTAATTTTCTAATTCTCTCTGCTTGTCTCACGTTCTAGATTTTTATCTTTAAGGAAACTATAGGTCTGTTTTTATGCGAAATGTAGTCTGTTTGTTTGATAAATAAGAAAATATACTGCGTCCGCGTGCCGGCACGCGATGACATTCGTAAGGCAGCGTGGGGAATGAGAAAAGCTGAAACCCGTGATCAGTGGCGTGCCATGGGAGAGGCCTATGTCCAGCAGTGGACTGACACAGGCTGTGATGATGATGATGATGATACAAATACTTACTTATTTTTTGGCAAAAACTGTCCTTAAGGGTGGGCCACGACTTGTAGCGGTCTGTCTATAAAGCTGAGTAGAGACCATTGCAAGGACCCATTTAAATACCTAAGGTTTCTTCTTGCTTTTTTATACATCGACGGTGGCAAACAAGCTAACGGCCCGCCTGATGGTAAGCGGACACCGCAGCCTATAGACGCATGCAACTCCAAAGGAGTAACATGGGCGTTGCCGACCCTTAATATGTTTGAGGATTCGCCGTGTTGACACTGAAGGACCAAATTCCCTCGCTCTTAACACAACGCATCCTCGGGAGCTCTTCTTCTCTTCTTGGTCGATACGTTCTTGTCAGAACGGTCGTGGTTGTTATGAGTAGCAAGCAGATGTCACTGGCCTCACGATTTCTTGCCATTTCGATTTATTCGGGCTTTCTGGTACACTCATACAATTTACCGCTCATGGTAGATTTGATCTGGTCTGCCCATCGCATGGGTGATCTTCTGCGCGGTCGGGTCCCCTCCACTTGCACAACAAGACACTCGATGGAGTCGCCGTCTCGCCCCGAGACATGTCCGAAGAATTTGAGGATGCGAGTTTGTACCTACTAGCGTGGATAGACACTGTTTTATGCCGAGTACTTGGAGTATGGAAACATATAATGGGGCTTCTCCACTCTCGCGTGCGCCTCGTCCACACTCTCGCTTCAGTTGCTCGCTACCACAGAGCTACACGGATTTTTGGGATCCCAAATTACTGGTTCCATTTGGTACAGCTCCATAAAAGTTGAACACAACTCATTACTCCACTCCAACGTCTCCGTCATTATAAAAAAAAGTTATTGTTAGTAAATAGGTTACGTCGTTACTGCAGCAGCAAACACAAATTGAGCGAGCGCGAGAGTGGGGACGGTTGCCTCGCCTCGCCTCTCGCGTCCGAAAAACCGACAGCAAGCGGAGCGACCGCGAGGCAAGACGAGGGAACACGAGCGCATCGTCCACACTCTCGCACTCGCGTTCGCTCTTGTACGCTCGCGAGAGTGGAGAAGCCCCATAAGGAAAACAGGCATTCATACGAGCCTCGTCTTGGTGGCTTTTGTGATATTTCGATTTTTCCATATATTTTTCAGCTTATCCATTACGGTTCTCGTCGGACTTAAGCTTCAAAGCGTCATAAATAAACTTATTTTCTTTCTTTTTTCCTTCCTAACTATAACAAGTTGTTGGGACAAATTGCTACGCGTGTAACGGCCTTTTGTCTGGATAATTGCAACGCTTGACGTCATAATGATAAGATATGGGGGTTAAAATTGCCATAGAACCGTGTCGGTGTGCCTTCGACGTGAAGTGATGCAGTAATTACCAACCAACATTGTGCATCGATAAATAACAAAATATGTAAAATTGGTCGTAACTTTATACCGTCTTTTCATAATAATGAAAAAAAAAGCAAGCATCTCAAGGCTATACAAAAATGTACTACTCTTATTGGCTGAGAAATTGGAAAAATGGATAGATCTTCAGTATTCTTTTATTTTATAACCGTGTTTTGTCTTTTATTCAATTTGAAATCCTTATTAATATTATAAATGCGAAAGTGTGTGTTTGTTTGTCCTTCTTCCACGTCGCAACGGAGCGTCGTATTGATGTGATTTTTTATGGAGATAGTTTAGAAGCTGGAGAGTGACATAGGTTACTTTTTCCAGCGGGAAAACATCTAATTCCCATGCGAAAGTTCAATATGTTACATTTTCCTATAACCAAACCACGCGGGCGAAGCCGCGGGCATCAGCTAGTAGGTACCTATATATATTGTCAAAATAAGTGTTGCTTCCGACTGTCCAGATTGTCTTTGATAAAACCCTATTACTTTGTTAATTTATAGTAGTAGTGAGCCCAATATGTTATTGTGATGCGTAAAGTTGCGTGAGACTGACCTCTAAGTCACCAACTAATTCTTTTCTTCCCTATGTGTGCGTAAACATGTTGTTAGCGCGATTATTTTCAGATCAGTCGAATTCTATGGGGATATGTAGGTATTCATATGATTAATATCCGCTTATCGTAGATATTTGATACAATCAAAGATAAATTATGTTATGTCATGGTGGATGGAGTACATAAAGTTACATAAGAATAATGTATTAGTTACCTAGGCCCGTAAAACAAAGAATGTCCCAAATCGCAGGTATTTCCTCGAGCAAAAAGCGAGGGCGATTAATGTGGATCGGAGGCTTTCTGATCTGTGGTGAGAACAACATTTTTCGTCTTATCATGACTAGAAAGTGCGACTTTTCACACGCACTGTGGGCGGTAATTTCCACTTTATGGCCATGCATGTAGTAAAGTTCTTTTCGCACTGAGACTCTAACACAAGTTGTGTAAAATTGTGAAATACGTATTATCTATTATTATTGTCCGTTTCAGCTTGGACGATAATCTGTCGTTTGTCCGGCTGTTCTTCTCTGCATGTCGCATTTCTCAACCGATTCTCGTAAAATGTTGAATTAGTCGATACAGTTTTTAAAAGTTAAAAAACAAGTTTTTGAACAAAGAACTTGGGTGGAGTTCTACAGCTCACAGAACCACTAGTTTTTTATGCAAAATGTTTGACAATGACAGACTCCGAAGTGACATTTAGCTACGTTAGTCTGCGTTAATTCACGAAAAAGCACTTTTATGCATATTTTCGGACTACATTAAAAATAACACTGTTTAGTGCAGAGTGATTGCGATTCATACGTAGCAAGCTCTTCGGCTTCCGCAGTTTGAAACACACGTTTGTACTGGTCACGGTTTTGCGAAAAACGATGAGCAACCATCGAAATAATTTAGCGCGACATCTGTTAGCAACACTTCGACAGGAACCGGTGATGTTGAACCTTAATCGTTTTTCACTAACAATGAATTATTTTTTCAGGTACAGGTGTCCTTGCTACGGATTTCATCAAATTAAGGTCAGCAAAGTCTTTAGATTTTTTAAAATATATAGCTCCCTATCTCTTTCCGACAACTATAAGGCCGCGTTTACCCGCCAAAACACAATCATGTGGCGTTGTTTAGACTTGCTTATGTTCAGTAAACAGCAGACGCAAGTTAAGATTTTCACCTTCTCTCTCTCTGTTCGATCCTTCGTGTCTCTTCGACAATCGGCTAGCCTAGTGGGCAGTGACGCTGCCTACGAAACTTAACCCGACGAACGCGCGTCGTCTGTAGAACAATATGTGTAAAGGGCTTATGACTCAACTCCGATCCCTATAATTAGATAGATAGATAATAACTTTATTCAGCCACAACAAACAAGTATAGTGGGACAAACATTTAGAAAAACATATCAAACAATTTTATAACCTAAGAGTCCGCAGTAAGGTCGGCCGAATTTCACCTTCCCATACAACGTAGTTACGCTCTCATTTTAAAACTACGTGTTGGATTGTGACGAAACTTTGCATATACAATGACATGAGGTATATCTATGTCTGTAATTAGTTTATATGGTTCCAGTTTATAAAACAAACGAAATACAGCAAAAACGAGTTTTGTATGAAAAACTTGAATTCGCTGTATTTTTTTACTATGGTATCTGAAGCTACATAAAATTACAGACATAGATATATCTCATGTCATTGTATATGCAAAGTTTCGTTACAATCCAACACGTAGTTTTAAAATGAGAGCGTAATTACATTTGTATGGAGAATCGAGCTTACTGCGGACTCCTAAGACATTCAGAAAAGTAAAATACTTAGTCGAGGGTTGTCTGTTGTGGTGTAGAATAGGTGCTGACTCAGCGTTACTGCTGCGGAGTCCGCAGCGCTGACCTTCCGCCAGAACCTTAACTATCCACCTAATTAGGATGCTAAATTCAGGTGTCATAAGCCCCTTACTATTGTCCGTTATGAACACACGTGTGTTACTAGCGCGCTTGACGGGTTAAGGTCCTGGGTTCAGGGCAAATATTTGTGTGGTGAGCAAGAATATTTGTTCCAAGTCTTGGATGTTTTCTATGTATTTCAATATTTATAACAATTATATATATGGCCGTCTAGTATCCATAACACAAGACTTAATGAGATTACTATAGGGCTAGTTCGATGTGTGTAAGATTGTCCCCTCTCAAGCAGAAAAGACGGCGAAATCTTTTCTGCTTTATCACCTTCCTACAGCGTCGATCATGGGACGGCCGCGACATACTCTCGATTTTTCTCGCACTATACCTCTTGTTCTAAGTGTTCTAATAACAGAGACTTTGAATAGCGTGAGAAAAATCGAGAGAGCTCGCGTGCCGTCGCGTTATGAGCGTTTTTAAAAAAAATTACCACTACATTTTTTCGGAGATTTTCTGCAACTATTATGTTTTTTTACCCAAAATCACGATGTCTTTCCATCCCAATAGGAGAAAAAAAATGTGTCCCAAAATATCCATACATTTTTGAACTTTCCTATTGATGTTACCACCATTACAAAGTATACCTAAGGTAAATGGTAACACAATAGGAAAATGTCTTTGGGACAGTTTTGTGTCCTGCCAGGGTCGAAAGGGCTCCTGATTCTGAGTGGAAATAACAGAAAATTCCTAGAAAAATGCACAATTAATAATAGTGGCATTTTTTTGAGAAATGCTTTGATAGCTGTGCAGATTCACAGTTCATCTGCAATCGATGTGGCAAGAAATACCGCGCTGCTAAATATATAGCCACCAACGTAGGTAGATGCGACAATCCATGTACTCCTAAGCGCTGCAAAAATCATCTGTCGTAGATGCTGTGGCCAATAGTGCCGATGATGTCCCTGTATGGTGTGGTGGTGGTGGTGGTGTAATGGTCGTGTAATGGTGATTCATGTCTGGAGATCGTGGTCATGGCGGGATGCAAGCCTGGAACGGACGGACTGTCTCCATCGGCTCCTGTGAGTTGCAATTGCAATGTTAGGGACAGGGTTAAATTTCGGTGAGACTGGATTCTTTAGTTGGTCTGACCATCTAGTTGGTGAGCGGCCTCTGGGTCTTTTTGTCAGAGACGTCTCTGTGCATTCTTTTGGAATAATTGGATGGCTCGATTGGCGGTCGCCGCCGCTTGTCGCGCGAAGTCGGGACCGGACCTTAATCGCTCTAAGCACAGTTCCAGTTAAATAAAAGCTTGCAAAAGGCACTCATTTTTCAAACCCAACTCGTTTGACCCGACCCCAGCCAAAATTGAAGTCACAAGGACATAAAAATTCAAACCACACCTGCGGAAGACGAATGTGATTTGATCCCAGATTTGTAAGATTTATGCGTGACATTAGAAATCGAGGCGGGGTTAACTGGCGTCCGGAATTGGGTCCGCGTTAGACTAGAGTGGGCATCCATCACCTGCGGGACTTTGGAGGACGTTTTGACAAGATTGGGAAGTCATTAAGGTATTTGTTTTTTAAACGTTTGCTAAAAGTCCATTTTTTGTAAACTACGACGCTACGAAGCTTACGGACTGCCTGGTGGTGATCAGACACCGTCGCCTCTGGGCGCTTCTGACACCAGAAGCGCGCAGCCGACCCTTTATTGGTTTGAGGATTCGTCGTGTTGACAGCTACAGACCAATTGAGGCCCACACGCTTAACACAGCGCATCCGCGGGAGCTCTGGCGACCCTACTCACCACAATCACTGGTGACATGACTCCGATCTTCTGTAAGGTGGAGGTTCCCAGTTGGGCTGCTCCAAATATGAGCGAGAAATTAGGGAGTGGAGGTGACATATGTGCCCTACAATTACGTTATGTGTGTCGCCTTCCCACACCAATTGCAGTCGAATAATATTGATTTTGTAAGCGCTGATGAGAATGGGTTAAGAACGCTTTATTTAAGTACACTATAAACGATGCAATTTGTCACAACAGCCGACAGACACGCAGTTATAGTGGGTATGTCACAGACACAGATTTCATTACAGACAGACAGACAACGGGACAGGTGAAAGTAAATAAAAGCTTGTAAAATAGGGATTTTATATATACAAAAGGCACTCCCGAATCTGAACAATGAAATCAGAAAATTTCACAATTCCGACAAAAGTAAAAGGTGTACTTTTTACAAACACCCAGTAATAACCCAGTTAAGGGGATGCCTTGATTCGAGTCGAGCACGCCCCCTTGACAGAGACACGTTTATGCCTTCCGCGCACGAGAAAAAGAAATGCAACACTTCGGGCTTTTTCGAATTTCGATAAATACCTAACTTAGTGATGTTTTATTTATACTTATTTCATTAAGGGGGTTTTAGATAAAGTAAAATACTATAGTATTAACTTGATTGTGTCGTAAAATAATGTATTGTTTGAGTAGGCTGAGTAAAAAAAGGAAAATACAGACCCAACCTTGGAATGTTTTTCTATCGAGGAAATTGTAAGGCAATCATGTATCGATAAAATCAGATAAACAATAATATAGTCAAGAATCATATATCTGAAAATCAGACCTTATTTTTTCTTAATCTAGTCAGAACGGCGTTTCAAAGCACGCGATAATTTCCAATGCACCCCCTTAAAGTACACCCTCGCCTCGCTCGGTCGATAACTCGGAACCTAGCTGACATAGTAGTTACCATATTTCATATTTAATGACTAGCTGCAACCGATACTTATGTTTCAATATTGGGTTCAAGTCACGAACAGTGTTTAAAACGTTGTGGAAATGTTAACTCGACCAATGTGACTGTGGAGTTGCTGAAATTTCAGCCATGTTTTTTGACGAGTGATGCCGCGTGCGCAGTGGACCGGGACCATCAGCTCGGCAGATGGAGCCACTAATGACTAGAGTACTCGTATTTGACACCAGTACGTCTAGCACAACTTGCTGACGAGTCGCTTTGCGCGCGACTAAGCGTCTCCTTTCTCACTCGCACCGTGCAAATTAAAAAGAGGAGGGTAGATCTCTCTTGACACGCGTCGCGGCGCGGTGTCGGTTATGCTAGCCCCGCTGGAAAGAGCTAATATTTGTGTGATGAGCATGAATGTTTGTTTCTGATTGTTGGCTATTTTCTATGTATAAAAGTATTTATATCTATTAAATAAATAGTCATCTAGGTAGTGCAGTCAGTATCAGAAGTAGCTGAGCAAAATAACACGCTCAAAATGATCTTCACAGATCCTTATTCCCTTGACATTAGAGTTCGTGTGTAGATCATTTGGAGTACTACAAGTGCTCAGCAACTTCTGCTGCTGACGGTAGCTATTTATAACAAGTCTTATTGAGTTTTGTCATTTTGACAATTTAAGTAACAGGAAAATATTAAGCTACGGTAGCCTAGTGGTTCAAGCATGCGGCTGTCAAGCGGCGGTCGTGGGTTCGAATCCCGGCTCGTACCAATGAGTTTTTCGGAACTTATGTACGGAATATTTACCGTTAGCTTTTCGATGAAGGAAAACATCGTGAGGAAACCGGTCTAATCCTAATAAGGTCTAGTTTTCCCTCTGGGTTGGAAGGTCAAATGGCAGTCGCTTTCGTAAAACTAGTGCCTATGCCAAATCTTGGGATTAGGTGTCAAAGCGGACCCTGGGCTCCTTTAGGGGCACAACCGGGAACAACGCTAGCAGGATGATGAAGTAACAGGAAAATATTATATGAGATTATCAGAAAATAACTGGTCTAAACTGGTATAAACTTCGGTGCCACATTGCGCAAGCTTTATTTATGTGTACATGATAATCAATACAATACAATACAATACAAATACTATTCTCAATAAAATGCATGAACAACTGCTACGTCCATAACCGAAGTATTTGGTCCAATATTAATATTTTAAAAAGACATAGTAAACAAAAGCAAACCCAATATTACCGCTGCAATCGACAAACTAGCGGCCCAGCAGTTATTTACTCGCAAATCAAGCGTTAATTTAAGCTAAACCTAAAATAAATGGTAGCCATGTCGCAATTTAATATTCACTGCGCTCTCCCCACGTGCATATCTCCTGCGATCTCGCATGCAACCCCGGTGCACTGGCTACACCGAATGGTATACCCATAAGACTCCAATTGGCCTACACGCTGAAGGCTGCATGAATAAGTAAAAAGGCACTTAGTTGGAGTGAGAAATGCCTTTTTTAATTAGCTTATTTCATACGTGGAAGTTGTTGGGCGGGCTTGTTTTATTTCTTTGTATTTAAATGTGGCATGACACGTCTGCAAATTCAGGCAACATAGTTGAGCTAAATTATATCTGTTGACCGTATTGTTCACTATTTAATGCGAATACGTTCCTTGTTTACTTACTAACAGGAATAGAGGTAGTGGAATAAAAATAGCACAGACACCAATTATGTAATGTACAGTCATCGGAATTCTCGTAGCATTTTTGAGCTGTCATAGGGACTTCTTCTTTATCGACTTCCGATTATACATATGTATATCGATAAATACAGAATACAATATGTAAAATTATTATGATTACGAGTAGAAGTAAACAACATGCAGTCTTATCGCAAATGAGCGATCTCTTCGAGATAACCTTTAGATACCAACTTTTAGGAAATTATAAATAAAAATAAAAATAATAATATTTTATTATTTCTGTTGAAGCATATGTCAAAAATCAACATGTACATTGTAATGTGACTTCATCATCATTATCATCATTAATTTAAGAGTTATCCTCTTGTCGGTGGAGTATTTTCCATTTCTCTCTGTCGTACGCCAGCCCTTTAATTTGCTGATACGACACGACACCAGCTTTTTCCTTTATTTGGTCTATATAACTGCGTCGTGGTCTTCCCCTGCCTCTCCTTCCTTCCTATGTGACTTAAATTGTATTAAATTCCCTTACTGCCAACATCAGCGGGGCTAATTTTGATGTATCGTTGCGATGTCACATCGGAGGTGTTGTCTACTCTGTGGCCCTCTTCAATCTGGGATTTGATTAGCGCAGCATGTATAGATAAATTAACGAGAGCATGGAATTGCATATGTAGTAGTATTGTATTTTTACAGGCATTCTAGATTTGAATTTTCTATTTTCTCGTACTATAACGGTACAACCACTACAAATGCAATTCCATGTTTTCGATAATTCATCTATAAGCGGTACATTAATTACGGAAAATGTAGTTAAATTCAAGTTAAAACCTATATTTTAGTGTTAATTGTCATTGTGGTGATCGAATTACATTGTGTGCTTAAAATCGAGGATTTTCAATTATATTCGCCATCACCTAACCTCAATCCACGCGATGGCAGCCGGCGCGGGCGCGGCGTGAGTATTCCTGTGATGTTCATCCCAAGACCAGGTCCGGAGGAGTAAGTACATCATAGAGGAAGGCCGACGCAGGCACTGTCCTCATACTAAACTTGTGATTGCCTGAGGGGAGCAACCCACAAGTAACTGCGGCGGTTGGTGGCCACGAGGACTATCATACATTCAGTGTCCCAGGGGCAGGGCACCTTACATTTTGTTGGGCCCACGACGGGAGAGTAGTAGCTGCTTATTTCTTCCTCGGGCGTCGAACACGCCAAGGTAGCGGCTACTCAATTCATCCACATTTTTGGTGGCCCATGAGGGGAAACTAATTTCATCTTACAATTTCTTATAAATAATTTGTGGATTTCTTATGGCTATTAAACATTTTTCGAAAGAAATTGCAACGAGTTGCTATTGAGCCTTATGATATCATGTTATGTACAGTACAGTCAAGAACTTTAATTTAGGACCCTGTCACACTCACTGTTCACAATCCTGTAAAATTGTATAGAATACAAAGAATATTTTAGCAAAAAGGGTCATAAATTAAAGAACGCGACCGTACTTATAGGTACTGGCCATTAATCTGATGACCTTTGATTAGTAGTTTTATTAAAATTGTTAACTATTAATTTTTCATTGCTTTCATTGCAAATCTCAATTTAACACTTTCAGCCACTTAAAAGTTATCTAAAAGACATCGCTCTTTAGCGACAAGACCGCCTGTTGTTTACCTCTACTTTTAATCTTATTTGATATGTTGTGTTGTGCTCTATAATGTATCGACAAAATATTTATATCGGAAGTCGATAAACGAGAAGTCCCTATGACAGCCCAAAAATGTTACGAGAATTCCGATGACTGGTGATGTAAAAAAGAGGTAGATAGGTTATAAGCGCTCCAAAATAGGCACACTAAAACTGAGTCGATTGCACCAACTTGCCTCAGTTTCGCGTCGTCAATGGAAACGTTTACTGCCAGATTTGGTGGTCATTTAAACACAGACTTTCGTATACAGAACGTATCTACCTTTTTATATTACTTAACAGAGACAATCAATGCGCAATCGAGGGCTATCTTAATTGCCACATGTGATTTTCTCGCCTTTTCCTAGTTAGGAAATATAGTTTCTGCCAGCCCTCCGGTCACGCGTAATTTCAGCGAGTCGCTTCGAGCACTCCTTAAAGACCCTGTGGGCACTTTCCCCCCAGGGTCCTAGGGTCTCAACCCCAAACGGCTCAAATATGCAACCACCGTTGATGCTTGCATATTTGCGCCGCTTAAAGAGCTCGGCCGAGTTGGCTGCAGAGCCAGCCTTCATGGAGGTACCACGGAGATGGGAGAGCGCTAGGGTGTCGGCACATGTCGCGTCCCATACTAAAGGCCTTCCCATCTTCCATGGCACGAGGGTCATACCGTCGGGCCTCTTGCCATCATCTCGAGCAAGACCGGATGGTTCCAAGATGGCAGGTGCTCCTGCGCTGGCTAGGGCCCGACGGATGATATCATTTAGGCTAGCATGTCGAGGTGCACGACCTGCACTTCTGCAGCAGGATAGACCATGGTGGCCGAGCTGGTCGACTCGGTCACCACAGCGACAGCGATGTGGGGCAACGCAGGTCACTCCCAGGCGGAGAGCGACAGAAAGGCGGAATGTGGAATTATCCATCAGCGTACCAATTTGTGGGGAAGGCAAAGCTTGGAGCCACTGTCCGGATTCCCATTCAACAACGGCAAGGAGCCGAGCGCGCTCTGGGAGACTGGTTGCCGTTTGATGCAAGTTATCCCGTACCAGTCTACAGAGCGGTTCGTCCCACAGTCGTTGAGAACTGGGGTGTCTAGGCAGGTCAGTGCTCGGACAAGCGGTGGTCCAGGCCTCTATGGCTTCAGACATAAAGGGAATGTTGACTTGAAATTACGCGTGACCGGAGGGCTGGCTCATACCTCGCACAGAGGATAAGCATAGCCATCCAACGTGGCAATGCTGCCAGCCTTCTGGGCACGTTGCCCAGCGACGGCGAACTGGGGCAAATATTTTATTTGTAAGTTATTTTATTTTATAAGTAGTTTAGTTTTAGATATAGTTATAATAAGTTTATTTTTGTTAATTTAACTCGACAAATAAATGTTAGTTTCTGCCAACGTGGGATCAAAGTCATTATGAACCCCGGTACATAACGTGATTGCAAAGGTTGACTTCAAATCCTGAACCACGGAAGTAACACAAATACTAAGGGTGTGTTGCACCAAACCGTCTAATCGTAAGCGGTGTTTGTTAAAATCTGTATGTATGGAGAGTTTGTCAAGTTTGTATGGAATGACAGCTGCCGACGCCATATTTAACGTTGATCGGTCTGTAATCGTAAGTTTGTGTGTCGAGTAGCATAACGTCCTAAACGATGGACAAAACAAAATCTAGTTGAGGTGAAGCAAGGCCGCCAGAGCTCCCGAGGATGCGTTGTGTTGAGAGCGAGGGAATTTGTTCCTTCAGCTGTCAACACGGCAAATCCTGAAACATATCAAGGGTCGGCAACGCCCATGTTACTCCTTTGGAGTTGCATGCGTCTATAGGCTGCGGTGTCCGCTTAACATCAGACGGGCCGTACGCTTGTTTGCTACCGTCGTTGTATAAAATAGTACTTACGCAATGAAAATAAGTAGGGCACATCCATGTCGAATAGAAAGATTGTTTCGACATCTACAATGTTTCACTCTTCATACCCAATCGTATTTTGTGAGTACTCTACCATTAAACGGCCTTAATTGCAAACTCATAACCCTTGTTTAGACATCGGCAAAGATTTTATCACTCCATAAAGCCCAGTTAATAAACCAAATGCCAGCGTCTAGTTTTATAGCTGACTGTTAGGCGAAATGTCGACAAAATGTCAAATCAATAGCCTAATGTCAAATAAGTTTTATGTGATGCTTGTTGTTCAATCTACACTAATGTAAGTATAATGGTCGACTTTAAGACGGGGAAACCCCGAAACGTTAATGTTCAACATATGAGCAGGCATCGTAAACTGCGAGCGAAATCCATTGAAATGACGTATGACAACCAGTTAGGGATGGCGATGGTTCTAAATTGGTGAACTAAAATATTATGTACTAAAATAATACAAATAAATACAACTGCACAGAATCTGAATCTCAGTTTAATGTTATTATTACAGTTTAATGGTAAATTTTTGTATTGTATTTACAATTTTTATCCAAAACTCTAGCATAACTGACGATTCGAAAGTGCTTGTTGCTAAGCCCACTCAATAAATAATTTTTGACTTCGACTTGACTTGACTAAGTAACAACCCTAGTACTTCAATGGATCTCGCTCGCAGTTTACGATGCCTGCATATGAGACATCGGATTTGATCGTCTAAAAATAACTAGTGGCGCAGATCCATCGCAGCGGTATGGGACTCGCGAGCCTAACTTCTTTTAAAAAACTCAATTTTTTAATTTTGATAAACTCTGGGTCGCCAAAAGAAATGCATCCTGCGAAAAAAAGCAGCCGAGCCACGAACTTTGAAATTGGAGGTTGGGCATTCTCCATCTCTATCGCACTTACATTACTCGAGTGACAGGGATGCATGTATTCGAGTTTCGATTTTCGAAGTAGCGCCTTTAAGAGTCCGCAGTAAGCTCGGCCGAATTTCACCGTCCCATACAAACGTAGTTACGCTCTCATTTTAAAACTACGTGTTGCATTGTGACGAAACTTTGCATATACAATGACATGAGGTATATCTATGTCTGTAATTAGTTTATATGGTTCCAGTTTATAAAACAAACGAAATACAGCAAAAACAAGTTTTGTGTGAAAAAATTAAATTAGCTGTATTTTTTTTACTATGGTATCTGAAGCTACATAAACTAATTACAGACAGCATCCTCGGCCGAAAGCTTCAAGCGCCGCAAATATGCCGTCCTAGGAAACAGCTACATGTTTGCGGCGTTTGGAGTTGAAACCTTGGGGCCTTGGGGTCCAAGTGCGCGTCGGCTTTATAAAGATTTGGCGACGCGCTTAATAGAAGCCTCGGGCGACCAGAGGGCTGGCCAGTATTTCGCACAGCGTGTTAGTATCGCTATACAGCGAGGAAATACGGCCAGCCTTCTGGGCACCATGCCCGTTGACGGCGATTTATGCCAAATTTTTTACCTATAGTTTAAGTTTTATGTTTGTTTTTTTTAATTATGGTTGCTTGAATAAATAAATATAAAGACTTATTGTTTTTACATATAAAAAAAAAAAAAATTACAGACATAGATATACCTCATGTCATTGTACATGCAAAGTTTCGTTACAATCCAACACGTAGTTTTAAAATGAGAGCGTAACTACGTTTGGATGGAGAATCGAGCTTATTGCGAACTTTTAAGAAGACTGCGGGGCAGCAACAACGCCTTCCTCAAAATGATTGCTGGCTGTTTTGAGTGCCCAATACTATTAGATTAAAACGGTCAAATCGAATTTGGAATTAAAAGTTTTGAATGTAATCGAGCGAGCGAGTGAACTGAACGAAGTTCTATGCTTTAGTTTGGGCCGAAAATCGTTCTTATGTCCGGTCTCTGTCATGCTGTCCCGCTGTCCAGCTGTTCTCCTCTTTGTGACCAGTTTTGTGAATTACATAGCTTTTTTTGTTGAATCACTTCTTCGAAATTAAAGATTTATGAGTTCCTCAGCACACAGAGCCACTAATAGAAATGTATCATATACAAAACAATAATACTAATACATAACTTTAACTGTAATCTACACTAACAAAATTGATCATGATATCTGCATGGCTATCACAAGACTGCGCGCGACCTGCTCTCTCGATTTCTCTCGCACTAACCGTCTCTCTTATTAGAAAATTTAGAAAGAGACGTATTGTGCGAGAAAAACCGCGCCGAGTTGTGATAGCTATGCTGAATAAATAAAATTGAATTTGAATTAAGTTGGTATCTACTTAGTTACTGGCTCCATTGCCTCGACATTCCAAAATGAATCCAGGCGTCCGAGAGCTCGCCACTAAAGGGTATAGCCGTGTTTGGATGGCGAAACTGCCTTTGACGAGAAAATGGTTTTCCTTTTGCTCGGATAAGTATATTTATATACGTTGTAATTTTACCAAATATCAGCCCCAAAATCGTCGTGATTTTTGAGATAATAAAAAAAAGGAAAATCATTTTTGTTTATTATCTACTAAAGTAGCGGCCCGATTTTTTTGAAATTTGTATATATTATGTAGATAATAGAGGAATTTTTATAAAAAAAAATTACCATGAAATTTTATATTTTAGCAAAAAAAAAAAAGATTTTTAATATTTCAAAAAAAAAAATATTTACTTGGAAGGTGGCAACACCTTCCAATATTGGATATTTTATAAACCATTTAATACTCTACCACATATATTTTTCCAAAAAATATCACTCGGATCAACAGGTTAAAAAAAGCGAATTTGTAATCTCTCATACATAGGTTTCTCTTTACTAGGTGGGGATTAGCCGTTTTTGAGATATTGAAGTTTGAAATGAAAATGTCGGCGGTTTTTCAACTCTTCTAAGTTGTAGTTATTACTGATAATTTAACCTTGAGTAAGTGTCAGTGACTCATACTCTACCACATACATTTTTTGGAAAAAATATATGTGGTAGAGTATTAAATGGTTTATAAAATATCCAATATTGAAAGGTGTCGCCACCTTGCAAGTAAAAAATGTTTTTTTTGAAATATTAAAAATCTTTTTTTTTTGCTTAAATATAATATTTAATGGTAATTTTTTTAATAAAAATCCTCTATTATCTACATAATATATACAAATTTCAAAAAAATCTGGCCGCCACTTTAGTAGATAACAAATAAAAACGATTTTCCTTTTTTTTATTATCTCAAAAATCACGACGATTTTGGGGCTGATATTTGGTAAAATTACAACGTACATAAAGATAATTATCCGAGCAAAAGGAAAACCATTTTCTCGTCAATGCAGGTTCGCCATCCAAACACGGCTATACCCTTTATTTTCCCAGAATACAAATAAAATAATCTACATTACACCGGTTTATTAAAACAACTAGCGCGAACGAAGCCTGCTTAAAATACGTGTGAACAACTTTTTTTATCAGAAAACATACAACCGGAATTATACTATAATTCGTTAAAAAGAGCGTATGTTTATATAAAAATCCTGTTTGTTACGCCTTTTTGTTTATTTGTGTTGTTTACACCATTGCGTGCCCGCGGTACGTTTGGCCCTGCCTTTATACGTATGAATTGTTTGTGTTTTGAGCTTGTTCAATTCCTAGTAAAGATAATCACGCGTTGAGTAAAGAAAAGTTATTGGTTTTTTATTACTACAACGGTGGTAAACAAGCATATGGCCTGCCAGATAAGCAAATACCGTAGTGTATAAATCTCTCACACTCTCTCTAAAGAGGTCACACGCACGTGCGTGTTGGCAGCTGCAACAATGCAGCTGGTCGACCACATAACGCATTGTACGCGCGGCACGTTGATGTAAATATTTCTTTTTTATTTAAAATTCATTTAGGTTAATAAGGACATAATACATTAATTTACAAATTACATTATTAGTCATTTTACATTCTACAAATACTAATCATTATTATAATAATAGCCCAGCCACTAGTCCATCATTTTCACCCAATAACCCGTTTCATTTAGATTCCATCAACCATCAATAGGCCCTATACTCCTCAGCGGGTGCTGTCCCTGTGTGCGTCCCATGACACGGGCAGGGACAGCATCCGCTCGGTGTACTCCTTGCATTTTATTAAATTGTCAAAAGGGCCTCTACGTGTTGGCTCAGTTGGTACTTTGTAGGTACCTAGCTCCACGCACGCCTCCCAAAGGTCCGGGACGTCATTGTCCCGTGAGCGGGAAAGACATTATAATAATTATAAAATATAATACTATTATAAAATTAATTTAGGCTATAAGGATATAATTCAATCAGGGGTCGTAGACAAGTTTACAATCGACAAACGCTAACGCCAATAGAACATAATAAAATGTAGGGGAATGACAGATGCCGACGAAACACTTTTCGTTAACATCTGTCATTCCCATACATTTTATTAGTTTTCTATTGGCGTTAGCGCTTGTCGATTGTAACCTTGTCTAGGCCCCCAGGTGTCTTTTCAAAGCAGCTACAAATTTAGAGTATGGCAGGGACTTTTTTTTTCTTGGCAGGGCTTCTGAAGTCTGCCTTCGCAAGAGTTTTTGAAGGATATCGCTTTACTAATTAACAAAGATCCAATATAAATATAGCGAAGTCAGGGTTGGTCTTTCTAATTGTTTTAAAGAATTTCTAGAAGACACGCGATTTGACTTAATGCCATCCAAAATATGAAAGCATCTTTTTTGCAGCCTGAATAGTCGGTCCAAGTCTGTACATCAGACATTCTTTCGTGCCCTAGTTCTCAAGTATATAAACTATGCAAACTGCTAAGGAAGGTAATTCGCTCCAGTCATCTGTATTTCCCGACAATGAATCTAGGCGCCTTCAAAACAAGAGTGAATATCGATCAAAATGGAGAATTTTAATATTAATATACCAATATTTTAGAGTTTCGCTAACGGACTTTTCTACTTAGTAAACATTAACTGAAAACGAGAGTGGATAGCTTGAGCTTCACCTTAGGCTCTGTCTTCGCTTACCATCAGGTGAGACTAGACAATCACAAAAAACTCTCCATAATAAATGTAAACCATCTTATTTATAAATAAAAGCCTCATGACAGATACTTCATTCCTCACCCATGTGGAAATTAAAATGTACATACATACATTTTCACGATTTCTGAAAGGAAAATTCGTTAAGAGCCCGCAGTAAGCTCGATTGTCCATACAAACGTAGTTACGCTCTCATTTTAAAACTACGTGTCGGATTGTAACGAAACTTTGCATGTACAATGAAATGAAGTATATCTATGTCTGTAATTAGCTTATGTAGCTTCAGATACCATAGTAAAAAAAATACAGCGAATTTAAGTTTTTCATACAAAATTTGTTTTTGCTGTTTTTCGTTTGTTTTATAAACTGGAACCATATAAACTAATTAAAGACATAATATACCTCATGTCATTGTATATGCAAAGTTTCGTCACAACCCAACAGGTAGTTGTAAAATGAGAGCGTAACTACTACGTTTGTATGGGAAGGTGAAATTCGGCCGAGCTTACCGCGGACTCTTAAAACGAAAAAATCGAAATGTGGCTCGTTCACATGTAACTTCTATTTTATCTGTATGCATAACAAAAAATAAAACCAAGAGGCGTATTAGCCATTTTTATGTATTTCGAACAAGGAAAACACATTACGTACACAAAATAATAACTGCGCTTATTTCCCGAGGGGCGCGACTCAAAGGATATGGTTTGATGCCGGTAAGTCCGATTCGGAGCACTAATGTACGATTCCCACCAAACGGGTCGGGACGGGTGGCGTGGCACCGCATCGCGGACATCGCGGTGGATGCGCGAGCACCCGGCGGTGGCCGACCGCGGCCGGACAGAGCCGGACAGGATATCTGTCGTCATTTCAACGCATTCTGTGAAACACAGTTACTTCTTTGTCGAGTTTTACTGATCCAGTCAACCAGTTTTCCTTATTTATCGCTATACTGATAGTGCCAGTATTGAATTTGCGCTGTATGGCATTTGTAGCATGCCATGCTACTTCGGCGCAACCTGTGCCATTTAGGTAGCACTAATTTCTTCAAAGTATAGATTTCTGCAGTGTAAAAACCTCCTAAGCGTACAATACAAAATGACATTGAAATTGGAATCGTCTGGTGTCGGAAATAGAGTTGACTTTCGTTTGTTTTAAAAAGTGCCCGAAACAAAACAACAACTATCCCAGTTAAATATAATTTATATTCCTTCTACAGAATAATTCCTATGAGTAGGCCCATGGGTCTTAGGCGAGACGTATCCAGATCTTAATACTTAACTACAGATCGCCATACGATTAATCAAATAATACTGTTACGGAAAGAGATAACAACCATTCGTTGTCCTGAAACCGAAACTGAGTTAGTGTGAGGTTGCGGCAAATAAACCATTGCCCGCCCAAATTAAGTTTATAATAAGCCGTCAGCCATTTTAAGACCAGTTAATTAGCTGCCTCGTAAAGGTCGCGAGAGTCCGCTGGATGCGGATGACGCAGGACTGGTCATTGCAGTGGCACTCTTTGGGAGAGGCCTATGTCCAGCAGTGGACGTCTTTCGGCTGATGATGGTCCCTACTAGTGGAAACCGTAAAACTCATCTGCAGAAATCTATACTTTAAGACTCATTTGTATGCGCGTAGTAAAGATTCTGTACTGACTTAACTGACAGTTGTCACTGACAGCTGACAGTTTACAGATACCTACCGCACTGCCACCCGTGCAGAGTATTTTTTGGTCTCCCTATTTTGCCTGCAGCACGGCCAGTAACAAATTTGCTGCGGGATAACCTCCCTGGGGGCCTTATGGGCCGCTCAGAGGGCAAAGGGCCGCCCAGAGGGCAAAGGGCCACCCAGAGGGCAAAGGGCCGCCCAGAGGGAATTTAGCCCGATACTCGTTGACGAAGGCGCGCGAATCTGCATTGTGATTTTGAACAGTAGAGCGACAGGCTGCGGAATGTCATCTCGCCTATATTTGGCCCGAACAGGGAAGTACCAAGTCACAGGATACCGGTAGTCATAAATAAATAAGAACAGGGTTCGCTGGATGCGAGTGGCGCAGGACCGGTCATTGTGGCCCTCTTTGGGGGAGGCCTACGTCCAGCAGTGGACGTCTCTCGGCTGATATGATGCTGATGATTAATCTTACACAAATCGACCTAGTCCCACAAATAGTCGTGCTCGTCACACAAATAAATTTCCTTCTCGGGATTCGAGCCCGGGACCTCTGGCATGCAGGGTCACTACCAAAGTAGGCTAGTATAGTGATATTAGCCTACGTGACACAAGATAAACAAACATGCCAATAAAAATAAAATCGTTTAAACCGAGTGAATTACGCTTCTGCTAGAAAAATATTTACAATTTATTTGTTATTGAAACCTATTATTCGTCATCATCGTATCAGCCGAAAGACGTCCACTGTAGGTAGTATTGGTAAATAGTACATTACTTACAAAGTTACTTTACTCACCACGGGCTCGGGTCACAATTACCTGCGATTTTGAGTGAGATGTGAGTACACAATTTTACGTCTTCATCTGGCCACAATGCGAGTTTTACCGTACGCGCATTATGGCCAGGTGTGACTTAAAAGTAATTTACTTCTTGATGATAACAAAACACATTTTTATTGGAAACCGAAGCTTCATTTCTTTTTGTAGTTTTGATTATTGTATTTATTTGGTAATTTTCTATTGGCTGTTTAAACCTAGGCTGGTTGTTTTAATAATAATTTGCTTTAAAAATAAAGTCGGTACTTCGCCAGAGCTGAGAGCAGAAAAAACCCACAATTGACAGAGAAATCGGTGAACATACAATAACAAAATACATACATTAAAGACTCCTGCTTATCTGAAGTCGGTTAAAAATGATACCTTGTCGAGTTAAGTTAGTTCTACTTGTAGCAGAGGTTCTTTTTCACCAAATTTACATTCAATGGTGCATGATATACCTACATTGAAGAATAAATAACTTTGACTTTTACTGACATGCTGCCTTTGAAACTTAAGGAATCAAAGCCAAGTTTACCCACTTCAGACCCCAATTCACAAACAAAAACTTATTAAGAAACGAAATGGAACATGCCATAAATAGGTACGCATAACAATGGAACTTCGACTGAAATCGCAGACTTGTTAAAAATTAATTGGTCTAACTTTCGGTTAGCATTTGATATTTGAAGAGTTCTTCAATTGAAATAATTTCGATGGTTTTGTTGAGATAAATATTGCTTTTCTTTATATAATTTAAATGTAGGCATAAATAGTCAATTCGTCTGTTAAAGTTAGCTAGTGGGTAGTGACGCTGCCTACGAAGCTGAAGGTCCTGGGTTCGAATCCCGGTAATGGCAAATATTTCTGTGATGAGCATGAATATTTGTTTCTGAGTCTTATGTTTATATTCTTATGTTTAACCATAACTACTACTGACTTTAAGAATAAAGATTTAATTTCCATAGAGTATGCGTGTAACAGTTCAAATTCTCTTCGAATCTAAATAAACACCCTCATAAACTTGGTCTGAATAATATTATATTGATGCCCAAAGTATCCTTTTAGAGAGCGCTCCTTATGCGAGCCCCAGGTCCGATGGCCCTAGGGCGAGCTCGACGGACACTCACTATCCTCAGGTGTCTTGCAAGTGAGACCTGAGCCTAAAGTGCCGAAGGTGAGCGGCGAGGCAAGCGAGGCTGAAGGCCGAGCTTTTCTTGGGATTAAAGGCCTAAAGCAGGATTGGGCCAGAGAGCGGTCGCAATGCGAGTTCGAGGGCCTCCATACTCGATATCTCCAAGTAACTTGCAAGCGAAACCAGAGGGCCGAAGTCCTGAAGGTAAACGGGGAGGCAAGCGGAGCCGAAGGCTGAGCTTTTCGTAAGAATGACAGGCATGCTTTTAGAGAGCGGTCGCTATGTGAGCTTGGGGGCTGAAGGCCCATGGGTGAGCCCCCACGGACACTTAATATCCCCAGGTGTCTTGCAAGCGAAACCGGAGACCAAAGACCAAGGCCGAGCTTTTCGTAACAATGAAAGGTCCAAATCAAGCTTTAAGAAAGGGCTCGGGGCCAAAGGGCGAGCTTTACGTTGGAATGAAAGGCCCAAAGCATCCCTTTAGAGAGCGCTCTCAATGCGAGCCCCTATTACAGAAACTTATTATCTTCGGATGCCTTGCAAGCCAAACCTGAGGCCCGAATTCCCGAAGATAAAAGTGAGTCTGTGGCCAAAGTACCGAAGATGAGCGGCGTGGGAAGCAAGCCCTCACGGACACTTACTATCCCGTAGGTGAGTGGCGAGGCGTAGCGCGAAGTAAGTCAAGAGGCAAGCGAGGCCAAAGGCCGTGCTTTTCGTTGGAATGAAAGCCTCAAAGCATTCCTTCAGAATGCGCTCTTAATGCGCCTCCATGGACGGACACTCATTATCTCCCGGTCTCTTTCAAGCGAAACCTGAGTGAAATGCCCCACGTACACTTACTATCCCCAGGTGTCTTGCAAGCGAAATCCCAGGCCAAAGTTCCGAAGGTGAGCGGCGAGGCGAAGCAAAGCCTTTTCGTTGGAATGAAAGGCTCAAAGCAACCCTTCTGACCCCTAAGGACACTCATTATCTTCCGGTGTCTGGCAAGCGAAACTTGAGGGCTGAAATCCCGAAGGTAAATGGGGAGGCAAGCGAAAAAGAAGCGAAGCGAAGGCTGAGGTTTTCGTAGGAATTAAAGGCCGAAAATAACCCATTATCGCTTAGTTTAACCTTTTCTTGTGCGCTCCTAATAATATTTCAGAAAGCCACGGGAGTTTTCTACTTTTAAAAATAATTTTAGGTGACCTCTGATTTCATAGCAAATATAGGAAGGTAGAGATGAAGGTTGCTGGTTTTTCAATATCAACAGCGACGTCGCGTGTACAATAAAGTGCTTACATACATACATACATACGTCGTCAGTGACTAAAGTTCCAGTATAATTAGTTATCTTATGTCTAACAGTTACTATCGGTGGAGGTATCAACCAGTTTTGGTTAATATATAGTGTTAAGCCGCCTACCACTATTTTAGATCCCGAGTTTTTTCACGATTTACCTATTTTTTTTTACTAAACGTCTGAATGGGGTTCTTTTTACTTTTTAGTCAAGTATATGTTTGCCAATGTACAAGTCTTTAGCTCATAGATTCGAGGAGTTCACATACAAAGTTAAATCCCATTTTTAAACCCCTCTGCACGATTATCTTCATATTTTTATAGCCTAAAATCTGGCCGGGGATTTTCTCGACAGATTAGTAAAGTTTGCATCAAAATCCGTTCAGCCGTTTTCATGTGATGCGTGGTCACATAAATAGACAAGCAGATAAACAGACAAAAGTTCTAAAAACTGAACACGTATTCTGTGATCGATTCTAAGTATCCCCAGCCAACTTTTTTCGAATATCTTCCATGTACGGACTTTGGACCCTCTTCAGCTTTCTTATATACTAGCTTCCGCCCGCGACTTCGTCTGCGTGGGCCCGGGATAAAAACTATCCTATATTTTAATCCAGGCTATAAACTATCTACGTGCAAAATTGCATCCAAATCGGTTAAGCCGTTTAGGCGTGATTGAGTAACAAACATCCAAACATCTAAACATCCAAACTTTCGCATTTATAATATTAGTAGGATATAGATATATTGTCGTCTAGTACCCGTAACATTTGAGTTTACTAAGGGTCTATACCTGATTACATATAACTTAACGGACAAATTTGTCTGCGTTTCATAGGATATCAAACGGAAATATTGTACTTTAACTTTTTTCGATTATTATGATAATTTCCTAACATTACCATACATACTTCTCGTAGTGTTTTTACGTTTCAGTGCTTTTCTGATCTTTATTATTTTATATTATTAATGGAGTAGGATATTGGTCGATTTGTGTGTGATTGATTGTATTTATTTATTATTATTTTATACCTACACGTGTCCTTGTTAGTTGGTCGCATGTCTAATAGGCTTGTGGCCTTCTGAGAGCCGTAAAATGCTATGCGTATCGCGGTAAGTGCAACCCTTTTAGACTGATGCCAAAAACGGACGTAAAAACTGGGCAAGTTTAACTATTTATCCAAGTGCTAGGCCTACGAGTGGCTGGAAGAGGTTGTTTTGCGATACCACGTAATATGCTATACCCTATTCCACATATATTATTAAGCAGCCTTTAAAAATAAGCTAAAAAATACACTATTAGAATTATATAGTAACGAAAATACTTAACCACATCTTAATGTTAAATATGCATGCCCTAAGCTAAATAAGTTCACTAGTAACAATAGAAAATAACTGACACGTGTAAACAATTATATAAGTGATGTAAATTGAGCGCGACGCGCCAATAAACTGGTCACTCCAGTTTGGCGCATTTATTGTACTGTGTTTTGTAATTGTTTATATAAATAAATTATTAAATAATAATAATAATCAGGAGCCTAAGGTGTCCCAGTGCTGGGCAATGTCCTCCCCCCTCCGTTTCCAGGCATCCCACGCAGCCTCTAGCCAATCCTTTAAGGGGTGAGTTGAAAATGTTGTTCCATAAATATATCTATAGTTTTTACGGAGAAAGATCAACTCAAAACTCGTCAAAACTAGCCAATAAGCGCGTGGAGCCCTTGAATCATACAGAATATTCAAGATTTACTATATGTGCCATTCACAGAGGCTTGCCTGGTTCCTACACTAAGCAAAGGCCGGTTCTGTAGGAAACCAGATTACCGCCAAGTTACCAAAATTTACCAAATTTCACGCGAATTATCAAGATTATGTTAAAGAAGTATTAAACGACAACCAACTAGCTAATTAAAACATGACTTAGTATATATGCAAATTAAGATGAAATTAAGTGGTCATTGTAGGGCATATTGTATTTGTGTGTATGTTCGTGTGGATGTGCGTATTGTTCGTGTGGATGTGCGTATTGTTCGTGTGGATGTGCGTATTGGTGTGATGAGTTCAGGTTTTTTGTTTGTAGGTAAGTAATTCCTTTCAGGAGGTAATTAGGCTCTCAGTTTCTGCGTAAGTTAGTGAGGGCAGCCATTCGTGAAGTCTTTCCTCCTTAATTTATCCGTTAAAGTTCTAGTGTTATATGGAATGAGGTATAGGATAGGAAAAACACCGTTTATTAGAGGTAAGAAAAAGCCCAACAATAACACAAACAAAAAAAATTATTCGAAACGGAATCAACTCACATAATTCTTCTCTTCCGTTTAAAATTTTTATGTAATAATTTTCTCATGAATTTTTCATTTGGTAGCGTCGAATATAAAAAAAAACATACTGCGTACAAAAATGAATATCCGGCAAAATATCTATTGAAAATAAAAGGGAAAAGCCGGAATTATTAACGAGAGAATATTTTTTGTTTTTACAATCCTCCGGGCCTTCGTTCGGTGATAAATAAATATGATATTCATTTTATCCAAGTGTGGGCAGGGCACGTTGCACGTAGAACCAATGGCCGATGGGGCGGAAAGGTTCTCGAATGCCGACCACGTACCCGAGACCCAAGGTGGATTGATGACCTGGTATAGGTCGCGGGAGTCCACTGATGATTTAGCTCTGTTCGTCCGGCTTCGCCCGCCTATGAACTACAAAGAAAGCAAACAGAGCCGCGGTATACAGTAAACAATATATAAAGAGGTAGTTATCTGGTAAAATAGAAGGAAGGAGAGGCAGGGGAAGACCGAGACGTGCGTTTATGGACCAAGCTAGAGAGAGAGTTAATTTATGTCGTATCAAGAGCTCAAAACAGTGGCAGAGAGAAGAAGTAAAGTAAAGTAAAGTAAAATTTTATTACTCGTACCAGAAAGATTCAGTACAAAAAAAATGCAGTCGATGACCCCACACTAGGCTGGCCTATATCGTGGAAACAGAACAGAGTGGCGATTACTCTACCGACAAGAGCCCCGCTCTTAAGTTTATGATGATGAGGTTTCTGGTAATGCACGTGAAATATATGTTTATAGAGCAGCTTTGTATGTTTTGTATGTTTTGTATGTTGGTATACCTAATCGCCGAAACTACATAACCGATTTTAACCTCTCTCGCCAGTAGGCATGTAGAATAGAGCTTCAGTATGGCCATATCTATCTATCTTCAATGGCTCACCGACCCAAAGAGGGTCTTGGCCTCCGACACGAGTTGTCGCCACTCGCTGTATTTTATTCCGTGGTTCTGCCAGGACTCTTTGTATTACTCGGGCAGAGCCGCGCGGGGAGCTAGTCCTTATCCTAATCCTAATCCTACTGTCCTACTAATAATATAAATGCGAACGTTTAGATGTTTGGATGTTTGTTACTCAATCACGCTTAAACGGCTAAACCGATTTGAATGAAATTTTGCACGAAGATAGTTTATAGCCTGGATTAAAATATAGGATAGTTTTTATCCCGGGTCCACGCGGACTAAGTCGCGGGCGGAAGCTAGTAATATTATAAATGCGAAAGTTTGGAAGTTTGTATGTTTAGATGTTTAGATGTTTGTTACTCAATCACGCTTAAACGGCTCAGCCGATTTGGATGAAATTTTGCATGAAGATAGGTTATAACCTGGATTATAATATAGGATAGTTTTTATCCCGAGTCTACGCAGACGAAGTCACGGGCTGAAGCTAGTATGTAATGAATACATACCCGATGTTTCGAAGCCTTTCCAGCGTAGTTGACTGACATTTTCTCTTTAACCTACTGCCTTAATTAAAAACCACCTCTCAATTCAAATCAAGATAAAGCCGAGTCATTTCAATGACGATTTAAACTTCTTACTACTGTTAGTTCTCTTATGTATTAGCCTAAGTTTTGAAACGTCATGAATAAACTTATTTTCTTTCCTTCTTTCTTTCAGATAGATACTTTAGCCGCGATTCTAGTTGTTTTCACAAAATAAGGTGACATCTCTACATCACTTTTTATTCGTGTCTGTTAGTCTGATGTTTAAAAACATAGACATGGATGTGTGGATTTACCGATATACCAGATCAGATGTTGAATGCCAAGCCGGGTATGAATGAAAAACGCTTTTTCCTTGTTCGTCACGATTTTATTTCGGCATAATTATTCTTGTTTCGGAACGTACCAAAAAGTGAATAAATCAAAAGAGTTAACTGTGAATTAATTGAGAGTTAATGTATGCGATTTCGTGGTTAGTCCCATGGAAAAAAAAACAGTATGTCCAACTTATTTGTTTTTGCCAATCCGGATTAATATACTTAGGTATATAATTTTTATGCTTAGATCGCAGCAAGTCGAAATCCGTGTCCTCTGCCTACCCATCAGGGAAATAGGCGTGATTATATTTTAGTATGCACTTACGAATAGTGAAAATTAATATCAATTTAGACTTACACAAAGAATTAGTCACTTCCAGCAATTTTGTATAACATGTCGGGAACCACACACTTACATTTTATAGCGCAGCTTAAGTATAAAGTTAGTTGGTCCGTTTTTAGGAGCCGCATCTAATTGGGTAGGACAATGTCCTACTAGGGCATGTTAGGACATGGGAGGAAAATGTACGCTTAATCCGCTCACCGCTATTAATCACGCAAAAATGACACTAAGGCTAGATCACACGGCGCAAAAATTCTCGTATGTAAGTACCGTAAACGAGATTTTATTGAATATCGTAGTGACAACCAAATTCGTATGGCAACTTTGGAAATCTTTCACAGGGCGTCTATGCTGGAAAATCTCGTATTCGAGACATATTTTTTAACCCCCGACGCAAAGAAAGAGAGGGGTGTTATAAGTTTACCGTATCTGTGTGTCTGTGTATCTGTCTGTGGTATCGTATCTCCCAAACGGATGGACCGATTTGAATGCGGTTTTTTTATTCGTAAGCCGATGTGATCCCGAGTGTTCTTAGCCATGTTTCAAGAAAATCTATACAGCCGTTTCTGACAGCTTATACAGCTTTTTCAACTTTTCTAATTACTGTATACCGTAGGGTCTTGCCACCGGGGATGCGAGATTCTCGAAACGATTTTATCCAATGCGATGCTCAGAGCAGCTCGATGCAACATTCGCTATATAAAAGAGTGATATAATGAAATATTTATTGCTTAATTTTTAATGCGCGTGTTATTGAGATACTGATAGGGCTTGGTTCTTTTTTTCTGTCTTTGTAATAGTTGAGATATGAATCTTGTTGGCATGTCAAATCCATACTACTAGTCGCTCTGTGAGCTATAGACCTCGCGCATCGAAATCGGAGTTCAAGATACAGTGTACGGAACATAAAATTTGTACCAAGTCAGTAGTCAACGCTGACCCCTTTCTTGTATTTTTAAACCGACGAAAAAAATGAAGGAGCTTCTCAAGTCAACGCGTATATATATATTTTTTATGTATGACCACGCATAACTTTTTACAGAGTAGTCCGATTTTGATAATTCTTTTTTTTATTAGAAAGGGTATACCTCGAAGTTGGTCCCATACAAATTTTAAATAAAAAAAAAATTAACCCTAAGGGTAGGAAAACAGGGGATGATCGATTTTTCACTTACTTTTGAAATGTATGACCACGCGCGCGCGCGCGCGCGTGTGTGTGTGTGTGTGTGTGTGTGTGTGTGTGTGTGTGTGTGTGTGTGTGTGTGTGTGTGGGTGTGTGTGTGGGTGTGTGTGTGTATGTGTGTGTGTGTGTGTGTATTGTGTTGTGTTGTGTTGTGTGTTGTCGTATGCAAAACCTCACGATGACAGTCTCTTGTGTGTAGACCTCTGTAGCTGCATTTCTGCAAAAGCTCGTTCATCGTGAGGTTTGTGTAATACCTTATTTGCATGTAACTAGTAATTAAGTTAGTAATTTACTAAAGTAAGCCACAGAAAATTGAAAAAATAAAAACTTTTTAACAAAAAAATTAAACCGCCGAAAAAAAACCGGAAAGGAAAAAATAATAAACCTTTTTTATTTAGTTTATTAACTAACTTCTTAAAGTATTGTAAGTATATCTAAGTATATATTTTTGTAATTATTTTGAGTTTTTAATTAACCTTAGGTAATAACTAAGTTCTTAAATTAATCTAAGTGTACTTAAGTAATTTTGAGTCGGCCCCAAACAATCAATGAACAAAGATTACTCCAAACAAGTACAAGTTACACCAAATCAAATCTTTGTTCATTGATTGTTTGGCGCCAACTCAAAATTACTTAGGTGCACTTAGATTAATTTAAGAACTTACCCCCTTATTCATAAAACTTAAAATGCCTCTGCTAAATAAAATGTGTTTTGTCCCTTTCTTACGAACACAAATGTCAAAGTGACAGATAAGGACAAACGAATTTTAACGCCATTTTAGTTAAAACAGGCTTGAAGTACGTTTATGAATACGGCCGTTAGTTATTAAGCTTAATTAAAAACTCAAAATAATTACAAAAATATATACTTAGGTATACTTACAATAGTTTAAGAACTTAGTTATTAAACTAAATAAAAAAGGTTTATTATTTCTTGCTTTCAGTTTTTTTTTCGGCGGTTAAATAGTTTTGTTAAAAAGTTTTTTTACGTTTTCAACCCATATCTCCGCCATTTTTCAAAATTACGAAAAACTGACTCGACAAAAAAAACTGTATATTACCGAACCTACTCACAAAATTTCATGAGAATCAGTTGAGAAATGTGAGCGCTAGGCGAGAACAGGGGGAAATCCAAACATCCGGACATGAGGAAAAACGATTTTTCGTCCAAGCTGAAGCATAGACGTTTCGCTCGCTTCGCTCGCTCGGTCGATAAATGCAAAAGTGAGTCTGTCTATCTGTCACGGTTAAACCGGTGAACCGATTCAGATGAAATTTTGGTATAGAGATAGTTTGAGTTCCAGCGAAGGAAGTAGGATAGTTTTCATCCCAGAAATTACCCTCTACGGGATGAAATGGGGGAGCTCTTTTACATATGCAAAACTTAATAATCTGACCATGCGGACTATGGATTTATTTCGATAAACTTAAGTGGCAGTTCGCGGGGCGCATTGTCCGTCGAATTGATGGCCGTTGGGGCGGAGAGGTTCTGGAGTGACGACCACCTCCCGGAAGGCGCAGCGTGGGTAGACCCCACAAGGTGGACAGCGGGCGTAGCATGGTTGCCATTTTATCACTTATCGTTGTGGTAAAGACGCCCATCACGCTCTGACAAGTATGCGAGTGCGAGAGTGACGGATGCCTTATCTATATAAAATGGCAACCCTGCTACGCCCGCTGGTGTGTGGTAAAGGTCGCGGGAGTCCGCTGGATGCGGGTGGCTCAGGACCGGGCATTGCGGCACGCTGGGGGAGGCCTATGTCCAGCAGTGGACGTCTTTGGACGTGATTATTTGTTTCGTCGCTACTCTTTACATCTTTTTTATATGACATCCCTAATGAAACTGTAGAAGTCACGGCAATAGAGAGATCTCTCAAGGACCGAAGTCCCAATGAGAGTTGTTTAGATTTTATATTATATGCTAAGTGATCTATGAAACTTCTATAGCGCGATGCAGAACACGTCAGATTCGACAGCTGACAGGAGTGACGCCACATCAGCCCCCCTTCGAGACAGAGGGGTCAGCGACGATGTATGAAGAGTGCAGCTTGCCAGTGCTCAGAGCCAGCGTGGCGAGCGAGCGCTCAGAGCCAGGGTGGCGAGCGAGTAGTGTGAGAGAGAAAGAGAGTGGCTTGCTGAGAGTTGGGCGTCAGTCAGGATCCTCAGAGTTGCGCTTATGCCCATTGTCGGGGTCACCATTGTAGAAGTCACGGCAATAGAGAGATCTCTCAAGGACCGAAGTCCCAATGAGAGTTGTTTAGATTTTATATATATGCTAAGTGATCTATGAAACTTCTATAGCGCGATGCAGAACACGTCAGATTCGACAGCTGACAGGAGTGACGCCACATCAGCCCCCCTTCGAGACAGAGGGGTCAGGTCAGCGACGATGTATGAAGAGTGCAGCTTACCAGTGCTCAGAGCCAGCGTGGCGAGCGAGCGCTCAGAGCCAGGGTGGCGAGCGAGTAGTGTGAGAGAGAAAGAAAGTGGCTTGCTGAGAGTTGGGCGTCAGTCAGGATCCTCAGAGTTGCGCTTATGCCCATTGTCGGGGTCACCATTGTAGAAGTCACGGCAATAGAGAGATCTCTCAAGGACCGAAGTCCCAATGAGAGTTGTTTAGATTTTATATATATGCTAAGTGATCTATGAAACTTCTATAGCGCGATGCAGAACACGTCAGATTCGACAGCTGACAGGTGTGACGCCACATCAGCCCCCCTTCGAGACAGAGGGGTCAGCGACGATGTATGAAGAGTGCAGCTTGCCAGTGCTCAGAGCCAGCGTGGCGAGCGAGTGCTCAGAGCCAGGGTGGCGAGCGAGTAGTGTGAGAGAGAAAGAAAGTGGCTTGCTGAGAGTTGGGCGTCAGTCAGGATCCTCAGAGTTGCGCTTATGCCCATTGTCGGGGTCACCATTGTAGAAGTCACGGCAATAGAGAGATCTCTCAAGGACCGAAGTCCCAATGAGAGTTGTTTAGATTTTATATATATGCTAAGTGATCTATGAAACTTCTATAGCGCGATGCAGAACACGTCAGATTCGACAGCTGACAGGAGTGACGCCACAAAACATATAGGTATTTAATGGACCCTGGTCCCGGAGACTGTATAACGCATCTTAGTCTCTCAGCAAATGTGTGCGCAAGCATTCGTCTGTTGTTCCATTGTCGCAGTGTATTCCTGTCAGTTAATGATACCATTGTTATTGTATTTGTAAGCTCTGAATGGTAAAGGAGCCATTGATGTCTACTTGCGGAATAAATATTTGAATTTAGAATCATGAAATATGAACCTTGAAAACATTGAGTCCGCAGTAAGCTCGATTCTCCATACAAACGTAGTTACGCTCTCATTTTAACAGTGTTGGATTGTGACGACACTTTGTATATACACTGATATGAGGTATATCTATGTCTGTAATTAGTTTATGTAGCTTCAGATACCATAGTAAAAAAAATACAGCGAATTTAAGTTTTTCATACAAAACTTGTTTTTGCTGTATTTCGTTTGTTTTATAAACTGGAACCATATAAACTAATTACAGACATAGATATAACTCATGTCATTGTATATGCAAAGTTTCGTCACAATCCAACACGTAGTTATACCTCGTGATTCGTCTTTCTAGATTAATAACCTGAAAATAAAATCTGAATAATATACTGATGTAGTAACGCATAGTAGCTACCACTACCTACACTATGTTGTGAAAAAAAAAAACGTAATACGTAAGATTGCGCTCAAAATTTGAGGGTAATCTGAGTTTTACCTCTGCTCACCCTGAGGTGCCCAGAGGCCGGGCTAGCTCTTCATATGTTTGGAGTTCTTGATGAAACCCAGGAACCTATATTCGGGTTGAGGGAGGGAGGGGGTTATTAATCTCTTCAGACGAATCACTCGTATAATTATGATAGAACTTCACTTTGGTAAGTTCGTTTAATCACTAATTATACTTCGTGATTCGTCTTTCTAGATTAATAACCTGAAAATAAAATCTGAATAATATACTGATGTAGACTTTGAGAGTGGTTATTGGGTTTCATCAGTAAATATTGTTATGATTAAATAAGCAAACCACTCATCTCTGATCATCATTTATTGAGTAACTAGTAGTATGGACACATATACAGTTACATATGTTGCATATGCTTAAATACACACGAAAAAATCACAAATTCTAATATTTACCAAAAATCATTCACAGTACCTATCGTGACATATTCTCTGATCAATGGTTTATAATTGCACTAGCAAAGAATGCCTCATTTGTGTCAAGTATTGTTCTATTGTAGAATTTAGCGAAAGTACTGGAACTTTCGCTCCATCCCGCTGTTTTGCGGATGAGATCGATGTTGACCCCGCATGAGTAGGCGCGCGAGGTGGATGCATGGCGTGTGCTGTGCGCCGAAAAAATTGAAACATCGATACCGCTATCGTTTAGTATACCTTTTATCCAGCGACTTAAGGTTTGTGTGGTTACTGGTTTATAAGGTTTTTTAAAACTAACGAAAAGCGTTTCAGAACTTCTTAAGGTTGCAGTTCTATTGATATAGCTGGTAAGTGTCGTTGAAGGGCAAATTTCTGGCTTTTCACGAAAAAAGGGCAAAACTATAATCGGTTGGTTCGCTCCTAATCGAGAAGTTTTAATCAGGTCGGGTATCTTTATTATAATTTTTGTATCTAATATGTCGATGTTATTAATCTTAATTTTCGATAATGTTTGCATTCTGTGGGCAGTGACCAGGGATAATAATGTGCAACATTTTTTAGTAAGCCTTTCTATTGTTAAGTCTTCATTTGGAAATTGCGTTTTTAACCGTATATGTACCTATGTATGTTCAATAACACATAATTCACAATATACTAAACTAGCTTCTGCCCGCGACTCCGTCCGCGTGGGACTCGTTTATATCGTAGCTCCATACAATCTTTCACCCCCCCCTTCATCCCCTCGGGGGATGATTTCCGGGATAAAAACTATCCTATGTCCTTCCCCGGGATTCAAACTATCTCCATACCAAATTTCGTCTCAATCGGTTCAGCGGTTTAAGCGTGAAAAGGTAACAGACAGACAGACACTTTCGCATTTATAATATTAGTATGGATATACCGCGTCCGCCCACATCGGGTACCTACACGTAGTGCCCATACAATGCCGGCTTGTACTCGATCGAGTTGAACACGAGCCCGTGACATGACTCGTGTCTAATTGTCATTTATATACTAAATGACAATTAGACCTTATACAATTTTCCTACGATAAAAAGGCACTTTGTTTTAACACAGCAACTGTAGTTTTGCTTAAAACCAGAAAGTTTAAAACCATTAAGTGCTGTAGCATTGGGCCAGAAAACCAGTCCAAAGCTTCTTAAATTTACAACATTTTTATCGACAAATTCGAGAACAAGGAAATACCGGACAATTTATTCCTAGGGGCTTATTGGATATTTTGTATCGGAATGGAGTTTTGAAAGGTTTTTGTCCCATTTCACTAGCGTGACAGGTGACAAGTGATAATTGTCTGAATTTGTATGTGTTTGGTGGAAACATAGTTGTTTTTAGGGTTCCGTAGTCAACAAGGAACCTTTATAGTTTCACCATGCCCTTCTCTCCGTCCGTCTGTCCGTCTGCAATCAGTGACCCTTCCTACTAGAAAGCTGCAATACGGCATGGTTAATAAATCAATCACGCCGACAAAATGGTAAACTCATCATTAACTTCTTGTTAATGCTGACACAGATCTTATATCGAATGTAATGGTCATATTTTGCAATTTTGTTTTGTTTACATTAACTTAGTGACATTTAGTTTGTTAACCTTTTATATATAATTTTAAATATGCAGAAAAATCATGACAACGTATTTATTTCGTTAACAGCGAATTACTTTAAGAATAAGAATATTTATTTGCAAATATGTAGTGCCTCAGGGGACCCCAGAGCTGGCGCGTACCTTTCACAAAGGATCGCCCTTGCGGTCCAAAGGGGAAATGCCGCAAGCGTCATGGGGTCCATGCCACAGACAGAACTTTTGGACGGACTATTTTTTTTGTAATTAGTTTTAATTTTTTCGTTTTATTATTTTTTATTTAGTATCTAAAAGTAATGTATTTACAAATTCAATTTCTATCATTTTAAATTATTATTGTGTAAGATTATTATTATTATTTTATTGTAAATTACCGTTTGACATGTAAAAGTGCCCTTGTGGCCTATTTGCAGAATAAATAATTGATTTGATTTGATGGTGTGGGGTATCGTTGGATACCTTCTCGAAAAATATTATGGGTTTTCGAAAACCATATTATTTCTATTCAGGGCCTAGACAAGGTTACAATCGACAAGCGCTAACGCCAATAGAAAACGAATAAATCCTGCTGTTTCGGCAAAATATTTTTCGCCAAATTTCACTTCGCACAAAACTTATGGCAGTAGTTTCATTTCCCAAACGAACAAATAGCACATTTTTGTTTCGCATTTTGTTCATTTGGTCAAAATATCATCTGGCATAATTTTGCTTTGTCAAGTGTTATTAAGACAAAAGTTTATTAAGCAAACACTGTTTGGGCTAATATTGTTTTCCAAACAAAACATTTGTTCGAATTTTCATTTCGCACACTTCACATAGCATAACTGGCAAATATTTGAAAAATTATTGTTTTATTTTGTTTTGTTTTATTGTTCGACGACCGCTTTAGCCTAGTTGGTAGTGAGCCTGCCTACGAAGCAAGAGGTCCCGGGTTCGAATCCCGGTAAGGGCATTTATTTGTGTGATGAGCACGATTATTTGTTCCTGAGTCAAGGATGTTTTCTGTGTATTTATGTATTTATTTATCTATTTAAGTATGTTTATCGTCGTCTAGTACCCATAGTACAAGCTTTGCTTAGTTTGGGACTAAGTCGATTGGTGTAATTGTCCCGTAATATTTATTTATTATTTAATTATTTATGTAATTTTATTTCATGAGATCTGGTCATGAAATAATTTTTTTTATTTCAATTATATACAAATTCCAATTTTTATTATTTCATAGAATAACTGTTCAGGGAATATTATTTGGCAAATGATTAATTTTGTATGAATTTTAAATGGCAGAATAACAAAACAACGAATTTCATTTGTTCGAAATTTTATTACATTACAAAAACAAACAACAACTGATTACAGGTGTTTAACTAGATAAGGGTAGCCAAAGAGCGAGGGCTCGGGGGGCAAGGCCGCCCGAAGTAAAAAAACAAACAACCGTAACAATTGTATTATAAGTAGGTTAGGTTAGGGTTCACTTGTGTCCCTCAGAGCGGAAATAGGCACCCCGCGAAGCGGGGTGACGTCGACATGCTGGCGGTTAGGTTAGGTTTAGGTTAGGTTAAAATAATTGCCACAGATAACTGAGTATGCCAACTATTTTAATTTTAAATAATAATCCTTGTAAGTAATAATTTGTATGCCAATTACAAAAGTACCGGCTTAGCAAAATATGTAATCTCACTCAAATACATTTCGTATGCACTAGACAATTAGGATATAAATCGTATGCCATGCAATAATTTGGAAAAAGAATGTTATGCCAAATAATACGTTTGACCATATGAAACTTGACTATAAATAAATAAATATTAAGGGACAATCTTACACAAATCGACGTAGTCCCAAACTAAGCAAAGCTTGTAATATGGGTACTAGACGACGATAAACATACGTGAATAGATAAATAAATACTTAAATACATAGAAAACATCCATGACTCAGGAACAAATATTCGTGCTCATCACACAAATAAATGCCCTTACCGGGATTCGAACCCGGGACCTCTTGCTTCGTAGGCAGGGTCACTGCCAACTAGGCTAAAGCGGTCGTCTATACTATATAAAACTTTGCCAAACAATAATTTGCGAAGTAATATTTTGCCATAGGAGATGATGCCAAGTGATAAAATGCGAAACAATAATTTGACTATTGATTTTTTGCCAAATGAACATTTGGGAAACATTTTTTGGGAAGTGACACTTTGGGAAATAATTTTTGCCCATACAATAGAGAACCTGGAATGACAGATGTTAACGAAAAGTGTTTCGTCGGCATCTGTCATTCCCCTACATTTTATTTTTTCTATTGGTGTAGCGCTTGTCGATTGTAACCTTGTCTACGGCCCCAGGGATCCGTTTGCGTGATATTGCGGTTTATTCAGAGCAACGATGAATAGTAGCAGTATCCAAGTTGGGATACAAACGGAGGGCTCGCGGTATTTGAGCTCCCGAAGTGTTGTAGAATCGCCCTGTGCAACCCGAACTGAGCCAACGTTCAACGACGTTTTATTATTTAATATAATGTTCTAGTAACGATCGGCCCCTATTTTCTTTGAATAGTATTTTTTAACCAAGCATCATCACGAAAGAGTCAAAAGTGTAAACCAAAAGATTGCTCAACCGCATTTACTAAGTTAAGGGTCTAAATCTCCTCCCCCATAAGCCTCTCTCCATTTATCAATTTGTATAAAAAATTAACAATTAAAATTCTTACTTACAGAGTATTATGCTGTGCATAGACACAGCGATGAGCAGCCTAAGCAGTTGGGAAGCCAAAGCCAAAAGTCAAAGCAGTTAATTAGTGCCTGACAAAAAAACTACACCTGACAAAGTAACTAGCTTCTGAAAAGTCAAAAAACATACATATATTTTTATTACCTTTATTTTGGTTCATTTACATTTGCTCTATAATATTCAAGATAAATTTTACAAAAAAAGACAATGCATGCTTCACTTAAATCTATATATTACTTCCGGGTGGTAAGTTTGTTGGATTCTTGAATACGAGTAAAACCTATGAGATCAAAAAATAAAGCACAAGATTAATTAATGTTTTTCAAAACCGTGTTTTTCCTGGAGTACCTCTCGCACCCACAAACTTGCAATAAAGGGACGGATTCGTTGCCGTTGAGTTAGGTCGCCATAGCCCCCGGGAATATGCTGTGTTGAGTTGAGTGAGGGACTTGCATATATCTCTTATTAGCGACCATGGAACATTAAAAGGTGAAATTTTAATTGTCAAAAAATTGCCGCAAGCCCCAGTGAGCCAAAGGACTCCCCGTGTTTATGTTGACCCATATAAAATTGCACTTTCACAGCAAGCGCATTGTAAAAACAGTCATGTCTCACTTGTCTGGGAAAGTGGCCAGACTGTTCTCCCTGGGCCCGATATAAATCTCTTACATAAATAAACCCAGGTGGCTGTATTTTTCTCCGGAATTTATTGCCGACTTTAAGAATTAAAATTCTGGGGTGGAAAATTTTGCTAAAGATTACTGAGTGGAGTTTATTTTAGAATTAAGTTAGGAACTGGGGATACGTTAACTTTGGAGTTCAGTTCAGTTCTTTTATCTCCAGGGATTTCCTAGAACAGGGAGGTCTACTCTCATAAAGTTAGAATATGAACTGATTTGGTAGTTTGGCTTCGGGATTTTTGGTCATACTCATAAGTGAGCGAGTGAGAGCGACGCTACAAATACAATACGGTAGATGGCAATATATTAAATTGTACATTGTTACAGATGCTAAGAGTAGGCAATAGAACAAGTGGTTTCATCTTCAGCTCGGACCTAAAAGGAGACAAATCTATCCATTGCACTTTTGGCCAAGACATTACATAGTGCTTTTCACGCCTACTGCGAGGAAATTGCAAATAATTATAAATGAAAATTAAGATTATAATACTGAACAAATGCGCGCGCGGCGGCGGCCCCGGCGCGGTCGCACCGCACTGCCGCTGTTCCAACTGGACTACAATATACTTATTGTTGGACAGTTTTAATTCATAGAAGGCCTGTTCGTGCGGCGTTCCGGCTTTTTCCACATTTCCGAGAAGTGGCCTGAAAGAATATCCTACATACGCACGAATATGCGAATGCATCCTTATGTTGCCACCATTTATTCGCACGAAGCGATTTGCGTCGTTTTCCTTAATGCGAACTGCTAAGTCGCTGCTGTCTAAATCGTTTATTTGCTGGAATACAAATAGGTCTTATTAATTAAAATACAGTTCCATGTATTCAGCCTGCATGCAGGCATACAAACATTTCCGAGTGCCAAGTTCCGAGTCCGAGTTCAGAGTTAGCTCCCTTCATCTGTATTTCCTGAGAACTACGATCTAGGTGTCTTCAAAACAAGAGTGAACAGGCTATTACTGAACCAGCGAGCTTCATCTTAGGCTCTGCCGTCGCTTCCCGTCAGGTGAGACTAGGGTCAATAACTGGACAGTCTTTTATAATAATAAAATAAACTTAGAAAATATCACGCTTCAACTAATTTTTGCTATTGGATTTCTAAAGATCAAAATAAAGGCCGGGTTGCACTCCGGGAGTGCCGGCAGAAGTGAAAACTTGAATAATTTTAATTTTATAAAAAAAATCATCTAATGGGTTGAAGCGCAAGATCTTCGATATGTGTATCCTGCCTATCCCTAACCTAACCTAACCTAACATAACCTAACCTAACCTAACCTATGGCGCCCAAACTTGGTCACTAACACTCAAGATTTGCCAACGAGCAATGGAACGCAGCATACACGGAGTTCGTAGGATCGATCGGATCAGGAACACGGAGCTGCGTTCCAAAACTGGCATCGTAGATGTGGGTGCTGAGGCCGCGGACCTAAAGTGGGACTGGGCTGGACATGTCTGCCATGCACGCGGAGCGATGGGCCAAATTAGCCACCGAATGGCTTCCACAAGATGGCTTCCGAGGTAGAGGCAGACCGAAAAGGAGATGGCGGGACGACCTTGATACGTTTTGCACAGATTGGCGAACACTAGCACAGGACCGAGACGAGTGGCGGAAAAAAGGGGAGGCTTTTGCCCAGCAGTGGGACACAATATAGGCTAATAAAAAAAAATGGGTTGAGCCGTTCAAGCAAGATTGAGTAACAAACATCTAAACATCCAACCATTCAAACATCCAAACTTTCGCATTTATAATATTAGTGGATATCTGATTTTATTATTGCAACATTGCTTCCCGAAACTTGAAACCTTAAACGTGTTTAGAAAACTCATGACTAAGCTTAATATTTTCTTTCTTTACAGGTACCAAATTCAACATGCTTTCGTAGTTCAGACCACAATCACTTGGTCTAAGTTGTAAGTAATCCCACTACCTAGTCTAGTTAGCCCGCACCTCCACCAAATATGGGGATATAGTGTAGCTTAGGGTAGCGCCACGATGATTACCTAAGTATGGGGTCGGTAACTGCTTTAATGATACTCAGACTTCATCGATACGATTACAATATATTTTCCATAACATTGTGTTGAAATATAATACAGCGTCTGCAACCATGCAAGGTTTACAGCAGAATCAATCTACTTTCTCAATAAGCTATTTAAAGGGTATTGGGTAACCTTGTATGAGAAAAAATGTCGTTTTTATTTTTTGCAGCGGCCAGGGACGTTTTTGTAATAATCGTTTAGAGGACCTCTTAATACGCATAGATATATAAAATTAAACGCGTTAAACAATATCGGAGCTGAGATATTTAAGTTTGAAGTTTTGTTTACAACTTTTCAATATGAGCTGTGAAAAGTCATTTCGCCGGTTAGCGACCACCTAATTTTATGTGCCGGTTGGCGACCACTTAGCTGAGTTGGTGAACTGAAAGGTTATTTTCTCGGTTTTTTAGTAGATTTCTATTCTAAAACAACAAAAAAATGCATGTACAACTAATTGTCTGAATAGGGTCTGCAGAATTGATGTTATCTTCAATAGAAAAAACCTTCTCCTTCAGGTGGTCGCTAACCGAAGGTGGTCGCTTAACCAGCGTAATGACCCTATATATTGCAAATATCTCGGCTCCGATGCATTTTACTGTATTACATTTCATAACAAAATATGTTTTTTTTTAGTAGATCTATCATAATCTACCACTTTAACGAATGGCCGCTCATCTAAAAAAAATATTTTTTTACCCAAATCCCTTTAAACATAGAAGCCGTTCTTTTTGTATGGCCAGCCCGCTAAAACAGAAACTACAGTACAGATCGACCACTGATTGATTACGCAAAATTACTTGCGGGTAATGATGGCCACTCATAATCTACTCTCCACCCAAGCATGCATATCTGTAACTGGCCATTATGGGCCATTATAAAGTGGAGACTTGAAAAATTGCCTGTGAATACTCGCTGATCCGGCTCGTAACGACAACACTGAGAAAATCGTTTATGCTTTTACCGTCAGCTGCAAACAAAGACAGAAATACATTAAAACATCTGGTTTTTATAACACTAAGCTTTGGCGCTTTCTTTACATATTTAACACATTCCTTTGTTTCTGACATTTTATCACGTGCCATGCCACATGTCATCTTAAACCACGGCTGATGACGTTTCGAAACGTCAGAATGAAAGGTATAAATAAATCTTGCGTTCGACCCATGAAAACGATTTTTATCAATATCTTGTTTTAAATAGATATATGTTTTTTTGTGCTTTGATACTGACTCGATTGTTTCACCAGACTATGGATAACTTTGATTGGCAATAATAAAACTTCGACCACGGTACAAAACAACAAATCCCAACTTCTCGTCTGCTAAGTTATTCAATATTTCAAAAAACTTTAAACTACAATATACTGTCAAAATCACACCCAACTTTAAAAATAAATTAACTTCGCCTATGATTCTGACGCGCCGCCATCTTTCCCGCCATTCTCACGTACAATTGGCACGAAGTTTCCTGCGCTTAAATCATTTTTTAAGCGTGTTTTACGTTCCAGTTTTTCCGCATTTCAGTGGAAAGGAGGTTAATTTCGAGCTATAAGTTTTGAGATTGTAGAAGTTGCTGTTTATGGCTTGCTGCTGTGTTGCCAGTGTTGGATTGATAAAATACATTTTGGGATGAAGTTTGTCAGTAAAGCCGCATTCACATTTGTGTTTCGTGTTGCCTTGTGACGCATCAGAACGGTAATCGGTTTCATACATTTAATATGGTTGCGTCCACATTTGTCTGATGTCGTGGGCGTCACAACACAACACAACACGACACACAAATTTGAATGCGGCTTAAAAGAGAAATAGTTTCAAAGGGCGGGTATATTCGATATTTGACAGAACATACAGTCATGACTTCATCACTGTCATGTCTCTGTCTTACAAAATGGGAATGATAGAGATATCCCCTTGTGTCAAATATTGCGGATTGAACATACAAGAAACGAATCATATTCGTTCAGTTTTCCGATCTTCATAATAAATATTAGGGAATAATCTTAGGAATGTACCAGTGCCCGACGCTGCCCCAATTGTTTCCACCTTCAATCTTCAATGACTTCCAACTTAAGTGACGTGAAGGTGTTACACATTGGGTCGTTTAATAACAACGGTGTAAATTTTGCCATACGATAAATACATAACATATATTAATACATAACATATATTAATACATAACATAACATATATTAACAGGTCGCTTAAGACCAAAGTCGTGGCCAAGGGGCCACGACTTTGGTCTTAAGCGACCTGCGGCAGCGTTTTATCTGTTCGTCGATACGCGCAACGCACTGTGGTTAGTTGCACGGCTAGCACGCGACGGCGCGCGAGCTCTCTCGATTTTTCTCGCACTATCCGTCTCTCTCTTATTAGAACACTTAGAAGAAGAGGTATAGTGCAATAAAAATCGAGAGTATGTCGCGGCCGTCGTGTGCTAGATGTGCAGGGATCACGCGCAATGAATTAGAAAAACCGCTGCCGCAGGTCTCTTAAGACCAAAGTCGTGGCTAAGGCGTAAGAGATCGCTAAACGGCTAAGCTCTCCAAGATGAAAGCGGGGCGTGTCCTAAACGCGCTGAAGTGATAAAAAACGGATGAATTTAAATGCGTCGCGATTATGAGACGTTTGGGGTGACAACACTGAGTGATTGATACTTATTACAGGAGACAATCTCAAGTAAAAACTTTGTTCTACCATCGCGATTTTCATATGTGGTATACCTTTTCCTCATATAAGTGGGACACTTGATAATTTTGTAATTAATGGAACAAAGACGTAGATAGATTAAATAGATGGCGTCCTAGCCAATGCCCGAAAAGGACGATGGTAAATTAACCTTACTAAATTGAAAAGTATCAGAAGACTAATACATTCTTGACGTCTTATGTCTTTTATAATTTAGTAGGTTTATTGTAGGTGGTGACAAACAAAAAGACCTATACTCGCTGAGGGAGAAGAGATTCTACTGTATCTTGTTCCCACTTGTGATATTGTCTATGCTTACATCCTTGTCACTCATGTCATGTGTTTATGTGTGTGTGTGTGTGTGTGTGTGTCTTTCTATTCTTCCTCTATGAACAAAGATCATTGCAATTAAGAAAATCGTGACCCAGCGGGATTCTACTTAGAACTTCTTTACTCCTACGCCATTTAAGTAGGTACTTACGGGTGTGCGATTTTAGAAGTGGAAATCACCGTGACAACTTAGACATGTGAGGTTAGTAACATAGACAAACTTATAGTTTTTGTAGGACCGACATAAAATGATTCTGTTTTATTGGTCAGCGCTAAAACCGTGCAAAAATTATGTCCGTTGAAATGAGGTCGTTACGCCCCATGGCAAATAGGAATGACAATTTATTGTCACGACCTGCGTCGCGTGTTTGCGTTACATCTGTGGCAATTAATGTGGTCTATTAATTACGACACCTTCAAATTATGTTTTTTATGTTCTATTTGTACAGCTCAGGGGGTTGTAACTTTTCGAACGAGCGTTAGTACAACTTAACTGAACTTGAACATTTTCGATCTATAGTCTGTTCATTTCTATTATTTAGAGCGTCGTAGAAAGCTGTAATTCGGCATGGGTATATAAAAATATGCCGACAAAATGGTAGTTTTTTTTTTAGGGTACATACCCACGTAAAGTGGCGATGTAATTCTTTTCTCTCTCTTTAAACTCATAGTGTGGGGTATCGTTTGATAAATTGTTTAATAATATTATGGGTTTATAAAAGCTATTTTACAACTCAGTGATCCGACTGCGTGATAATGGACATTAAAGCCCTAATTTTCGTTCGGGTCAAGTGTCGTCCCACTCCGACTAAATGGCTACTACTGCGAATGTGGAAACATTCATGGCAGTGGTACATATAATGAATTTAAAAGGGATATTATCACGGGTAAGTAGGCATATCTATAGTTACCGAGTAATACCAGAGCTCCCGAGGATGCGTTGTGTTGAGAGCGAGGGAATTTGTTCCTTCAGCTGTCAACACTCCTTTAGAGTAGCGTGCGTCTATAGGCTGCGGTGTCCGCTTACCATCAGGCGGGCCGTACGCTTGTTTGCCACTGTCGTTGTATAAAAATTAGTCTACCAACTCAATGTGTACCTACTTGGAAAGGCCAACTTTCGTACAAATTCGGCCGACGCAACCGCACCATTTAGATGGCGCGCGCTTTTCGACAGACTGCTACACTGCGCGTGGCCCGACACGCACTTGGCCGGTTTTTTTATATTTGATAAGTTAGGGTAGCTTAGTGGTTCAGGCATGCGGCTGTCAAGCGGCGGTTGTGGGTTCGAATCCCGGCTCGTTCCAATGACTTTTTCGGAACTTCATCTCATCCATGAGGAGGCTTTGCCCAGCAATGGGACTTATATAAGCTGATTTATATTATATTTATATATTGACCTTTAATAACTAAAATAAGTTGAAGTTTGATATTTTACAAGTATTTTTGTACATAGATACCTATATACAAGTATATGTTTACAGTTGTTTGCTATGTAACACTGTATGCTATGTCTCTTTAATTTATAGACAAATCACGATAGGTATATATTCGTAGTCGGCCAATATTTCGTGCCGTGATTTTGCCAGCTGCAGTAAATGGCTTTCGGTGCCGTATATTTTGCGGAAACATTGGCAATGCAGTACATGCAAACAAAATGTATGAAACCGCGCAGCTGTCTTGTACAATGGTCCGTTTTAGGATCTACAAGTTTATTTTACAAGTCAAAATTGGCATCACTTAGGTGCTGGAACAATACATGTAAAATTGTAACTTGTAGCTTAGTGAAAAGCAGCCGCCACACAGAGCCACACGTTCGAAATCGCAAATAACTAGGTACCTCATAAACATAACGAATAAAACGAATTTTATCATGTACATTAAGAGTCCGCAGTAAGCTCGATTCTCCATACAAACGTAGTTACGCTCTCATTTTAAAACTACGTGTTGAATTGTAACGAAACTTTGCATATACAATGACATGAGGTATATCTGTGTCTGTAATTAGTTTATGTAGCTTCAGATATCATAGTAAAAAAAATACAGCGAATTTAAGTTTTTCATACAAAACTTGTTTTTGCTGTATTTCGTTTGTTTTATAAACTGGAACCATATAAACTAATTACAGACGTAGATATACCTCATGTCAATGTATATGCAAAGTTTCCTCATCTCGTTTTGTCACAATCCAACACGTAGTTTTAAAATGATAGCGTAACTACGTTTATATGGGAAGGTGAAATTCGGCCGGGCTTACTGAGGACTCTTAAATCGTTTTATTTAACGAGTAATAAACGTGGATACCGAAGACAACGTTCACTATCGTCACAACGTGAAATGAGATGTACGCACTTCCTACATGCAGGTTCAATACAATAATAATAATATTACACATGAAAATAAAATTTTACTTATTAAACTAAAACAACTAGATAAAAAACCGGCCGTGCGGTGTCGACCCGTGTGGTGTCGGGTTAGAATATCACCACCCCCTTTCTTCCTGTGGGTGTCGTAAAAGTCGACTGAGGGAGCAGGGTTGAAGTGTATTGTGGGCGATGGGCTAGCAACCTATCACTGCAATATCACATTTTGCCGATCTTTTTTATACCCACATTTATGCTAAAAGTGGCGCTGGAACATAAGTTTCATGAGCTCTGCCTACCCCTTTTGGGAATAAAGGCGTGAATGTATGTATGTATGTAAAAAACCCGCCAAGTGCGTGTCGGGCCATGCGCAGAGAAGGGTTCCGTAGTTGCCTGTCTGTATTTGTTACATCGACACGCGCCAAGTAAATAGCGCGGTTGAGGCGGCCGAATTTGTACGACAGATGGCCTTTTTCAAGTACATTTTAAGTTGGTCGACTATTACTCGGTAACTAGTTATGCCTACTTAGCCGTGATAATTTTCCTTTTAAATTCATTATATGTACTAGTAGCCATTTAGCCGGCAGGGGGAGGGACACATGACTCGAGCAAAAATTAGGGCTTTAAAGCCCAATATCTCGCAAACGCATTATACTTAGTTGAAAAATGGTTTTAAAAACCATAACATTTTTAAACAAGCTATCCAACGATACCCCACACTATGGGTTTAACGAGAAAAAAATACATCCCCACTTTAGGTGTGGGGAGGTAACAAAAAAAAAATTCAAGATTTTCCTACTGTTTTGTGGGCGTGATTAATTTATGTATCCATGCCGAACAGTTTTCTAGTAGTAGTACGGGTTACTGAGCTAAGCTGAAGCAGGGATCGGAACCCGGTATTTTTTTTATGGGAACGAAAACGTTATTTTTTCGTTCTTTGTTAATTATTTCATTTTCATTTTCATCAATCTAATATAATACGCAGTCATTATCTCAAAACACAACTGAGTCCTACATATGAAGTATAAAATAGTTCGAGATATGTGGTTATATCGAGGTTTTTGCAAAAAGCCGGTTCCGATTCCTGAGCTGAAGACGAACGGACAGACGGACGGACATGGCGTAACTATAAGGGTTCCTTGTTGTCTACGGAACCCTAAAAATGCGAATGGTATCTTTTTGCGAGACGTATAGTCTATCTCGCTGCGACACAGCTGGCGTGCCGTCTTGTGATAACCGCGTAGGAGCCTATTATTTACGTCCCACTGTTGAGTACAGCATTCCTTTCGCGGATAGGAAAGACTGAGAATAACTGATAATTACTTGGTAATAGTACCATAAATCGATGAAGCATGGACACCCTACACCAGCGCGCGAAAACTGAAACAAAATGGCGGATTGTAAAAAGCAAATGGGCCCTTTGCAATTCTAATGCTTAAGGTTCAAACGGGCAGCGTTCCGTAAGGTTTTATTAGCAATTTTAAAACGGAGTGAGGTTACACGGTTTTTTTTTACTGTAATGACTTGATCAGAAGCCGTTCTAGATAGAAAAATACACATTTAATTGGATTCGAGATTGATGTTCTTGGAGCGAAATAGATTTTTTTCTCTTGGTTCGAGAGAATCATTTAATTTCAAGGTGATATCTGTTTTGACACATTTGAGTTGAGGTTAATATTCTTATACCAAGAAATAGATTGTAAAATGTTAAATTATCTCGACTAAAGCGAAACTATCTCAAACTTTCTTTCTCTTGGTTCAAGAGAATGAATCCAATTGAAAATGTTATCTGTTTTGACGCTGGAGACTCTTTACATTTATTTTGTTCTATTTATTTAAGCTTAGGTACTAACATACTCATTTAAGTAAATCTCAATCACTAACACTTTATGGACTCCAAATGTCTGAAAAAAACGTTTTTTTTGTATTGATGCTGGATAGGTACTGTTTACATATCTTTATTATTAGAAAAGTTAGTAGGTTACATAATGGACCCGGGTCCCGGAGACTATGCATCTCTCGGCAAATACGTGCACATGTTTGCTTAGCGAACAAACGGTGGATTAATGCCGCAAGCATTCTCTACCAGTCAACCTTAGCTTTCATTGCTGCCGTTTATTCACGTCATGTCGTTTTCTTCTGTGTAGCGATGCTATTCTTGGTTTTTTTCTTGTCTAGCATCCTTTTAAAGTTTTCTTTAATGTATATTGAGTATTTTACTTTATCACGGGTCCTCACAGAACCCGATACCTCCCTCGGTTTGTTCTTGCCCCGTTTTTAAGTACCCCAATGTTTAGAGCCGAGATGTTCCGTTCGCTTTAAGTTCAGGATAAGTGACACTTCTGTTTAACGACAGAATAAGGCGTTTGAAAGTGTTTTATGCGAGACAACTTTTACCCGCGGCTTTGTACAAACGCCCAAAGACCTCCAGAAAGTACGTGCAAATTTGAATTGAGTTTAGCATGGATTATGGAATTGGGTTTATTTATTATTCAAATTGGTAGGGGTTTAAAGGGGTTAGGCACAACGGAATGCCATTTCGCTTATATTTGTAGGTACTCCTTGCAAAAGAAAATCAATAACAGATCGGTAATGCTTATCATAAGGTAGACCGAAATCACGCTGCGCCCTGCCTGCGGTCTACCTGTGCACAAACTAGTCATGAGATTTAAAAAAATCTGTAACCAGTATATAGAATGGATGTTTGTGATAGACATCCATATCCATAATTAATACTATAAATTTGAAAGTGTGTCTGTCTGTCTGTCTGTCTGTCTGTATATCTGTTACCTCTTCACGCTTAAACCGCTGAACCGTTCCATAGAACGAGACGGACGCTCTCCGTCTCGTTCTATTGGACGGTGTCAGCCAGTGACGGACGCTCTATCTTGTCACTTATCATGTGATAGGCCCGTCCATGCTACGGGGCAGGGTAAAGGTCACAGGAGTCCGCTGGATGCGGGTGGCGCAGGACCGGTGATTGTGGCACTCTTTGGGGGAGACCTTTGTCCAGCAGTGGACGTATTTCGGCTGAAATGATGATGACGATGACTAGATCCGGCGATTATTTCAACTTGCATTAGGTACTTAAAAGGCTATATACCTGTACTTTACAGACATTCTATTAAGTATATAAATATAAATAATCTACTACAAAATAATCAGATTTGTAAGTTTCATCTATATTCATATGTATGTGTATGTATTAATAGGTATATATTGTTATATCATATTATATTTTATTTTATCGTATTCTACTATACTAAGGTTTGCATCATATGCTAAAGTTTGGACCTCAATCACGCAAAAACGGATTAAAATGAATGTTGGTATACATACCTGGATTACCTAGATTAACATACGGGTATATATGATGATTATTAACAATTTTGACATGTAATACCAAATTATTATGAATAAAATATGATTATGATTATGATTATGATACTTTTTGTTCCGGGAATCATCGTCTAAGGGGGCAAAATAAGGGGCGTAAGTTTGCTACGTTATAAAAGAGTTCCACGCGGACGAAGTCGCGGGCAGAAGCTAGTTCTACTATATCATTATTCATCCCATCTTTAGACATGTTTAAGAGTTTTTGTTTTAAATTAAGTTGCACTGCCCACATTTTATCTGCTTTGCCTTAAGGTTGACTGGTAGAGAATGCTTTATAGCATCAGGTCCGCCTTTTGTACCATAAGATAAATAAATAAATAAATCGCTCAGAAACAATTCATATCCAAAGCCCCAGATCCGAATAAAATGTTCAACCAATGTTGTGTATTTTTACAATTTCCCCTGACCCCCTATTCTGTAACTTGTTTTAGGCTCACCTCAACGCTCACCCACAAATGTATCTTGACACCGCGATGCGTAGTAACTAAGCGTCGGTAGAGGTCTAGTTTTGTCACTGGTGACCGGCGGGGTGAGCCGTATTAGCGCTTAGCGAATAACAGCCCAGGTTAGTATTCCAAGCACCCTTCACGACGATTGGATTAGGTTATTCGTATTGTGGCAGCTGTTTCCAGGTTTTATAATAAATTTACCTGTCTACTGAAATTGGAAAGTAACAAGAATAAAGGCTATTGGATTTCATAGTAATAATTGACGAGGTAAAGGTTGATTTATTCGATTTTAGAAATGAGTCGCTGTGAATATTGTCTTTTAAGAGTCCGCAGTAAGCGCGATTCTCCATACAAGCGTAGTTACGCTCTCATTTTAAAACTACGTGTTGGATTGTAACGAAACTTTGCATATATAATGACATGAGGTATATCTATGTCTGTAATTAGTTTATGTAGCTTCAGCTACCATAGTAAGAAAAATACAGCGAATTTAAGTTTTTCATACAAAACTTGTTTTTGCTGTATTTCGTTTGTTTTATTAACTGGAACCATATAAACTAATTACAGACCTTACTATACCTCATATTAATGTATATGCAAAGTTTCGGCACAATCCAACACGTAGTTTTAAAATGAGAGCGTAACTACGTTTGTATGGGAAGGTGAAATTCGGCCGAGCTTACTGCGGACTGGAAACGAAAAGAGGATGATATGTTTCTTCTAATTCATTTAAAACTATATGCCCGCGCGACTTCGCCTGCGTAATACAATGGCCTTGGGCAGAGCCGCAGGATAATATTGAGCATGTATCCATCTCTAAAATAAATTCAATGCAGTGCTATCGATAAGTGTGCACAGGTGATTAAAATTATTCCATAAATATTTGTGATATCAAAAACCTCTGAAAATATATTAAAAACTTTTATGAAATCAAAGTAGAAATATCCAAAATTGGAATGTTGAACGCTATCATTATGTCGAATGATTTTTCATAATTAAGTTGCTATGAATGTGTGAAAACTATCTATTCATTAAATAAAATCAATCCGATTAGGATAGAACATTAAAATCAAGAACATATTGATGGCAAGCGCGCGAAGCACATTTCAATAGAGGTGTAGACATTGAATGAAATAATCAATAATTGAGCGTTTCTCAAAAAAAATGCCACTATTATTAATTGTACTTCTAGGAATTTTAGGTTAACTATTTCCACTCAGAATCAGGAGCTCTTTCGACCCTGGTAGGACAAAAAACTGTCCCAAAGATATTTTTCCTATTGTGTTACCATTTACCATACACTTTGTATGGTGGTAACACAATAGGAAAGTTCAAAAATGTATGAACATTTTGGGACACTTTTTTTCTCCTATTGGGATGGAAAGACACCGTGATTTTGAGTAGAAATAACATAAAAGTTGCAGAAAATCTCCGAAAAAATGTAGTGGCATTTTTTTTGAGAAACGCTCAATTATGCATTTTCTTGGAGAAGGATTAAGAATGAAGACAAAAGCAACGCAAGAGGTTAAATAATCACAAAGTATAAGTGTCCAAAGGTTTAAGAGGGGATATGTCTGTCCCTTTCCCGCAAAACGCACCTTCATATTAAAATATTGTATTTACTGACGCTCGACGATCGTGTCGTCACGATCCGCTAGCGTTTTCTTTCTCTAACAAGCAACGTTAAAACGATTGTTGCTTTGTAATTTTTTGAGATATTTGAATGGAATTTTCGCCATTAGGCATATTTATTTGCCTTCTTACTTTTGAAGTAATAATATATTTTGAGGCTTTTTTATTTTTTTATACAACGACGGTGGCAAACAAGCGTACCCCTGATGGTAAGCGGACACCGCAGCCTATAGACGCATTCAACTCCAAAGGAGTAACATGCGCGTGGCCGACCCTTGATATGTTGAACAAATTAACTCGCTCTCAACACAACGCATCCTCGGGAGCTCTGGCGACCTTGCTCACCACCAGGAACACAACACTACCACAGAGCAAGTAGTCGTGTTATTATGGCTGCGGTCTTTTGCAAGGCGGAGGTACTTCCTCAATTGGGCTGCTCCAGATTCGATTGAGGTTTCACCCCTATTCAGCTCGGATCGGACGAACGAACAAATAAGGCATTCCTCATTACAAGTCAACGCAAGTAAAAGACTGTAGGTATCCCGCCTACGGAAAACTTACTGAGAAAACTGTTTTTCTTTTTGTCATAAAAAGAGAGCATAATTTCAAATCGATTGATACCTCATTCGTCAAAATCGGTTCTGTATCCTAATCGCTACGGTGGAACGCGCGTAAAATACAAACAGGTGCGACCACAGCGCTGCTCAAAATACGCTAACGCACCGTAAAACGCAGCAAAATGTATGAAGAATATGTGACGCATACGACACCTCAACGCGTATACGCAGTGTTAAGCACCGATGTGGTCGCTCCCTTAGATTACATATATCTCTCCCTTCCTTTCTGCTCGCTGTAGTCGGGGAAAAATACCTTCAAGAAGGTACTGCCTAATATTCGCCAGCGATGTTGCGGATACGATTTTTTTGACATCCGCGGATGCGTTTAAGATCATTTATTCTCAAAAGAAGTTATTTACATCTTCACTTTTATGTGGATTATATTTGTTGTTACAAGTATAAATATCCATCACTAATTTAACACAAAATGTAGGTATACGCCGATCAAAAGTAAGAAGATAAAATTTAACAAAAAGATGTTTACATCATGGCGTGCGACTGGAGGGCATTTGTAAGTGCAAAAACTGAATATATTCAAATTCAAAATTCAAAACATTTATTCGTGACGAAAAACCAAACACATTATAATATATAAATTTCGTGAAAAATAAACAAAAATAATTACTGTGTCTGTTTGAACTATGTGGTCTTGAGTTTTATTACTGTATCATACAAATATTTGGAACCTCACATCCGGGTTTTGGGATCGATCACTAAAAACCATAAATAAATAACGTTCATGTCAAGATGATATCAATCAGTAACAAAACTAAACTAAATTATAATTGTAGCGAAAAAATCAAAAACGTGTTTGCATTTGCACTTGTCACAGAAACGAAATTTAGCTAATGGCGAAAATATCTAAAAAGCGCGCGGCAAGCGCCGCGTGCCTCCTTTCTTGTCGTGAATTGCAAAATTACATCCGCATTCTCAAAAAGTCTGCATCAATATTTACGGATGCGGATGTGGATGTAGATGTTGAAATTTATGCGAACTTCCGCGGTTGCGGATGCGAATGTCCGCAACATCCCTGATATTCGCTCCTTTTCTGAAGACGCTTGCTAGTAAATGCCGGTAATTAATTTAATGGCGCTGTCAGTCGTTCATGATTAATTAACCGGCCGAGGTGTGTCTTAACGACTCATCTTTTGACAAGCGGGACAAATATTGCACCTACTATTAATGGTTTTGTTGGTTTTTACACAGAACACGCTCAATAAACATAAGTGGCAGTGGGCGGGGCACGTAGAACGGTTCGGAAGGCGCAGCGTGGGTAGATTCCCCAAGGGGTACTGGTGAAGGTCGCGGGGGTCCGCTGGATGCGGGTGACGCAGGACCCGTCATTGCGGTGCTCTTAGGCCTCCCCTATGTCCAGCAGTGGATGTCTTTCGGCTGATATGATGATGACACAGAACACGGGCCAGTTTTACATGCTTGAACTGGCAACACTGGTCAAACAACCAGTCTTTATTGGTCAGGAGCATTAGTGTTAGTTTAGATTTCATTTTTTTTTACTTTTAGCTCTGTGAAACGGAACATAATAAAGGTCCTTCTAAAGGGGGTCGCGGCTACTCATATTTTTAAAGTTAGTGCTGAAAGTATTTTGAACAGCGTAGGGTGGGGGGTCGCGAAATATTTTTTCTGTACAAATGGGGCCGCGGCATGAAAAAGATTGAAAAACACTGATATAGGTGATTGTACTTAGGGGAGCATGGTGTACAGTGGATCGTGGGGTCACATTGTTTTTTTATACTACCACGGTGGTAAACAAGCATACGGCATGCCTGGCGGTAAGCAGACACCGTACCCCACGGACGATTGCGATTCCAGAAGAAAATCATAAATTCCGTGGCCGACCCTTTATTGGTTTGAGGTACGTTGTGTTGACAGCTAGAGATAAATGTAGTTCAAACAACATGGCGCATTCTCAACTTAGTGAAGTGAGCATCGGGTACAGTGGATCATGGGGACACAGTTGATCGTTTGCAATGGCTTTTAAAAAGTTGCACACCCACGCGGAAGTTTGCAATCTCATAACAAATTCCTTATTCCGTATTCGCAACGGTGGCCCGTTAATTTATTTATTTCAATATGGAATGTCTGGGTAACTCAGAGGGAGAGCGCTGTGCCGGCAATACATATGACACAGGTTCGATCCCTGTCTTGGGCTTCAGACGATGATGGTCCATTTCTCCATTATATTTGTTCTCTGTATCATAAATAGTTTAAAATTTGACCGTGGTAATTTCCACGTTAGTTTTACACGAATCAAAAATCCTAATATTATAAATGCAAAAGTTTGGATATTTAGATGGTTAGATATTTCGATGTTTGTTACTCAATCACGCTTAAACTTCATAAACCACCCGCACCACCACACCACTCTTTCCACCTTATAAAATACACAGTGATAAAAATAGAGAACGTACAGAGAAAGTTTGTCAAGGCAATTGAGTATCGAACTGGACATACAAATACATAGACTATATACCACTTCCTAGAAAAGACTGGCATGGCTGACTTGGTGAGGGAAGGCACAGCGAAATGTCATCCCGCTCAAATTTGGAGCAGCCCAACTGGGGAAGTACCTCCGCCTTGCAGAAGACCACAGCCATAATAACACTACTACTCGCTCTGTAGTAGTGTTGTGTTCCTGGAGGTGAGCAAGGTCGCCAGAGCTCCCGAGCATGCGTTGTGTTGGGAGCGAGGGCATTTGTTCCTTCAGCTGTCAACACAGCGAATCCTCAAACATATCAAGGGTCGGCAACGCCCATGTTACTCCTTTGGAGTTGCATGCATCTATAGGTTGCGGTGTCCGCTTACCATCAGGCGGGCCGTACGCTTGTTTGCCACAGTCGTTGTATAAAAAAAAATAGACGACCAACTCAATGTGTACCTACTTGGAAAGGCCAACTTTCGTACAAATTCGGCCGACGCAACCGCACCATTTAGAGGGCGCGCGCGTTTCGACATACTACTTCACTGCTCGTGGACGGACACGCACTTGGCCGGTTTTTTTATATTTGATAGGTAGGGGTAGCCTAGTGGTTCAGGCATGCTGCTGTTTGCCACTGTCGTTGTATAAAAAAAAAAGACACAGTTCTACTTCATTAAGTTCTCGTCGTGAACGTATTGATGTCTTGATCCAGAACAAAATTATTCATAACATCATCGATCCCCCTTACATACATACATACGCTTTCTTTTAGAGTACCCCGGCGTTGCGAGCGAGCTTGTGTAGTAAACAACCCCTCTCTTCATATCCCCCGTAGTCGTACTTCTTATGCAAAAAACGGTTTCATTTAAAGAGCGTGCAGGCTTTATGACGAAAAATTTCAGTCGTTAGATACTCTCCATGAGACATTTTGTAGCTTCAAACGATAATCTCTACAATGTATTCGGGCGAGGACCAAATTCTTGGCCAGTAGTTAGCCTAGTTAATTGGTAGTAGTTAAAAAGTTCCGTTGTAACACGAAAATAAGCCATACAATTCTATGGTTAATTTTCGTGTCACAACGGAACTTTTTAACTAGGTACAGTCAGCGTCAGAAGTAACTACGCAATCGAAGACGTCAAAAGCTCTTATTCCCTTTTAATAAAGACTTTTGACTTCTTCGTTTGCGTAGCTACTTTTGATGCTGACTGTACTACCAATTAACCACGCTAACTGCCCAAGAATTTGGTCCTCACTCATTCAAAAACTATAATACAAAATCATAACTGTAAGTTTTCTGGCAATGTTTATTACTATTAACGATGCATCTCGATAACTCAACAATTTTAATGTTTTTAATGTTTAGGTTTACATATTCTGGTTAAGAGTCCGCAGTAAGCTCGATTCTCCATACAACCGTAGTTACGCTCTCATTTTAAAACTACGTGCTGGATTGTAACGAAACTTTGCATGTAAAATGATATGAGGTATATATCTAGGTCTGTAATTAGTTTATGTAGCATCAGATACCATTGTAAGAAAAATACAGCTAATTGTCTTTGCTGTGTTTCGCTTGTTTTATAAACTGGGACCTTATAAACTAATTACAGACATAGATATACCTCATGTCATTCATTGTATATGCAAAGTTACGTCATAATCCAACACGTAGTTTTAAAATGAGAACGAAACTCCGTTTGTACGGGAAGGTGAAATTCGGCCGAGCATACTGCGGACTCTTAAGGCCGAAACGCACTGACAGCGGCGGCGGCGCGGCGCGGAGGCGGTACCGGTTGTAATGTTCTAGCTAATATGAAAATATCCGCACAGAGCGGCGCGGCGCGGCGCGGTATTCTTAATTACTTACTACTACTTCTTAATTACAGACATAGATATACCTCATGTCATTGTATATGCAAAGTTTCGTCATAATCCAACACGTAGTAGTTTTAAAATGAGAGCGTAACTACGTTTTTATGGGAAGGTGAAATTCGGCCGAGCTTACTGGGGCTCTTAAGAGGTGTAATGGAATGAACTTATTAATTCTATCTTTTATTCTCAATAAATCGACTGCTTCGCTGAATTCTCATCATCGGTAACGTTTTGCTAGGTTGCACCCTAAAGGTGCCCGGGTTCCGCATTGCCACCTAATCCCAAGATTTGCCATAGGCACTAGTTTTAGGAAGCCGACATCTTTTTCCTTCTACTACTTCTTCTTTTATCTTGTACTAGGTATATGTATAAATCGGGAGACAAATAACACAGCACGCGGGTATATTCAAGACTGTTTTATTTCACCTTCGTCGGTAGGTACGTAGATCTTTGTCTACCCACATTCAATACATATCATCCTTCCCCCCTTAAATTAGCTTACGTATAGTATACCAACTTAAATCTAACATTGTTTACAATATCAATTCGAATATCCCTTAATAGACCTCATTCCGAGATTAGTCATGATAATCACGATACTTAATCTTGGAATAAGTTGTCATTCTACAATCTCTAAAATCAGCCCTTTTAACGAATATATTTTTTACACAGTATAGTTGGGTCATTCTCAGAATTAGGCGTTCTCAGCCTCAACTCCGTCTTGATTTTGTACAGTATATTTACTGCTATATTATGTATAAAATACGAATCATTGAGCTATTTACATCATTTATATACTTTTGTCCCTCGTATACATCTATTAGTTAAAATTTTATAAGCCATAGTTTTTTTCACCAAGACGGAGTTGAGAATGTTGCGACGGAGTTGATATATTTTATACGGAGTTTAGAAATATGATATGGAGTTGATGGATACAGTGCTTTAACACCTGAATGATATTTTATATATTTTAATATAAAATATTAAACACAGTTTGAAAAGAATAACAGCATTGATTACTTTTATTTTTTTATTCATTTGTATACTCATTTTAAAAAGCATGGTAGAAAACATAACAAAATCAACAAAAAAAAATCAATCACTTAACTTAGTGAATAACATGTTACACTTAATAATATTTCTTTTAGATCTTTTAATGTGATGTAAAACATGTTTTTTTGCATGTGACTGCTCACTTAGATACTAAATACACGTTGTTTCTCAACTCCATCTAAATAATTTGACGGAGTTTATTTGACGGAGCCTAGGGAGAAAGCTATTTTATTTTTTTATTTCATAAATTACCTTAAGTATATAGTAAAACGACATTACACGCATTTAACAGGTAATATAGTTTAATTCATTATACTTAAATAGTAGAACAATCAATCACACCAATAGAAAAATAAATGCCTAAACGGAGTTTAGAAAATGCAAGTGACAAAATACGGAGATTAGATACTTACGTTTGTAAAATCGCCCAGCGTCGCGAAACGTACCTCCGTCGCTCACCGTGTCACAGACAAGACTGAACTGGCTCGCTCGATGTTATAGTGATGTACGTAAACTTGCAAATAGTGATGTCAACTTTTGTTTTGCTTCCAATGACGGAGTTTAGTCATAAATTTGTACGCGCGAAGAAAAAATCATATTTCTTTATACAAGCATGTGTAATAACAATCAACATAACAAAATGTAAATTTGTTTAACTGACTATAATAAAAAAAGTGCCCGGTGTTAGGTAGTAGAAGTAGTTACCGAGTTGCAAAGGGGTTTGTCCCAAATTTTGGAGTCTGTACGCTTGATGGAGCATGATAAAAGTAGGCTTTTAATTTTTTTATTACTGGTTCTCAACAGAGTATCTTCAAAATTACAACTGCTACAGGTAGAATAAAACTAAAACTACCCTCCAACATTTTTTGTATGCCATATATATGCAAGAATACAAAGTTATTCTACCCGACGCCCAAAAAACGTGCCCTCTGAGAATGACCCAGTTATGGTTAGCGGCGCGCAACTATTAACCTAATATAATGAATGACCGAACGTTTTCCGAAACATATTTAGGAGTAGATACTTAAAGTAAACACTGCGTACTGGAAATCTACTTCATATACAGTACTTACATAGTATTTATGTACTATCGACAAAATTGAATCCTGACCCACCATGGAACCTTGTTACAATTAACTGACATATTAACGTCATATGATCGTACGTATGTTCGTTAATTGTAACAAGGTTCTATGGTGGGTCATGATTCAGTTGGTTCGATAGTACCTAATGGTGACCGAATACTACGTCGAAATCTTAAAAGTTACTCCTGTACGCGTAACACCAAGTAAATGGCATGATTGTAACATTTGTACCCATATAAACTAAGTATATTTTCTTCCTACAACACTTATTTATTCAAAACCGTACCTTATCGGTGGACGACGAACGCGTTTAGCTATAGTTATCGGTATAGATTCTATAGGTAGGCTTGTATAATGGGCAATACTCCCAGCCCCTACCTAAATGGTTAAACACTTTGTTTATTATGGGGTCCTGCTGGGTCGCTTTAGCTATATCTTTATGATTAACCGATATACCGTCCTCGATAAAGTTCAAAAATTCGCACGACTCCTTGCCCTTTCGCTCGTCCTTAATAACGTCTAACGGAAGGCGCGATAGATGATCAGCAAAACAGTTCTGGCCGGATTTGACACAATCTATCTTATAGTCGTACCCGCTTAGAATAACGGCCCACCGTTGCAGACGTCCCGCCACCATTCGCGGAATGCTTTTATTCTGACTAAAAATATGGGACAACGGTTTACAATCTGTCACTCAGGTAAACGGCCTACCAAATAAATAGTGATGGATTTTTTTAACGGCGAAAATGATAGCCAACCCTTCTCGGCATATTTGCGCATAGTTCCGCTCGGGTGCGGACAGCGCTCGCGACGCGTGCGCCACCGGCCGCTCGCTCGCGGGGAGCGATGCAGCCGGGCGCGGGGCCCGGCTGCATCAGCGCCGCGCCCACCCCGTACGGAGACGCGTCACAATACACCCGAAGAGGCGCTTCCGGGTCATAATGAGCCAGCACCGGCTTTGCTGCTAGCAATGCTTTGACCTTATTGAACGCCTCATTGCATTCCCTGGTCCACACAAATTTATTTTGCTTTTTAAGCAATTCATATAATGGATGCAATATTGTACTTATATTGGGTATGAACTTAGCATAATAATTGACTAACCCTAAGAATGCCTTTAGGCGAGAAACGGTGTCCGGTATTGGGGCGGTCTGCACTGCATTAATTTTGCTCGGCTGTGTACTAAGGCCTTTCGCATCGATGACATACCCCAAGTACGAGACCGACTTTTGAAAAAAAGTGCACTTTTTTTCGGCTACTCTTAACCCTGCTTCTGACAATATTTTAAATACCGACAGTAATCGGTTATAGTGGTCGGCATGGTCGATTCCCGTTACCAAAATGTCATCGCAATACACCGCAATAAAATTCATTTTCTTAAATAGATTATCGAGCACTCGATGAAATTTACTCATAGCACACTTAATACCAAAAGGCAATCTATTGTGGCAAAAACTACCCTTATGCGTGGTTATCACGCATAACTGCTTCGATTCTTCCGTAAGTGGTAATTGCTGGTAAGCGTGACTCAAGTCTATTTTGCTAAAAAGCTGACCTCCCTGTAAATTCGAGAAGATTTCGTCTATACGGGGTATCGGGTATTTATCGTCCTCCAGCACCGGGTTTAGCGTTATTTTGAAATCTCCGCATAGCCTTACCTCGCCGGACTGCTTGATGACGGGCACGACGGGCGTTCCCCACTCGCAGGTCTCGACCGGGGAGATGACTCCGTCGGCCTGCAGGCGCCGCAGCTCGGCCTCGACGGTGGCGCGCAGCGCGTGTGGCACGGGCCGCGCGTCGCGCGCCACGGTCAGCTGGATGGGTTTACCTGTGAACTTGCCCGTTCCCGGCGCGAACACCTGTGGGAACGCTCGAGCGAGCTGCTTCCCCACGCCCTCGCGCTCGTATTGAGTACTATATACCGGTTTAGCGTTACACTCGATACCTAACGCCGTCATCCACCGACGTCCCATAATGGGAGGGCTACCCTTAGAATCTACTACGACTAAACTCAAATTGGTAACGGTTTTTTTACAATAAATTACTTCACATGGTAGTGTGCCCTTTGGTACATTTTTTTGTCCCGAATACATCTTTAAATTCATGGCCGTAGGTACTAATTTAACAATTTTAAATAGCTCATTACATAATTCGTAAGACACAACGCTTATCGCCGATGCACTGTCCAATTGCATTCTTACAATTACTCCGTTGACCTTGACCGTGCGCCACCACGGCTCGTCGTCGGCGTCGCCGCCCACCACGTACAGCGGCACGTCGTACTCGTCGTCGTCTACCTCGGGCTCGTCCTCGCTTCCGTGCCCAATAGACTCCGTACACGCGTTGACGCTGTGAGTCTTTCGTCTCCTACACGCTTTCGCTATATGTCCTTTCTTGCCGCACACGTAACACTCCGTGTTGATGAAAGAACAGCGCTGCGGAGGATGAGGTCCCAAACACCGTGGGCAGCGCGCGCGCGGCGCCGCCGTGGGTTCCCTGCGACGCGCGGGCGCGCGCGCGCGCCGCCGCCGCCGCGCTTGCACGCTTGCACGCCCGAAAACACATACGATCCGCTAACTCCGACCGCTTAGGTGGTAAATGTTCTCGCACTTTTGACACTATATCATCGTACCTCCCTTCATCCGGCTCCGATGGATAGCACAAATCTATAATTAAGTCTAAAGTCTCGGTTTCGACCACTGCGATGAGGTACCTCGCACGGGTCTCCGGTTTTACGCCACTTATATCAAACCACGCAATCAGCTGACTTATCTATGTATTCCACTTTCCCGAGCGAAGATTAAACTCCTTAACGTTTAAAGGCAATGTTTTCGACATCCTCGTTCGCCAAATATCTTGTACTAGGTATATTAATCGGGAGACAAATAACACAGCACGCTCAAGACTGTTTTATTTCACCTTCGTCGGTAGGTACGTAGATCTTAGTCTACTCACATTCAATACATATCACAATCCAACCCAGAGGGAAAACTTGACCTTGTTGGAATTAGACCGGATTCCTCACGATGCTTCCCTTCACCGAATACTACCGTTAAATGTCAAATTATATTTCGTACATTAAGAAATACGTTTTTTTTAACGCAGTGGTACGAGCCGGGGTTCGAACCCGTGACCTCCAGATCAAAAGTCAACCGCTCCACTGCTTTAAATTCCATTATTTTTAATTTCTATTCGCTTAAAAAATGGATCCTGTATTTAATTAAAAAGAGTAACATCCATAAATACACACATTCCTAACTTTTTATGCTGTGAAAAAAGTTCCAAATATTAACCCGCAAAATTCCACGAGTATTCGGAGTTTTTGCTTGTTTTTAATTCACAACGAAAATTCCAATTTTTATTAGAAATATTTTATTTCGAAAACTTTTTAATATATGGACAGGTACCATTTGAATGAAACATGTAAACAGAAATTTTAGGACATAATTTACAATCATCGTCGTCCCCCCTAGCGTTATTCCCGGTTGTGCCCCAAAGGAGCCCGGGTCCGCTTTGACACCTAATCCCAAGATTTGGCATAGGCACTAGTTTATAATAATATTTAAAAAAAAGAGCGACGGTTTTTTTTTTTTTTTTTAATGATATAGGGGGCAAACGAGCAGTCGAATCACCTGATGGTAAGCGATAATCGACGCCCATGGACACTTACAACACCAGAAGAGTTGTAGGTGCGTTGCCGGCCTTTAAGATGGGAGTACGCTCTCGGTAGATTAAAGGTAGAATGTACTTTATTTGTTGGGCCATTTAGGTGTCAACTTTGATTGAAGTGTCCAGTATGAAGGGAGCTCTAAATGGCTCAACAACTTGACTGTACCACCGCCAACACAGTTAACTGACCATCCGTGGACTCTATGTGCATTGTAATAAGGTTCAATATAAATACAGGCTGGTCAGTTAACTGTGTTGGCGTTGGTACACAGCAGCACCTATAAACACTTTCGCTAACAGGAACCCGCCTAGCGGGCGCCTACGCCGTAGGTAGTCGCTTTCCGCTACTTACGAGGAAAATCACAAGATCGGCTACGAGCGTAGCGCGTGGCGATTCTTGGTCGCGAAAGCGTTAAGAAAAGAGCCGCGACTCCAGTTGTCTTAATAACAGGAGGGGACATCTATAGGATATCGCTTTTTTCGCGTCTGACATGTTGATATTACGTCTGTCAGGTTACATACTAGTTTTCGATGCACTTTCAGTATTGCGACTTAGATTCTGTTTCTACAATCAATTAAATAACATTTAACATTACTTTTACTCGTTAAAATCATTTCCAGTCTCGCTCAGGTTTTTTTCGGTCACCCTGCTAATCTTATCATTATAGCGAAAATGCCCTTAAATCCAATATTTGACAGCCGTCATCCCAGTACAATTTATGTCATCATATGTCATCATTGACTTTTATTTTATCGGGATGACGGCTGTTAAATAAATCTAATTATAATGCGTTAACTGCGTAAAAATCCTGTAGGGTGGCCATAAGTTATGGTGAAACCATTGAAATAAAATTTTCATCTTTTAACGAATAATGCTATCTTATTGCCATAATTATCGCACTAGGCAGCAGTTAGGTATGTTAGGGCTTGGAAAAACATATTTTATGCTAACGACTTACATCCATACTAATATTATAAACTGTTACCTCTTCACGCTTAAACCGCGGAACCGATTTGAATGAAATTGGGTATAGAGATAGCTTGGGTCCCGGGGAAGGATATAGGGAAGTTTTTATCCCCATAAACATCCCCTAAGGGGGTCAAATGGGGGGTGAAGGTTTGTACCGAGCTACGATATAAACTAGTTCCACGCGGACAGAGTCGCGGGCAGAAGTTAGTTGGCTATATTGTATTCCGTAGCTCCAGCTGGGTTCTCGTGAGTGGAGCCGTGCGGCCAGCTTGTATTTAAATATATATATGACTGCTAATTTTCACACGCGTTATATGTTTACTACGATTAGAAAGCCTTTTCCAATGAAGTTTTCTCAACTTTCTTGAGTGGGAGGGATATTTTTTGTTTTGGTAGCCGGATGGTGAACTATAGAAGACTGCAAAATCGAAGACTCAACAGGGTCCATAGTCTGTAAAGAAAACAAATTTTTATCATGAGATCATCATCATAAACCTAAAAGCATGTAAAAATAGGTGGAATTTTTGTGCAATGTATGTCTTGGAATTTTATAGATGCTGTCATTTATATCTTAGGAGAAAATACGTAATATCTGACACGAGTTTATTTCTAGAGCTGCTAGAATGTGTCAAACATTATTAGAGCTGATCGTATCAGTGAGTTATAGAAATAAATATTATCGTCACACAACAGTGGCAATGATCAACTTAATCCTATCCTATTCCTATACTATTAACCACTTACTTGCTTGTGGCAACCACAGTTGCCAATTTCGCGCACCCCTAAACTGATAGTGGCAACTGTGGTTGCCAAGCGAAGTATGGACTTCTTTGATAAAGAAAAATTGGAGCAACTAAAAATATGTACGAAGTCCTCAATTTTTCATTAGAAAATTCTTATTTAATTTTTTCCTTGAATATGTCAACTCGTCCACTATAAAATGATACTTACACGGGGCACATGGGTCACACGGAGGGCAAGAAACAGTCACGCACGGAGGTGGGCTTTGGGGAGGGTATGGGTATGGCCTCGGTGGGCAAGTGCACCGGCAAACAGTCACGCACGGAGGGCAAGGTGGGGGGCATGGTGGACATGGCGGGCATGGGGGGTATGGGCACGGATTGCGGCACGGGTTGCATGGGTTGCACGGATCGCACGGACAGCAGCACGCAGCTAAGCGCCCGAGACAGCTGAGAAACGGCTTTGGGGCAACATTTGGCACTGTAACAAAAACGATTTACTGCAACCAACGAAAAAAACATGCAATGCGAGATACTTACAAATTTGCCTAAGACTCGGTAAGCGCATATTCGAACTAAACGGCTGCCTGGCATCGTTTTGACACCCCGACCACTCGCATAATGGCAATGGCACCCATTCTGTGGGGCTATTTTGCGGCGCTACTTAGACTTCCTACAGTCTTTTCGTTCGCTCATTTACTGGCATTCGGCACAAATGGAAAACTCGTAACGACCATTTTGAAATTGGACCAAAAGTAATGCCATTAAAAGTGAATTTCGTGAAAATTAAATTGTGTCTTTACTTCAATGCACCACTAGGTATGTGAGCAGAGTACCCGAGGATGCACTATGTTGAGATATATATACCTACATTTGTCCCTCGCCGTCAACGCGACGAATCCGCTTGCGGTCGAGTGCTAACCTTACTCTTGCTGTACCGTCTAGAAAGACGCGAACATACTCCAGATCTTTTACCGCGCACGCTGTTAAGTTGTGGAATGAGTTGCCTTTGTCGCTGAGACAGTCGCGGTCTGTTGCGCCACTTAAGATGAATTTGAAGAAGTTGTGGCTTTCCAATGACTTGTGAATTGGTTGAATATAGTATTTATTTATTTATTGTATATTTGCGATATATATAGTGTGTATTATATTTTATACTGTATATTTATATATGTATTGGCATGTTTTTATTTGTCTAGAATTAATACCTATTAGGTTTTGTTTTCATTTTCTCTGTGTTTTTGTACACGGTATTAGTTTGCCTATCTCGGTCTACCTACCTTCCTCTCAATTGCTCAAAGGTTAGCTGGAAGAGATCCCTTATAGGGATAAGTTCGCCTTTGTACTCTGATCTATTGTGTGACATGTGTATTCTTTAACCTGTTATTGTGTACGATAAAGTGCTTACATACATACATACATACGAATCCCGGTTCAAAGAAAAGGGTTCTCGAGTGGTGACCACGTACCGGAAGGCGCAACGTGAGTAGATCCCGCAAGGTGGACCGGTGACCTGGTAAAGGTCGCGGGAGCCCGCTGGATGCGGGTGGCGCAGGACCGGCTTACCATCAGGCAGACCGTTTGTTTATTTGTTACCGTCTAACGGCCGTATTCATAAACGTTCTACAAGCCTATTTTAACTAAAATGGTGTTAAAATTCGTTTGTCCTTATCTGTCACGCTAACATTTGTGTTCTTCAGAAAGGGTCAGAGCACATTTTATTTAGCGGAGGCATTTTAATTTTTATGAATAAGGGGGTTAGGATATAAAAAGTGTTTCTGTATAGATAAAATCGTAACAAACTCACCCAAAATTAGAAGGCCTAGTAAACACAAGAAAATAATTTGGATGTTAGAAGCTCTGCCAGACATGTTAAAGTCTTTCGAAAAAGTCTTATAATAAGTCTGAATTAGAGTAAGACCAATACTTATACGTTTCTTTTGTTTAGTTTTTCAGTTGACTGATTATTAAAGGTCAATAGTTATGGATATATGAATAGTTTAATCTTGATTTAGCACGGAGAATTATTGTTAGGCAAAAAAACCGGATAAGTGCGAATCGTACTCGCCCACCGAGGGTTCCGTACTTAGTTGTATAGTTATAATCTTTTCAAGTTTTCCTGTACCTGTATTAAGTATTACGTACCAAATTTTGATTTCCTTGAGATTGTCGAAATATACGTTTCTTGCGCTAACTTTTTTTACGTTAACTTAGATGTTTGATTTTTTCACAGCTTCAAAAATCTGTAGATCTGCAGGTCGATCATGTGACGCATTGTACGCGCGTTCGGTAGATCCAACTGTAATTTTTTATATGGAAAAATGACAGTTGGAGTGTCCCAACGCGCATTCGAAACGTTATGTGATCACCCCTCTGAGTATATGGTTCAAATTTCCACTCGAAACCTCCACTCGTTCCCGAGATAAAGGGTCTTACAGACAGACGGACGGACAACAAAATGATCTTATAAGGGTTCAATTTTTTCCTTTTGAGGTACGGAACCCTAAAAACATACACGTGTAATGTCCATCTACGACAATTTATATAGATTGTTTAATATTTTTCATCACCCTTGCTCGTAAAGGGTTTCATAACACGTGGGGATACTTACAGAGCTAGAATAGTCTATAGTACGCCCATGGGCATTGTATCTGTTAAAAAGCATACGACAGTTCCAAAGAAGGAGGTTTTAACTTAGATGCAATGCTTTAAATAAATAAATATTTAAATAAATATTAGGGGACAATCTTACACAAATCGACCTAGTCCCAAACTAAGCAAAGCTTGTGCTATGGATACTAGACGACGATAAACTTATATACATAAATACATTTTTAAATACATAGAAAACATCCATGACTCAGGAACAAATATTCGTGCTCATCACACAAATAAATGCCCTTACCGGGATTCGAACCCAGGACCTCTTGCTTCGTAGGCAGGGTCACTACCAACTCGGCTAAAGCGGTCGTCATGTCTTTAACATCCATATTCCATACTAATACTATAATTTCTAAAGTGTGTCTATCTGTTACCTCTCCACGCTCAACCGATTTAGATGAAATTTCGTATAGGGATAGTTTGAGTCCCGGGAACGGCAATAGGATAGTTTCTATCCAGGAAATCATCCAATAAGGGAGTAAAATGGGGGGTAAAAGTTTGTATGGAGCTACGATATAAACGAGTTCCTCGCGGACGGAGTCGCGGGCAGAAGCTAGTATATTTATAAATACATCTAACTAAATGTAAAAACACAAATTAAAACATGATAAATTAATTAATAATGTAGTCATTTGGGGTTAGATATGAGGCAATTTACATATTATTTTAGCATAAAGTAAATATATTTATGATTTTAGGTATTTTACAAACAACGATTCAACCGTATCATATCTGGAGGAGCCCAAACTTAGTATAATTTGACAATGATTATTATTTTAATTTAAAACAAGCGACTTAAATATAATGATGTAATATATATATAATATATATATATATAGAATCAGCTTAGTAAGCTCTTTCACACGATATGTTCCAGAACATTATTTTTTTTCCATTAAAAAAAAAATGACGTCAGAACTCTCCTTTTTAGTTTTTTTTTTTGCTACGGGTCAAATTGGTTCAAATTCAAATTTAAAACATTTATTGCAAGTCACATTACAGTTAAAGAGATGGAATTTAGGATAGGTTTACATGTGACGCCCTGCGAGTGCACAGCAACATACTTAAAGACTAATTTGTAACATAACATAAGATAATTTTAGTTATACTACCATTTATACAAACAAACTGATATCTATACTACTTATCTATAGGTATATTTCGTTCGTATGGCCTAAAGATCAATCGTTCCGGTTTTCATGCTTTTAACACCATTTGCAGCTTTTTACTGAACTTCGGGATGTACCGCTCTAGCATTATGAGGAAACCGTTCTAATCCCAATAAGGTCTAGTTTTCCCTCTGGGTTGCAAGGTTAGATGGCATTCGCTTTCGTGAAAATAGTGGCTATGCCAAATCTTGCGATTAGGCGTCAGGCGTCTCCTCTTGAATAAACTGTTTGCTGTGCCCTCCAGGGTGTCATGTTGTACACAATTCTATGCTAAGTATAGGTTAAGATACAATGTGATATGCAATAAATATTATGAGTATGAGTATGAGTAAAGCGGAACCCGGGGTCCTTTAGGGGCACAACCGGGAACAACGCTAGGAGGATGAATCTAAGCTGCTTTCATCTTCGGGCTTCTAATAGCCGAGTTCGTACAAAACCTCTTACCTACTTCGTTTCACAATAAACCATTACTTTAGCACTAACATACCTTTATGACTGTTTCAGGTACATTCTCAACAGGATTTCATTGCTCTCAATGGCTTGAGTGCCTACTTGAGCTTAAACCTGCAATTTGAGTAAATCACCAGACAAAGAACGCTGAATTATACTTACATCATACATACCATCTTATTGAAACATTTTTATGTTTAATAAGAATGTGAAAAATACACCACAATTTTATTGTACATACTATTGAAGAATTGATACAAAGACCAAAGCATAACTACAACTTAGAAAAGTTGAAAAACCCCCGACACTTTCATTTCAAAGTCCAATATCTCAAAAACGGCTGAACAGATTTTCATAAAACATAGCTAAGAACACTCAGGATCACATCAGCTTTCGAATAAAAAAAACCGCATTCAAATCGGTCTATCCGTTTGGGAGCCACAATACCACACACAGATACACAGATACACAGACACACATACACGTTAAACTTATAACACCCCTCTGCGTCGGGGGTTAAAAAGTACTAGAGGTAGGTAGCTGATCAACAATCGAACTCGGCTGCTCAAAGTTCAGCAGACTTGAGAATTCACTTGTAATGAGCATTCTAGAGAATAAATCCCGTTTTAGCGAGCATTCTATTAAGAGTCCGCAGTAAGCTCGATTCTCCATACAAACGTAGTTACGCTCACATTTTAAAACTACGCGTTGGATTGTAACGAAACTTTGCATGTACAATGATATGAGGTATATCTATGTCTGTAATTAGTTTATGTAGCTTCAGATACCATAGTAAAAAAATACAGCGAATTTAAGTTTTTCATACAAAACTTGTTTTTGCTGTATTTCGTTTGTTTTATAAACTGGAACCATATAAACTAATTACAGACATAGATATACCTCATGTCATTGTATATGGAAAGTTTCGTCACAATCCAACAGGTAGGTTTAAAATGAGAGCGTAACTACGTTTGTATGGTAAAGTGAAATTCAGCCGAGCTTACTGCGGACTCTTAAGCGACCGTTCTAGAGATCGTGGTAGCAGAACTACAGTAAATTTGCTTCGAGCTTTTTGCCGAACCGAGCAATTTTGGAGTTACTGTCATTCTGCACAAATGGAAAATTGACAATTCCAAATTATTGGTCGAATCCGAATAATGTAATGTGTGTAGCATTAAGTCCGCCTTTTGTACCATAAGATATTCTTTTGTGCAATAAAGATTAAATACATAAATGTCAATTTCAAAATCGTCGCCATGGAAAATTGTCCAGCCTGAAGAATGCTACAATTTAATTACGCCCTAAAAGTTAAATTATCAATTATGCGTCCATATGGAATTACGTATACTCCAAACATTATGACCAATCGGAAACACGTCATATATGAATTTTGTACAAAATAGTCGACATTCATAGTAAATTTTGATGATAATTTAAATAAACCAACTTCACTTCACACGTATTTAAATATGAACCTAGATCATACTGGTCACAATTCCATTTGGGCTAGATTTATTTTGAACAAGAAAAAAGTTATCATAGAAGCTATAGACACAATTAGGCACTGGTCCCACCGCCGGCTAGTAAGCTAGAAAAGTTGGGCGAGTAACGGTTCATTGCGTGCTGACCAGGCACAGTGTGATCAATCGACCTTTACAGATCCGAAATGTAATGCTACTCGCCCAACTTTTCTAGCTTACTAGCCGGCGGTGGGACCAGTGCCTTTCACTATCACTTTCGATGGTATTACTTTTTGTGCAATTTCAAAATGGCCATTTCGTGTTGACGGTTTTCCATTTGTGCCAAATGACAGTAAATCCAATTTTTTTATTGTTCCACCGTCTCGTCCCTCTCCGTCCACACATCGTTTACTAGAGCGTTCGCTAGAATGATCGTGAAAATGTTCGTAGCGATGTTGGGCTCTATGCGTGGCCGTGTTCGTTGTACAGTTCGACAAATTTATAAACGGCGATTGCTCGTTTTCTTGTTCATTTGTGAATTCTCAAGTCTTTAAGCACCTTCAGGGTTCTCTGCACACTATGTAACGTCTCCGCTACCGCTGCGCTAATTATGCTGCCGATTTTTTTTTGCCGTAACTACGAATCATAAAAATACAGGGTGAATTTTTTATGAGTGTCCAAATTCAAGTATAAGATTCATCAGCAAAAATTACAAAATACGTGTTTTTTTGTTTCATATCACGCAGTACTAAAAATTTTAGTAATTGCCGCTTAAAGTTATCCTCAGCGGGTAGTAAGGGTTAACACGGCACGCCTCCCCCTCCCCCGCCCCGCCCCGCTCTGCGCGGCACTGAATCCCGAGCAACCACGCTGTACTACGGATAATTCTTTTGGGATAGACATTTTATAATAAAAAAAATATTTGCCAGTTTTTTTCAAAAATGGAGTATTAGTGATACCAAATGCCTACAAAAAATTTGGACACTCATTAAAAATTCACCCTGTATAGTATCCAATATCGATTCCTTAGGCTTGTGTTCCGTAATAATCTGTCAGTTGTACTAACAAAAATAAATATTAAAAACCATGAAATGACAACGCGTTTACATAACATTCTTTACGTTATTAATACATATTATGATATTAGTTATAGACTTATATACACCATTAAAAAAATTCTATTGCTATTAACGCATTTTTTCACCGAAAATTCAAGTAATGTTTCACTACCGTCACGTCCCACGGTAGAGACTAAACGCAAATGAGCCCGTGCGATGGTTCTTTCCGACAGCCATTTTTTTCGGCTATTTGTGTTTTCTTTATTAAAAGTTACTTATAGTAAATCAGAGATTATACCTAATATCTAAAATAAAAGCGATGTCCTCTCATAACGTTTTTATTGGTTGTATCCTCTAAAGGAGCCCGAGGTACATTTTGGCACATAATCCCAAGAATTTGCGAAGGCACTAAGGTTTACGAGACGAGTGCCAACCTTACTTTTTAACCCGAGCGAAATTTAGACCTGAGCTATAACCACGAACTTCGAAACTCGAAGTTCGGGTATCTCTATCGCGCTTATATTACCCGAGTGACAGGGATGCAAGTATACGAACTTCGGTTTTCGATTTTCGTGGTAGCGCCGCTGGTTGGGATGAGGCCGGTTTCCTCGCGATGTTTTCCTTCACCGTAATAACAAATCTTTTTGGTTAACCGAGTGGTGCCAGTCGGGATTCGAACCCACACACTCAGATTGAATGTCGCGTGCTTTGCCGCTCGGCTAATAATACAGTGGCGCTTAGTGTTCGGTGTCCGTTAATTAACTAATTGGAAACCACAGATACCTCAATGGATCCTTATTATTGTGAATTAGTCTAATATAAGTATACCCAACAACCATCCATCAGTTAATTAGGTATAAATAGCTGAAAATAATAACATATTCGTTTACCTGATTTGCTGTTTTGATAATTCTACTTGAATCGCACGCAACTCTAACAGCTTTTTTTATAGGCTTGTGCTAAAAATGTTGTACATACACACTCGTTGTCCACACGTCTTTGTCCGCGTATAGCAAAGAACACAGCAAAACCCGTGGGATGAAATAAAGTCTAGTCCACCTAGAAGGTCCATTCGAAACACAATTGAAATAGTTTTTGAAATCGGATATGTTGTTACGGAGATTTCTCCCTGCATACAGGTACACACTTACGAAAGCTGCGGTAATAGCTACTTAGTGTACAAATGTGTTGTATTTTTTCCTTAACTAAACCGCCTTTTAGGTTGTCTCATGACCGATAAAAATGGCGACAGCTTGTTGCTTAATAAACCTAGGAACGGGTCAGGATTCCTAAACATTTGAGGGAGAGACAGAAAACGATTATTCTATTCTATTCTGAATGTCCAATGACACGGATGCTCATTTCAAAAGCTGTATTTACTGTCCTTACTATATTCGTGTGTTAAGGTTGCCTGGAAGAGATCGCTTTAAAGCGATAAGACCACCTGTTGTTACCATTATTTATTAAGCAAATTATTTGTAAGATGTTTCTCTCTTGTCGTGGTGCAACAAAGAGTATTTATTATTATTACTCGTGGACTGAGCTTTTATACACATTCAGTGTCAAGAATCGCTAACGGATCCCGTGGTTTTCCTCGAATGTAGCGGAAAGCAACTATGGCGTAGGCACTCAATAGTCGGTACTGAATGTGTTTAGAGTAAAAAACAGAATCCACGAAATTAGTAAAAACACGTCAGTCTTAGATGTAGACCTGTTCAGGTAAAGTAAAACTAAATGTGACAGTTTGGCGGCAATTTATGTACATAAATAAAACTTTGTTTATAACTTTATCTTGGCACTAGAAATGAGGATCTGCCGAGTCTTAACAAAATTTAGGGTTCCTACTCAATCTCGATGCCGCTAGTTCCAATCCCACCTGGTACCACTGGGTTTTTCTTAAAACCTGACATCATTTAAAAACATTAAAACATTTATTTAATTATATCTTGACAAATGCTGAAATAAGTTAACATTTATTTATTTATTCATTATTGCACAAAAGTTAACTTATAGTCAAACTTAAGGCAAAGCAGATAAATTGTGTGTGACATTATAAGTAGTTAAATCATACACAATCTTCAAGATTTGGTATTTGCCATTCACAGAGGTTGGCCTGGTTCCTACACTAAGCAAAGGCCTGTCCCGTAGGAAACCAGATTATAGCCAAGTAACCAAAATTTACCAAATTTGACCCCAGTTATCCAGATTTGATATTTGACAGTAGCTTATCAGTGAAGGTTAATCATCATATCAACCGTGCGACGTCCTCTGCTGGACATAGGCCTCCCCTAAATAGTGCCAAATTGATCGGTCCTGCGCCATCCGCATCCAGCGGACTCCCGCAACCTTTACCAGATCACCAGTCCACTTTGTGGGGGTTTACCCACGCTGCGCCTTCCAGTACTTGGTCACCACTCGAGAACCTTTCCGCCCCAACGGCCACAGGTGCTCAAATTCCGTGTGCTCAAACGTAATTTCACGTCTCAAACTTTAAACTAGCATATTTTTGCATCCAGAATGTATACGTCTTGTAAATTTCCTCGCAAACCCAGCGCGAAGCATGTAAACAGGAGTTTTGCATAATTCTCGAAGTTTCGCGAGTTTGCGTGGAGCGCAGTTAAAGTACCTACCTACTGTAGTTGCAGTTGGTGTAACTGTTATATTCAGTAACATTTACGGACTGAGCAAAGATCCTGCAATTAGATTGTTTAATACCGCGGCGGTAGCAAACAGGCATACCAGCCTGGTGGTAAAAAGACACCGTAGCTTGTCGCTTGCCACTGCGGAGGGTTATAGTGCAAATCATTTTTCTGGAACGAATTCACTTCTCTTTGTACCTACCAGTCACGTAGGGAAGACAAAGCCATTGTCTTTCAATGTTACCGCTAATTCTTTACGTTGTACTAAAGTGTCTGCTACACGGTTGCCAATACTCCCGTCCGACCGAGCGACCTTGGTCGGCACCGACCGCTGTAGTATGAAATTTTGTTGCAAACTACTGTCTACACGGTCGGTGCGGACCAAGGTCGCTCGGTCGGAGGGGCGTGTTGGCAACCGTGTACTCGTAGCACATGCTTAAGTATGCTGCAACTACTAATAACTACGCCCTAGTGCGTGTCGGGCCACGCGCAAAGTAGGGTTCCGTAGTTGCTTGTCTCTTTGTTACATCGACACGCGCGTGCCAAATAAATGGTGCGGTTGCGTCGGACGAATTTGTACCAAAGTTGGCCTTTCCAAAGTAGGTACACGTTTAGTTCGTCGACTATTACTCGGTAACTATTTTTGCCTTCTTAGCCGTGATAGTTTTCCTTTTAAATTCATTATAAGTACTACTGCCAAGATTTTTTCCACATTCCCAGTAGCAGCCACATAGCCGGCAGGGAGACACTAGACTCCAAAAATTAGGACTTTAAAGCCCAATATCACGCACGGATTACTGTGTTTGAAAAGTGGTTTATACAGTGTTTGCATTTATGAACAAAGGTTTAAAGAGAAAAAAGACCCTAAAAAAAGTAATAAGATTGTATTCTATCGTTTTTTCGCCGTGATTGATTTATATACCCATGCCTATTCCCAGCTTTTTAGTAGTAAGGGTTACTGAGCTAAGCCGCAGACGGACAGACGGACATGGCGATACTATAAGGACTGTTGACTGGAGCTCTAACAGACCGCAGGTCATTTCAGGTTGAGACTAGCACGGGACCGGGATAACAGTCATACTCGAAGAGAGGCTTATGCTCAGCAGTGGGCGAATACAGACTGATAATGATTACTTCTTATTTTTAACATGCAGTTACCACCTGTATGAAAGAGCGTTTCCTCCTGATACAAGTGTTAAGTTAAACACTTGTATCAGGAGGAAACGCTCTTCCGTCAGTCCGCAGTAAGCTCGATTCTCCATACAAACGTAGTTACGCTCTCATTTTAAAACTACCTGCTGGATTGTAACGAAACTTTGCATGTACAATGATATGAGGTATATCTGTGTCTGTAATTAGTTTATGTAGCATCAGATACCATTGTAAAATACAAGCGAATTTAAGTTTGTCATACAAAACTTGTTTCTGCTGTGTTTCGTTTGTTTTATAAACTGGAACCATATAAACTAATTACAGACATAGATATACCTCATGTCGTCAGTCAAAGTTTCGTCACAGTCCAACACGTAGTTTTAAAATGAGAACGAAACTCCGTTTGCTTGGGAAGGTGAAATTCGGCCGGGCCCTCTCCGGACTCTTAAAACGGGCAAACGAACATTAAATGTAAAAACGTTGACAATAAATCATTTTGATTTTGGAATTTTGGAATTTATGAAAATGATGATGTTGATGGAGTAGAGCTGCTCCAAATATGAGCGAAACGACATTTCGCTGACACCTCTGCGTGTGCGTTAAATGCGTGACAGTTTATGAAACGTCAAAAGCACTGTTACTAGTTATAAAGTTTGTAGGGAAATACGACCAACTGGCGTCACAATTTTCTATCAAACAGGGACCAGTTTTTGATCTTTATAACAATACTAGCGACCCGCCCCGGCTTCGCACGGGTACTATATTATACACAACATAGTTACATAGTAGTTACAACATAGTTAAATTACTACTAACATGGTTTTTAAGACCTTTATTAATAACGAATTATGGAAACACTTCCGAAATAAATTATTTGATTTGATTTGATTATACATATAAACTTTCCTCTTAAATCACTCTATCTATTAAAAAAAAACCGTATCAAAATCCGTTGCGTAGTTTTAAAGATCTAAGCATACGTAGGGACAGACAGCGAGAAGTGACTTTGTTTTATACTATGTAGTGATAACGATTAAAATAACAACAATAAGTTGAAGCGTGATTTTTTCCGACAATTTAGTGAGTTTTGTATAGGTAATGTAAGAATAGGTAATATAGGTATTTATTTTTATTGTTCCCAACACAACTTCCGTACTCCATACTTATTATTATAAATGCGAAAGTGGGTGTTTCTGTCTGTCTGTTGGGTGTCCCTTGTTTTGTCGACAAACTTTTCATCGAATTTTATTTCATCGAAAACGTTTCAAGTAGTTGGTGTAATTTTATTTCATGACCAGATCATTCCAATTTTTATTATTTCATAGCATAACTGTTCAGGGAATATTATTTGGCAAATGATTCATTTTGTATGAATTTTAAAGGGCAGAATAACAAAACAACGAATTTCATTTGTTCGAAATTTTATTACAACTTTACAAAAACAAACAACAACTGATTACAGGGGTTTAACCAGATTAGGGCAGCAGAAAAATGGGACTCGGGGGGCGAAGCCCCCCGCAATAATAAAACAAACAACCGTAGCAATTGAATTATAAGTAGGTTTGGTTAGGGTTCACTTGTGTCCCTCAGAGCGGAAATAGGCACCCCGCGAAGCGGGGTGACGTCGACACGCTGGCGATTAGGTTAAAATAATTGCCAGAGACAACTAAAGGCTGTCCCAGAAGTAAAGTGACAATTTTCAAGGTCCTACTGACTGAAAATTTTAGTATAAGGAAAAAAGTTTGGTGTCACTGCGTCTATGGTTTCGTTATCTGTCATATAAAGCGGGAATTTCGTTACTGCATTCAATTTTTTAAACATGAAGCGTCAAGAATTTAAAGTTTTTGCTGTTAGGGTTGTTCTATTTTACAAGTCACATAATAAAAAGGATACAGTAAATCATTTTCTTCAAGAAGGAGCTAGACAAACTAGTATATATAGAATAATAAGACGTTATGAAGAAACGGGAGAGGTTAGTTTTAAGAAGATTCCGGGAAGAGATAGGTAAGTGATGGTACCTCGAAATGTAAATCGAGTTAAATCGATTTTTGATAAGACTGCTTCAATCTCCGTCCGAGTGACAGCGGATAAATTACAAATATCGAAGTCGTCTGTCGCCAGAATGAATAGGAATGATCTAGGTTTGAAAAATGAAAAATGATTTAAAATTACTTGTAATGACCATTCCACGAACTGAATTGTCGACGAAATGAAAATACATAAAACGTTGACTTTGATGTGAAATTCGACAATTTCATGATAAACCCTTTCTCTTAGCTCTTCACGCTTAAACCGCTGAACCGGTTTTGATACAATTTGGTGTATATATAGTTGGTCTCCCGGGGAGGGGCATAGTACAGTTTTTATCCCGGAAATCATTATCTAGGGGGGTGAAATGGGGGGTGACAGTTTGTATGGAGTATGCTATTCCACGCTGACGGTGTCGCGGGCAGAAGCTAGTTGTATAAAAACTACTAAATATATTGAAGAAATAAGCCAAAAAACATCCTACTACATACTATCAAAAATATAAGTGTAGGAGGATATAAAGTAAATAGTGTCTTCTTCCTTATAATATGTTTAATGAGGTTTAAACCACAAACAAGATGTTAAAAGTAATGAGTTACACAGAGGTAAAATCAAGTCGATGCACTGGCGCGAATGCGTACCGTCCGAATGACTGACTGAATGGCCGTCGCCAGCAAGCGAGAGAGCGTGAGAGAGCGAGATAGAGAGAAAGAACGGCGCACACGGCGCATAGACAGGTCGAGTAACAGTTGCGTCCAGATATAATGATAGGCCGCGGTTACATAAGTATAATAATTATTCGTCATGTCACGCACGGTAAGTTTGTGAGATTCTTCATGTCACAGAATAAGTATCTGTTTAGGACCTAGGTTCCTTTTAGGTATTTCGGGAATAGCCTAGGTGTATCTTCAATGAAGAGTGTTATTATCAAATTCAAAAAAAAAACGGATTTATTCCGAATAAATTAAATATAAAAATAAATGAGTAGTGTTTCGTTCCGCTGTCCGTTAAAGATTGTCGTTGGTCTTGTCGGCGACCGTTATTCCCGCTCGTTGCCGATCTTCAAACTTCGGATGCAAACGGCCGTCGATGACGTCAGTTTGGATGCGTTCTGAACATGCTCCCCGCGTTGAAGTACTTCAAGGAACCTATAATTCAGAACGTGACGTGAGCATTTATGCATGTGGTTGGTTACATGGAAGTAGGGAGGGGGCATATATTGTTGAATGCCCGCTTGATAACTCCCTTCTTTGTTTTGATGTCTGCTACTCGGGCTATTCCATCTTTGCCCGTATAAAGTTTTACAATGCGACCGAGTAGCCACATTAAGGGGGGTGCCCCTTTCTCTTTGACAATAACAAGGGCTCCTTCCACTAGCTTGTCATGTGATGAAAACCATTTGGTTTTTTGCTGTAGTTGAGACACATATTCTAGTTTAAATCTGTTCCAAAAGTGAAGTCGGAGCTGCTCGACCCGTTGAAACCGCTGCAGTGTGTTGATCTTCTCCTCAGGTACAGGATTCTGCGAATTGGGAACAAACATGAGTGATCGTCCAATGAGGAAGTGGGCAGGGCTTAGGGCAGTCAAATCGGAAGGGTCGCTCGACAATGGAGTTAAAGGGCGGGAATTGAGTACAGCTTCAATTTCCGACAAACATGTGCTCATTTCTTCAAAAGTTAAATGCGTTAGATTTAGAATGCGCCGTAGGTGGTGCTTTACCGATCGCACGCTTCTTTCCCATAGCGCGCCGAAATGTGGGGAATATGGAGGCGAAAATACGAAATTTATTTCCGACTGAGCAAGATCTGATGCAATGCTCGATTGTTGCAGTACTCTATGTAATTCATTACTAGTACCCGTGTAGTATGTAGCATTATCGCAGTAGATATTCTTCGGTTTACCCCTGCGAGCAATAAAACGGTTTAAGCTAGCCATAAATGCATCTTTGGTAAGGTCTGAGACTAGCTCCAAGTGTACAGCTTTTACTGCAAAACAGACAAAAATACAAATCCAGGCTTTGATTAATTTGCAGCCCCTACCTTTGCGGTCAGCTATCAATATTGGGCCGGTATAGTCCGTGCCGGTGTTAAAAAACGTGTGGTCTAATTGAGCGCGTGCAGCAGGCAAGTTGCCCATGATGGGTTGGACAGTTTGACCCTTGAATCTGCAACACGTGACGCAACTTTCCACTGTTTTGCGCGCCAAGTTCCTGCCTCCCAGAGGCCAATAAAGCTGCTTGACGCTATTAAGTAGTAATTGGGGACCTGCATGTAAAAATTGAAAATGAAAGTATTCAAATATTAATTTGGTGAGACGATGTTTGCCACATAACATGACTGGATGCTTGACGTCATCACTGTAATAAGTGTTGTCAAGTCTCCCGCCTACTCTTAACAAATTATCCGCATCAATGTAGGGCGAGAGAGGAAGGAGTCTATTTTTTAAACGCAGTGTCATGCCAGACTTTAATATGGCGTATTCTTCACCGAACATTTCTCTTTGACACAAAGATAAAATAGTTTTTCGAGCCGAAGTTAATTCTGAACTTCGTAGAAATCCAGCTATTTTATTTTTATTTTTTGAGCAATTATTAGTGAACCTCTTAACGTAAGCTACGACTCGAATTAATTTGGAGTATTTCGATACTCGATTAATGAGAAGAGAGAGTGGAGATTCGTAGGCATCCGTCGCCAGACATGGTACCATTTCGGGCAAATCCGTCGGCAAAGAAGACCAGGCCACTGAATCCTGTTTGAGAAAATCTGGGCCGGACCACCAAAGGTCAGAGGTGGCTAGCAGCTTGGCATTCATGCCACGAGATGCTAAATCAGCGGGATTTTCCTTTGAGGACACATAGTGCCACATGTGACCAGCAGTAACATCCTGTACTTCGCTCACTCGATTGCGTACAAAAGGTTTAAGGTTAGCGGGTGACGACGCTAGCCACCCTAATACAATCATTGAATCGCACCAAAATGTGCATTTGCTAAATTTGATCGTGAGTGAGCTAAGTATCTTAGTAAACAGTCTTGCACCCTGCAATGCACCAGAAAGCTCCAGGCGAGGAACCGTGGTTGCTTTGATTGGTGCTACCTTATTTTTGGAAGCCAGAAGACGGACCGTGGGTGCCCCTGTGCTATCCCTAGATCGAATATAAGCGCAAGTTCCGTAGGCGGCTTCCGAGGCATCTGTGAATATATGCAATTCGGCCTCTTGATTAATATCACCTAAAGCCCAGCGCGGTATACTAATTTCATTAAGGAATGGCAAAGTGGTTTCAAATTTATACCATTGAGCTTTAAGGGTGTTAGGTATTACTTCATCCCAAGAACCTTTAGCTTGCCATAATTGTTGAAGCAAAATTTTTGCTTCTAATATACAAGGTCCGACTAAACCTATCGGGTCAAATACTTGCGCGATTGACGAAAGTACGTGACGTTTTGTAACGTTATTACTACTTTTCAAATTAATATTGAAGAAGAGTGTGTCCGTGTCACACTGCCAATTCAGACCTAACGTCTTGGCTGAAGCGGAGGTGCTTAAATTCTGTATGTTTAAAATGTTAGAATCATCAGGTAAGTTGTTTTGTGAACCGTTCGAATTTGAGTGAACTTGCAAACTGTGTAAAATTTCAGCATTATTTGAACGTAATTTCCTTAAGTTCAGCTGAGCAGATTTTAGTGTGTCTATTACTCCCTTTCCTAACTGTATGGCATCGTGAATGCTAGTGCTGCCGCTTAAGTAATCATCCACATAGAAATCGTGTACTATAGTTTGCTGTAGCACGGGATCTGATGACTCTAAGCCTAACTGTTTTAGACATCGCGTAGCAAGATAGGCTGCGCTGGCAGTGCCAAATGTTATGGTATTGAGGGTGTAACACTCAAGACGGTCGGTTGGATTAAACCGCCACAAAATTTGCTGAAGGCATCTCTGCTCAGGTGCAATTAGCATCTGGCGGTACATTTTTTCTATGTCACCTGAAATGACGTACTTATGTTGTCTAAACCTTAATAGAATGGAAATTAGGTCATCTTGAATAGTGGGACCGATCCTCTGAATTCCATTTAACGATACGCCTGATTTTGTAGGCGCAGAGGCATCGAAAACCACTCTTAATCGGGTAGTTAAACTTGAATTTCGCACTACTCCGTGATGCGCAAGCCAGCACTCGTTATCATCGTCGCTTAGCTTACGCTCAGCCAGGGACATGTGCCCTAAATCTAAGTATTCAGCCATGAACGCGCTGTAACCTTGCCTAAAATCAGGATCGTGCTTTAACCTTTTTTCTAATGACAAGAAACGACACTTAGCCATCTCGTAGGAGTCGCCTAGGACCTTTGGTGATTCTTTAAGTGGCATGGTAACAACGAACCGACCATCATCAGTACGCGTTGTGGTTTTTAAAAAATGTTCTTCACATTCCCGTTCCTCCTGGGTAAAGTTATGTATTGGTAAGACACTATCTAGCTCCCAGAAGCGGGTAAGCTGTTTATCGAGGTCAGTGTCAAGTAATTCTGAAGCATGACAGACCGTATGATGTTTTTGATTGCTAAGAACAGACCCGGAAATTATCCAGCCAAACTTTGAATCATACAGGATAGGTTGACGTTTCCCTAAATTGATCCGATTGGAGCCTATGACGTCCCAAAATGTTTCCGCACCGACTAAAATATCTATTACAGACGGAATGTTAAAAGTAGGATCGCCTAACTGTATGTGAGATGGTATGTTCAAGCTCTTTATATTTACGTAAGACGAGGGCAATAATCTTGTGATCTCAGGAAGCACAAGACACCTGAGTTCCGTCCTGTAGTCTCCAGCCATCGATTGAATGGTTAGGTTGCAAGACTGTGTACTCTTAGAAAAGGAATTGTTAATACCTGTCACAGTGGAGCTTGTGGAAGAAAGTGGAAGCTGCAGCTTGCTACGCAGCTTCTCAGAGACGAAGTTGGTCGTGCTGCCGTTGTCCAGTAGGATCCTGGCAACGTGCTGAACACCCTTGGCATCGCTGACTCTCACCCTGGCTGTGGAAAGTAACACAGAAGATTGTAGAGTTGGAGCCCCTTTATCAGATGATACAGCAGCGACCTCTACTGTATCATTATTTATTTCGGCATGAAGCAGTGTATTATGACGCTCACTACAATATTTGCAAGTGGTTAATCGACATTTGGACAACTGGTGACCTGGCCTAAGACACAGCTGGCATACGTCCAATTCATTGACTTTCTTTTGACGAAGGTCAACTGACAATTTGCGAAATGAATCGCATGAGAACAGAAAATGATTTTGGTTACACATAGGACAGCTGTATTTGGCTTTGTTTGAATTTACAGTTTCATTTGCGACAAGAAAATTTCGTTGCTTATTGGGCTGATGAGTATTTTTATGCTGACCCGATTTCGACTCCTCGAGAGTCTCCAACAAATCAGCCCTGTTAGAAATGAAAGTGGTAAATTGATCCAAGGTCGGGGGGTTATCCAATGTATTCCTGTATTCCTCCCACTCGCGACTAGTAACTGAATCCAATTTTGACGACATCATAAAGATTATAAGCGTATCCCACTGAGAAGTTGGCTGTCCTAAAGTCGTAAGCGCCCTAAGGTTCTTATTTGTAATATCCAACAAATGACGTAACGCTCTGTGTGATTCTTTATGAATTTGGGCAATTTGGGCTCGAAGGACCAATGTTTAGGACCTAGGTTCCTTTTAGGTATTTCGGGAATAGCCTAGGTGTATCTTCAATGAAGTGTTATTATCAAATTCAAAAAAAAAACGGATTTATTCCGAATAAATTAAATATAAAAATAAATGAGTAGTGTTTCGTTCCGCTGTCCGTTAAAGATTGTCGTTGGTCTTGTCGGCGACCGTTATTCCCGCTCGTTGCCGATCTTCAAACTTCGGATGCAAACGGCCGTCGATGACGTCAGTTTGGATGCGTTCTGAACAGTATCCATCACATCATTGTATATTCATTATCATCATATCAGCCCAAAGACGTCTAATGCTGGACATAGGGCCCCCAAAGAGTGCCAAAGTGACCGGTCCTGCGCCCGCACCCAGCGGACTCCCGCGGCCTTTGCCAGATAATTAGTCCCCCTTGTGGTTGTGCGCATTGAACGTAGAACCGATGGCCGTGGGGCGGAAAGGTTCTCGAGTTGCGACCACGCACCGGCAACCCCCCATTGTGTATTGTACGTATTTTATTCTAAAAACGATAAGTGCTTCCAAACGGCACGGGTAACTCATTGAGAGCAAATATTTTAGCGATTTGTACAACTCATAAATCAACAAAGTAAATTACGTTACTCCGTTCTGTTTCGGAGTGTAAACACCATTTTTAATGCATAACATAAACTAGGTATAACAATAACAGCCCGCAGCTGTAACCCAGCGCAGCGCAGCGCTTTAATGCAGTTCACAAGTTTCACAAACTACCTCTTCACTCGTATCTTGTATAACTTGAACCTTAACTCCATAACTTGTGGGTAAAGAATGTAAGCAGTACGTAATTACCAGTATTTACCTACATACACAAATCGTTTATTAGGGTTCCGTAGCCAAATGGCAAAAAACGGAACCCTTATGGATTCGGCATGTTTGTCTGTCTGTCTGTCCGTCCGTATCACAGCCACTTTTTTCCGAAACTGTAAGAACTATACTGTTGAAACTTGGTAATTTTCTTGGTAATTAAATTAATATTCTGCGAACCATATTAAGATTTTCACACAAAAATAGAAAAAAAAAACAATAAAATTTGGAGGTACTTAAAACTGAAACTCAAATAAATGTTTTTCATCAACCTCATACGTGTGGGGTATCTATGGATAGGTCTTCAAAAATGTTATTGAGGGTTCTAATATAATTTTTTTCTAAACTGAATAGTTTGCGCGAGAGACACTTCCAATGTGGTAAAATGTGACCCCCGCCCCTGTACATAACTTCTAAAATAAGAGAATGATAAAACTAAACAAAATATATGATGTGCATTACCATGCAAACTTCCACCGAAAATTGATTTGAACGAGATCCAGTAAGTAGTTTTTTTTAATACGTCATAAATCATTAACCGCAATCTGCCTTTCATTCAACGGATAATGGTACGGAACCCTTTGTGCGCGAGTCCGACTCGCACTTGGCCGGTTTTTACTAGAGATTACATGATCTATCGAGAACCGTTGAGATATTGTGACCTGTAGAGGAAAACAGGCGGACAGCCGGACATATTATAAATGCGAATGTGTGTCTGTCGTGCAATATTTCATCCTAATCGGTTGCGCCGTATAAGCGTGACTAACAAGCATCCAAACATCTAAACTTCCAAATTTTCGCATTTTTCATATTAGTAGGATATTGGAAAGTAAGCAAGTAGGTATATAAAAAATATAGTTTTTACCTAATACCAAATTAGACTGCAGATCACTAAAAAATTCCGACCATAATGCCCGCTCCGTTGCGTCGACGCCAAAGGATGCATCCAAATGGATGGACTTAATATTTGGACAACATTCACGGGCGCGCCACGTATCAAACAATATTGGTCTTGGTCGCGTTGTTTCGACATTCACTAGCGCCCCATTAACTCTGCGATAAATTAATGCGTCCAAATGGATGGTTGTTTCGACATTCACGACCGAACCACTCGCATGGCGCCGTTTGGATTTCCATCGGGCCGCGCCAATTATCTTTAACACATTCTCAGCCAGGAGCCCACATAGCGGGCGCGTACGTCGTAGCTATGTTTCTCTACTTAGCGAAAAATCCACTTGAGCGTAGCGATTCTTTTATTATTATTTATTTATTTAATACAATTAACTTAATACAAAGAATTTAAAAATGCCCCACAAACTGTAGGAACAATTTGACTGTGGGAACGGCAGCCTCTTAGGTAAGACATTAATAATCATTAGATAAAAGTGTATTATACTGTCGATCAATCGGTTATCCGCTCACTTGATTTCGGATTTTAGAAAAGGTAGCCTAAACTGCTTCTAATTTTTCATTATCAAAGCAGCCCACAGGTACTTTAATTGGCAACCACAGTTGCCAGCATCAGTTTAGGGGTCCGCGAAATTGGGAACTGTGATTGCCACAAGCAAGTGAGTGGTTATACTAAACTTACTAACGTACAGATAACTTACGTTAAGTAGATTCTAGGTAATGCTTTTTAATAGACTTGAATTTATTCTTATTTTTTACACATGTTAGATAGTTGGTAGTGAATGTGTTTAGTGGTTTGAAGTGACATTTATGCACCGATTTCAGCTTTTCACTTCTATAATGTCCAAGACACAATTATTGAAAACTCATAGCTAAGCACTGCATTATATTTATAGGATGAATATTTCATCAATGACCACTGAGCACTTTCTGTACGTCTATCACGCGACGGCGCGCGAACTCTCGATTTTTCTCGCACTATCCGTCTCATTCTTATAAGAACACTTAAAAGAAGAGATAGACTTAGTGCGAGAAAAATCGAGAGTATGTCGCGGCCGTAGCATGATAGACGTGCTGGTCTGCACTACAAATATTCTCTACAGAATAATTCCATTAAGTCTGATTCGGTATATCTAATTCTACACAGTTCAGTGGTTTTGGAAACAACCCGAATTAATTAAGTTTTGTTTGAAAAACAAAACCGTTTCAATCATAACATAAACTGTTAATATACCTACATGATTTAGAAGCAATATTTTCCGACTTTCTATTTGTAGACTAATATATTTTTTTTTAAATATTTATTTCTAAGAAGTTTTGGTACACGTTTCAATCAACGACGAATAATAGTATCATACGACCGAGGTCCTGGGTTCGAATCCCGGTAAGAGCAAATATTTGTGTGATGAGCATAAATGTTTGATGTTTTCTATGTATTTAAGTATTTATATCTATTATATATATCGTCGTCTAGTACCCATAACACAAGCCTTACTGAGCTTACTATGGGACTAGGTCGATTTGTTTAAGATTGTCCCCTTATATTTATTTATAAAAAAAAGAAAAAAAAACGAGCAATGTATTTTCTTTGTGAATGGGTGATCAAGTATGGCTCTAAAGAATTAGGCACTTTACCCATGTTAAAATTTTGGACGCAGTGTTGCTATATTGATAGTAAAACATCAAAATATAAGTTGTTATATTTTAATTTAATAATTTATAATTTTAATGTATGTGCATATGTTGATATCTACATACATTATAGTATAAAATACAAATAAAAAGCTATTGGTGCATGTTGTGGTTACCTTTAATTAGGGAAGCATCCAGTTAGAATAGAAATATAACTTAGATATTATAAGATGTGTTATCTGTTGGTAATCTGAGGCTTAGCTCTGTGACTCTTACTAAAGATCAATCACGCCGATAAAACGGTATATAAAACCTTAAAAAATGATAAAGAAAAATCATCAAACAAATTTTAATTAACACTCGGTTTACTAAAATGTTTATAAAATCAGTAGACCATAGGAGATGGGACAATAACAGACTAAATCAGTCTTCTAGTATATATACTGGGAATAAGCGAGTTGGGATACAGATCGATCAATCATGGCGACCAAGACCACCATCCTCATCCTGGGTAAGTAAGATCTTTTATCTATTATACTAATAATAAAGCGGTAAAGTTGGTGAAATTTAAGTAACTTATACTCATCCGAATATAAAATAATCTTTCGTGGCTTACAATATACTAAAATACCCCTCAAGCCGATATGGGGTTAAAAGGTCCCTTATTTGAAAAGCGTAGTCCACAAAAAAGTGATCCACAAAAATAAAGAATTTGGATAAAACATAAAATAATCATAATTGAAACGCAACCCTGATAACGTAAAACTAAAGAGTTGACTACTCAGCAAGCTACCCAACGTTTTTATTTTTTTACCTAATTTCCTCTTGGGAGGTAAATTACAACAACCATAACTAAGGGGACATGGTCATGTTTCTCAATTTATGGCGAATTAGTCTTTTAGTTGTGAAATGTAATTTGGTCTTGAAGATTTATTTAGATGACTTGTAATTGACACCATATAATTTCTTCTGATTATTTAAGTACTCAAAGCGGTGTGATTTCCTTTTATCGAGATTGCAAATGTTTTTAAATGTAATGGTTTAGATGGTTGATAATTATCGAAAAAAAGTGCCAATCCTAATAATTTGTTTAAAGAATTCTTTAAACAGATTATTAGGATTAGTCTATTAGTCTATTAGGATCAATATTCTCTTTTTCATGGGACATTATGAAACCCGTTGTATAGAATGGGCCTGCAGTGTGATTGATAGATTACTAGGCAACCTTAGATTTATATAGTAAAAGGTTGAACAAACCTAAGTATCATTTGCAAGGTTAACATTATTTTGGTTTTAAAATTGTTCCTGCAGACAAACTGTATAAAACAGTTTTGCAGGGCTTTTGTTTTAACTCTTAACTCTGTTGTTAGATTAATAAATAAATTACATAATAAAAAGGCTAAACATTTAAGTATTTTGAGGATCCTGTAAAAGGGCATGCACTGGAAAATTATTATATTTTCTCTCAAAGACTTCACCGCCTGAACTTGGAAACAAAATTAATTGTTTACAGTTAATTAAGTATCTTGACTATAAGTATAATTTCGCTGTTTATCAGAAGTCAAAAGATGAGTGTAACTTTTTTTGATAGGTAAAATCCAAAGTTGGATCTTATTTTTCTTTTTTACCTCAAACAACTCAAACAATACATTGAATTACTGAACGAAGCATGTAAAATCTCGTATTAAAACTTCACACAATGTGGTTTCCGATATTTTTGTAAAAAAATCCATTCCCAGTCTCGAAGAGTATTGCATCTCGTTTCCTCATGCGCAGAAGACATAAACGTGTCTCATACAAGGGGGAGTTATTGACAAAAAGTATCAAAACTTTCATACATTCTTTTATTTCTAGGATTCCTTTGCCTGGCTCGCGCCAATCCGCTTTATCCCGGAGCGTTGGCCGACGCATCAGCAACCACTGTCTGCGATACTGTTCCGAACATCGGCATAGGAGGCATAGGAGGCCTAGGAGGCTTGGGAGGCCTGGGCTGGGGTGCCTACGGAGGCCTCGGCCTCGGCGGTCTCGGCTTGGGCGGAGGAGCTACCACGGTCTGCGAATCTCAACCCAATCTTGGCTTAGGATTGGGTTACGGTAGTCTAGGTTTAGGAGGTATTGGCATGGGTGGAATTGGAGCTACAACTGTCTGCGATACTGTACCGAATGTAGGGTTAGGAGGTTACGGTGGACTGGGTTTGGGTCTTGGCGGACTTGGGACGACTACTGTCTGTGATACTACACCAAGTCTAGGCTTCGGAGGTTTAGGCTATGGAGGTTTAGGCTATGGGGGTTCAGGCTATGGGGGTCTAGGTCTCGGGGGTCTGGGTCTTGGTGGGCTTGGTGCTACTCCGAATCTAGGCTTATTGGGTTACGGTGGTCTAGGTTTGAATGGGCTTGGTTACGGCGGAATTGGTTCTACTACAGTTTGCGAGACTTCCCCGAACATTGGCTTGGGATATGGTCTTGGATATCCGCTTGGTTGGGCGGGTATGTACCCAGGTATTGGAGGGATTGGCGCTACCACGGTCTGTGACACGGTACCTAACGTGGGTCTGGGAATAGGGTACCCTGGCTGTGGTTTAGGTTCGTATGGGCTCGGAGGAATCGGAGGCATGGGTGGTATAGGAATGACTCCTTTTTTATAAGCAGCTCTAGTTCCCAAAACTCGTCTACAGTTGGAAGAAATTATCCCTACCTAAGCTACAATAACGAGTCAAAGAACTTCCAAAATTTCGCTATTGGTTTTTGATTATTTGGTCTCATTTGTTATTTTAGAATAATTGTTTGCACATTTCTTTCTATCTTGCCTCTGAGCATACTTACACCGCACAAAAGCACAGGCTTTTATAAACGAATCTTTTGGTCCATGTCTTATGTGTGGATTCATTTTGTATTCGTGTTTGATGATTATTTCTAAATGCAAACTTTACTTTACTAAGCATGTAAAAAAATACTTCAGACATATATGTAAAAAATATAAACTCTTGCCAGCTGTTGCTTAATACACCTACTATTTTGACTCTTTTGATAACGAATCACATGTGTACAAATCTTTGTTAATATATCTTCCATTATGCATATGTCTGGATTGAAAAAAAAAATTTTTTTGTTTGGGAACCTAAAAAAATATGTATTTCATTGGCTATAAAATTATGTGTTATATCTTCTGTTTTTTATTAATATGTTTAAAAATCCTGTTATCCCTTTTATATAAGTATTTCAGGCAAAATCTTCAACAACTTGGTCGTCATAGTTCTCCGAAGATATGACAATAAAAAAGCCAAGTATGCTGCTTAATACCCGTAATATATTCAATTGCATTCACACTTACAAAAGTAGCCTTAAAATAATATATACAAATATAAATATAACATAAACTAGTCACCACATCATAAAATGACAGATTACAAAGGATTCTATTTAAATTAGATATTTCTTCGAACATTTAACAAAATAGATGTAGCAGTATCTATGCTGATGCATCGAACACAACGCGGAGTTTTGTTGTGCTTCTGTCATCAAGGATAATTACCAGAACCTAGATTCAACGCTTGGTATAGCCAGCAATTTACAATATATGTCTCAAATACTGACTGGAAATTTAGTTGAGAATAGATATATCCACTAAAGTACTGTAATCAGCTACCTCAGTGATCAGATAGACATAAAAATGCTGTAATTGATATTCACGTCGATTAGGTCTTTGAGTTACGACAGAAGTCTTGGAAATAAATTACGAAGACTAAACCAATGTGGCTATAGGTCACCCTAGTGAATCAATGGTAATATTACTATTGGTAATATTATCCGTCGGCGATGAGTTCAGGAATGGAATAGCGGTTAGTTATTATAAACTTTGACGTATTTATATGGAAAAAAAATCACCTTTAATCCCATTCTAATCGCGGTTAGATAATAGTTGACTAAATGTTCGAGTAATCGACTAACTTAGTATCCGCAAGGGCAAATTGGGGGCGGGCATGGGCAAGGTGGGAGCGGGCAAGGGCTAGGCTGGGGACACGGTGGGGGACAGGGCCAAGGGCATGGTGAGGGACACGGTGAAGGACAAGGTGGAGGGCCAGGTGGAGGACTCGGTGGGCCAGAGTTGCTAAGGACCCTCACATCAGCGCAGCCGAGGGTCCTGAAGCCCTGACTCTGAGGTGCATCCGCCTGGAAGACGAAGGTTGGAGGGCTGGGGACGATCACCTTGGGCGGCGTGATTACCATAGGTCCTGGTAGTGGTGCTTGGATAGGGCTTGGAGTAATCTGAAATAATAATAAGAAATTTAGTCACACGACATGATAATTGAAAAGTAATCCTATTTCATGTAGTTTGAGTTTGGTTCTCGTACGTTCTTAGCGTTATCTTGCAATTTTCATTATAACTATACGTACGGAAAGTGAAGAATTAATTGTGCCTTCAACAGTCATGATGTTTGAGTGGTAAAGACTTTGTCTTCGTCTGACATCAGGAACAGTTCACTTGTAGGAAGGCATATTGTATCTCATCTTTATCATATGAAAATGATACACGCGGCCTGATAGCTGAAGTTTTTGTTTTGCAACTGACAGAGGTGAACTGTCACCAGTCAAAATCATCTATACCCTGTATAACAAGGCAATTAGAGCTTGTTTGGATTTTATACTAAATGTGCTATATCTGCAAATAGCAAATAACCTTTCTATTATCCACTTTTATTGATAATTATCATTAGGTGTAGTTGGTTTAATTGTATCAAATTTGTCCACTCGAAAAGCAACTTTTTTATTGAAATTAAAAGTTTCACAAAAAGTCGGTCAGCTCAAATAATCTGAACTATACAATGTTGTTAATTTTTCTTTAGCATGCTTCCACACTCATTATCTTAGTTATACTTAACAATCTCTGTTTTTTTTTTTCTTTTTCTCGATGCAATTAACGGATAACTATTATTGGCCTCCTATTTTGTAACTGTATATTTACGGCTGTTGTTATCCTAAATACCAATAAAAAAAATTAAAGCTCTTAATCCACGTAGCTAGTTCTTGTAGACCTGCTCCTCCAAACTTACCCTGATGGCACTAGGGCGCGGTACAGCAACAGGCGGCGGCCTAATCACCAGCGGGGGCGGCTGTGGCGGACACAACGGAGGCACCCTCACGCAGAACGGGGGCTGTTGTGGGGGCTGCACATCTGGAGGCCTGACGGTGATGGCCTCAGGAGCTGGGGGCTGGACCGGCCGGGGTCTGACCCAGATCGGTTGGGGGCGAGGGAGAGTGATCGGACCAGGGCGGACGATGATGGGCGGCGATTGGGGGAACCGGATCTGGCCAGGCTTCACGGTTATTATTCCTGAGGAGGGATATGGTTTACTCGTTTTTACATCGCACTTGGTTCAACTGTAGCAATAGCATTAAAAAAAACACCGGCCAAGTGCGAGTCGGACTCGCGCACCAAGGGTTCCGTAAAATTTACGGTTTTCCCAATTTTTCCTTTATCTGTGCTATAAGTCGTTTCTTCGTACCAAATTTCAAGATTCTGAGTTCACGGGAAGTACCCTGTAGGTTTTGATTCCCTTGAGTCTCGAAAATTTGAGGAAATTTGCGACATAAACGGCTGTATCTTTTGATTGCGTTGGCTTAGAAGTTTGATTTTTTTCACAGCTCCAAGGGACAGTAGACCTATTTGGTATAAATTTTAGCTTGATACCTTCACGCGTTCCTGAGAAAAAGGGTCTTGACAGACGGACGGACGGACAACAAAGTGATCCTATAAAGGTTCCGTTTTTTCCTTTTGAGGTACGGAACCCTAAAAAGGTAAAAAACGTTGTCTAGCTTTTGGCTTCTAAAATATGGACCAATGTTGGTGTTAAAAAAATTACAATAACATACTTACCACCTCCGGACAATTATACAATCTGTATAAAGTTAACATAATGGTTAAAAATTCAAGTGACCTTTCAACTAAATTTTACTAATGCCCTACCCCCTATTAAAACAAAAAAAATCGTTAAATTATATGTTAAAATAAGATAACAACTACCATAGCCTATGAAGCCTAACCTTTACGAATATTATAACGAGGAAATGTCTGTGAGATTGCAGCTTTGTAAGTGTGTATGTTTTGAGTAATCTCCGGAACCACCAATTCTATTTCAAAAACTCTTTCACCTGCGTTAAGAATGGGCTTTCTGAATAGTTACAGGCTATATTTTATTCCGCTGGTTTGCCTGTTTTCCTTGCAATGCGCGGGCGAAGCCGCGCGGGCAGTTAGTTTCATTATATTTTGAAGGTAATTAATGGTGATCGCTACTCTTTACCTGGCTGCGACTGTCCATAGCCGTAGTTGACCTGGGGGTCGCAGGGGTTGCAGGGGGGTACGTTGATGGCGCAGGGGTCGGGGCAGGAGCAGGGACACTGCGGGTCGGGCTTCGGGTCCGGCGAGGGGCACGGCGCGGGCTCCGGCAGCGGCTGCGCGAGCGCCGAGCCGAGGAGGAGAACTGAAAATAAAATAAAAATGTGCACTTCCACCAACTTGCAACAGCCAATAATGCAGCAATATGTGTGTTTGTGTGTGGAGAAGATTCCAAAGTTACGTGATTTCTTTTAAAGAGAGATCTCATAACTTAAATTGTACATCCACAAAAAACGTGTCAAGAACTCCCGAAATACATACATTATTAGCTTTTTTATGTTTTAAATTCTTGGGAAAGTTCCGGTTAGTTTCTAAGAATTTTCCTGATATTTTAAGAATATATATGTGGTCAGTTCCTACTTTAAAGTTACTGGTAGTTTTCCTATGAGCCACAGGTTTTAACAGCTCTCTGTTGCTCACCCTCTGGTGCTACATACGAAAAAAATACATAATATATAGGCCGTCCTCATTTTTGTGCGCACTGACAACCGTGGATGTAATTATAAAACGCAAGTGCAATGGTGAATTAACTATCTTACTATTATATTATAGAGGAAAAGTAGCCACCGTAGCTTTACAAGTTTGTAGGTATGTAGGAGGTAATCTCCGGATTTACTCATCCGATTCCAAAAAGTCTTCCACTCGTGTGTTCTCTGGATGGTTATAGGCTATATTTTATCCCGCGGGTTTGCCTGCGTTCTTTGCAATAAGCGAGCGAAGCCGCGCAGCTAGTTAACTAATAAAACCAATGATGTAATATAAAAAGAAAGGTAGGACTGGTAAATCCCGACCAGGAAAATAAAAAACTTCGCCATATTGCAGAAAACTATAGGAACTAATTTCTTCAACTGGCAACAGTGACTTTGAAGACGTCATTAATGCTATCTGTCAATTACTGTCAAAGTGAGGTGTCGTTTTTGCGTGGTGTATTTGTGCGTTAAATGCCGATAACCATTTTAATATAATTTACAATATTACGAAGTATTTGTTGGAGAGAAAGTCAAAAGGATTCCTCTAAATAACATTACCAACCTTGTTGTCAACATGACTGGTAGTACATCATATAGTGTGTGCAATAGAAATTAATAAGTGTTGCCATAATTAATGCTACTTATAATTTAGCGCCCCCAGAGCAGGTTTTTTATTTTCCTGGTCGGGCTTTAGGTTATGAGCGCTTGAAAAGTGGCACACTAAAACACAGTCAATTGCACCAACTTGCCTGTTTCGCGTCGTCAATGGAGACGTATGCTGTCAGATTTGGTGGCCATTTTTAAACACGGAATTTCGTATAGACAATTTATCTTCTTTTTTATATTACATCATTGGATAAAACTATCGGAGGGGCGGTTTAGTAACGCGATGGTCAATATATATTTAATAAACCCTCTCAATGGTCCTAGATAGTTATTTTACCAATTCTGTTATTAGCACAGGGTACCATTTATCAATATTTAAATATGAAATCCCCCGTTTATACAAGTAATAAACTCAGTTACAGGACTACTCAAATAGAACCGAGCCAGTTTATAATTACTTCAATCGTTTCATTGAATAAAGTTTAAAGTTCCCGCGAGTAGAGGGCAAACTGGATAAATTCCATTGATTTAAGTACTTTGAATCCGATACTACTGATCTGAGCGAAACTATATTATATAATCCCATGGGAATAATAGTATTTATTAAGGGGGTGATTGGCCAAGGATTGCGGCGGACAGGGACGAGTGGAAATCCAGGGGGGAGGGCTTTGCCCAGCAGTAGACACCCCAACATGCTAGCAAAAAAAAAGTTGGTGTTACTTAATATGCTGTTAGCATTCATAGTAGAACAAGCGAGCGAAGCTAACGAAGTTCTCCGTTTCAAATTCTTTTCCGTATGTCCGAATGTCCGGCTGTCCGGCTGTTCTCTTAAATTTGGCATAGGCACTCGAAAACGAAAGCGACTGCCATCTGACCTACCAACCCAGAGGGAACACTAGGACCTTATTGAGATTAGACCGGTTTCCTCACGATGTTTTCCTTCACCGAAAAGCTAACGGTAAATATTTCATAAGTTCCGAAAAACTCATTGGTGCCACAGCCGGGATTTGAACCTAGGACCGCCGCTTGACAGCCGCATGCCTGAACCACTAGGCTACCGTAGCTCTATTAAACTAGTGCATAAAAAACCATTGTATGAGCCTACAGACAACGCTTAACGCGTGCAACGTAAAGACATATTCACGATTAGAATACGTCTGTAGGTGACACTAATGTCATATGACATCAAAGTGTATAATATTTACTGACTGCTATTCTAATCCCATTCAAATCGTGGTTTTGGTCATAATTACGGAGCATGAGAAGTGAAGTAGGTATTATCCAGTGTTGCGCAATATAATTGACCGTCTGTATCCGTCATTAACTACGTGCTAATCTGTGGGGCTGCAACTTTGCAGGTGTCAGCCTAATGCCCAGTTTCTGCCTGAACCACTAGGCTACCGTATTTTTCGACAAACAAACGGTTATATTCGTTAGGTACATATTATGTTAGGTATTTATTATACAATTTTGTTAAATGAAATCTATGATTTCGGTTTTAATAGGGTCATTACGCTGGTTACGCGACCACCTTCGGTTAGCGACCACCTGAAGGAGAAGGTTTTTTATATTTTATTCAATTAGTTGTACATGCATTTTTGTTGTTGTTTTAGAATAGAAATCTATTAAAAAACCGAGGAAATATCCTTTCAGTTCACCAACTCAGCTAAGTGGTCGCCAACCGGCACATAAAATTAGGTGGTCGCTAACCGGCGAAATGACCCTAACAGATTTAAAAAAAAATAAGTAAAATATAAATGATAATAATATTAATAAAATTTACCAGATAACCATAAAACTTTGCCCTTTGCCATCGTCCAGCCGTCTGATAGAAATCTACAGAAAAAAATGCTTAAATACAAAAACGAACAACCAAAACTATAACTTCAAAAGTCAAAACCGTACACACGGTAAAACATTCACAAATGAACTTTATCGCTGACGTAATAAAGTGTTCTCTTAATTTAAAATGGAAGGTTCGTTTTTAAACAAGACGTGAGACGCAGACAATTTTTTAAATATTTTTTTAACGCTTTGCGGCTGATTTAGTCAATTTAAAAAATAAACCTTGTTTTAAAACGGCCGTGGTAATCAAACAATACTAATATCACCGTTTTAATTGAATTTGTTAAGGTTGTAATGTTATTAATAACTTCGTATGGCATTTCTGAACGGTATTTTCACTGAATACGCGTGTACCAAAACGAATTAGTCTGAATCATTATCCTCTTCCAAAACCTACGGATGATATTTCACGAAAGTACGGTAGCCCCCTGGTTCAGGCATGTGTGTTTATGTGTCAATCTGCGGTCGTGGTTCGAATCACGGCTCGTACGAATGAGTTATTCGAAACTTATTGGAATATCGTTTCATACTTACCGTTAGCTTTTCGGTGAAGCAAAAATCGGTTTGGGGAAAATCTCCATCTATATTTCGTTGACTATTTAATCACTACAGAATTTTGCGATTTTAGCGCAGCGGTGAATGCCGTGCTTTATGCTTCTGTAAAAGCATTACTTAAGTAAGCTGTAGACACTCTTTGAGCTGTAGTCCTTGTATCTTACGTCTTGTCATTTGTTTTTGAAGTGAAAACTTGTTTAGCGGCTCTGGGCACTTTTTGGGATGGGGAAAAATTGTTAAACTCGGCACAGATTTTTGTGACGTCAGATGCGTAAGATGAGATCTCACCTTAGGAGGCCACGTGACCGTAGGATGGTGAAAGATTCGGGACGAAGCTTGAGGCGGGTTTTCTTTTGTGTAAAATTAAAATTATTCAAGTCCTCCCGTAGTGCAGCCCGGTCCTTTTTTTATTTACAATAACTATATTGACAACAAAATTCCATAGGTATAATTTAATCGAAGCTGCTCACAAAATTTCACGAGCATCAGCTGAGAAATGCGCCGAGGAGAACAGCGGGATAGAGCGAAAGAATTGTTGACCAAGCTAAAACGGAGAACTTTATTTGCTTATTGCAATTATTTGAATAAAAACGGTTTGAATCATAGCAATCGAATAAGCAATACTAGCGCCATCAAGCCAATTCTCTTGATGCGCCTTCAAGCTCATGAGTGAGATCGACAACATTGTCCACAGATTACTAGATTAGTTATTAATAAATCTACTGTATTTAGCACTAGGTAACAAAAGAGTGTATTACGTACAACATGAATGAAAACAACGTGGGCAACAAGATGTTATAAACAGAGGAAGACAGTAGCTAAGATTAGAAAGGCCTGAGTTGTTGAGAGAATTAATTTAATGATTTAAATAGCACCCGTCTTTTGTAAATGGAGTCGGGAATACCGGGTTTTGGGCACGTGTTTGGGTAGAAATTTGTAAGGAGCTCTTTCTTGTGGTTTTTCGTTCGCTGGTTGTATGACTCAACGAGCCTGTTTAGAGGGCCGCGCACATCTTCGTGGGTGCAGCAGCGCGCACTCGCGAACAGTTGGTACTCTCGAGTTTTAAATGTAGATATCACCAGTTTGATGGTATGCCATGTAGTTAAAATAACGGCGCCATATAACCGTGATTGGCCATTGAATCTGGCAACCCATCAAGCCAGATAAGGAACATTGTTTCTTTTATCGTTGCAAGTTGGCAGTCGGCCATCATTGCAAGTCTAAGTGCTTTCATAAAAGTCACTGCTGCTACGTTATTCAGTTTATTTGAATAATAAATTGTTTAATTAAGAGTCCGCAGTAAGCTCGATTCTCCATACAAACGTAGTTACGCTCTCATTTTAAAACTACGTGTTGGATTGTAACGAAACTTTGCATGTACAATGACATGAGGTATATCTGTCTGTAATTAGTCTATGTAGCTTCAGATGCCATAGTAAAAAAAATACAGCGAATTTAAGTTTTTCATACAAAACTTGTTTTTGCTGTATTTCGTTTGTTTTATAAACTGGAACCATATAAACTAATTACATACATAGATATACCACATGTCATTGTATATGCAAAGTTTCGTCACAATCCAACAGGTAGTTTTAAAATGAGAGCGTAACTACGTTTGTATGGGAAGGTGAAATTCGGCAGAGCTTACTGCGGACTCTTAAGAAGTAGATTGTAGGTACCGTCAACATCATATAGTTAGTAGCAGTCAGAGTAGCCAAATATATGGTAACACACCAGGTTCATTAGTGCGGTTCGTACAGTAAGTAATAAAGGCGTGTTCCGAAATATTTGGCTACTTTGGCTGCTACTAACTATGATGCCAACTATACAGTCACGATCAGATATATCGGAGCGGCCAAGGTGCTCACAAATATATAAACATGTCTCTATTGTCGAGGCATTAGAGACGTGTTCAGATATTTGTGAGCACTGGCCGTTTCGATATATCTGATGGCGACTGTACCTACAACATTTGACGACCGCTTTAGCCTAGTTGGTAGTGACCCTGCCTACGAAGCTAGGGGTCCTGGGTTCGAATCTCGGTAAGGGCATTTATTTGTGTGATGAGCACGAATATTTGTGCCTGAGTCATGGATGTTTTCTATGTATTTAAGTATTTATTTAGTACAAGCTTTGCTTAGTTTGGGACTAGGTCGATTTGTGTAATATTGTCCCCTAATATTTATTTATTTATTTATTTATTTATTAACATGTGAATAAACATGCAATATTTTTGTATCACAAATACAAATACAAATAGTTTATTTCTCAAAACATACTTAATCTATTGCAATAATACTGACCCCCACACTAGGCATTGCCTGTCCCGTGGGGGAGATATGTACTACAGTTGACAAACTACATTTAACGGCTACTGGCACCAGTATAAATTAATTTAAACTAATAATTTTAAGTAAATGTACATAAGCTGTGGGCTTATTTTAAAAACAAATCTGTAATCTTAATAGGTAATAACAAAAACATTAGACGCTAAACAAACAAACAAACAACAAAGTTTTTTAATTCAAATTAAACCTATTCTAAGAAAAGGGTGTGTGTGTGTGTGTGTGAGAGAGAGAGAGAGAGAGAGAAAGAAAGTGTGTGTATGTATGTATGTCAGTACTGTACAAAGTTTTCTGTCTATAAAAGATAAATGCATCGTGTGCTTTGTCAGCAGCTTCACCTCGATGACGGAGTGTTCTTGAAATGTGTATAGTCTGACGAGGCGGTTGTAAATCCTTGGGTATATAAAAACAGCGAAGCGACGAGCAAATGAAGTTTTAACAGCGGTGACAGGAATTTTGAATGTACGGCTTTTTAGTAAGGTTTTGTAGTCGGGAGAGTTTAGAACTGTTTTGTGAGCGTTTCTCAAAAAAAATGCCACTATTATTAATGGTACTTCTAGGAATTTTAAGTTAACTATTTCCACTCAGAATCAGGAGCTCTTTCGACCCTGGTAGGACAAAAAACTGTCCCAAAGATAATTTTCCTATTGTGTTACCATTTACCATACACTTTGTATGGTGGTAACACAATAGGAAACTTCAAAAATGTATGAACATTTTGGGACACTTTTTTTCTCCTATTGGGATGGAGAGACACCGTGATTTTGAGTAGAAATAACATAAAAGTTGCAGAAAATCTCCGAAAAAATTTAGTGGCATTTTTTTTGAGAAACGCTCTTGTGTCCTGCATGTATTGCCACCCTAATTATGTAAATATATATCCCTGAGGTATGTTCCTGATCTCGACTTAATTGCTCAGAGGTTAACTGGAAGAGATCCCTTACTGGGATAAGTTCGCCTTTGTACCTACTTAACCTATTTTGTCAGTATTTTTGCCAACGTCTTGTTTACTATAAAGTATTTACATACATGGCAAAAACAAATTAATAGGTTTTTCACTGTAGCAATGTAACTTTATACACTGCGATACTGAAACTTTATGCAAACCCGTCCGCGTGAAGGTACTCGTTTATATCGCTCCATAAAAAAATCACCTCTCATTTCACCCCCTTAAAATATTTCCGGGATAAAGACTATCATATGTCCTTCCCCGAACTGTCTCTAGGTAGGGTATCTATACCAAATTTCATCTAAATCGGTTCAGCGGTTTAGGCGTGAATAGGTAACAGACACACAGACACTATTAACATACACAGATATTAACTGTTTTGAAAAAAACATACATACTTGGCCAAGTTTTTTACGACGGTTCTTCTAGTGGCGTGGGTTTCTTTCTGAACCGGTGAATACCTATCGACATTCATAGGTTCATGTACATAATATGCCTAATTTGAAGAATAAATAACTTTGACTTTCACTTCACACGTTTATACGGATTTGTTTTGCTTTAGGTTATAGTGCGCCTAGGCGACCGAGCTAATATGGAGAAAACGAATTTTCCCAGCCATGAGACCTAAGGCTCTAGTATAAGTTTTACCGAAACAAAACGTTACGACCGCGTTCGCGTTTAGCTGTCAAATCTCATACAAACTGAGGGTAAAACGCAAACGCGATCGTAACGTTTTGTTTCGGTAAAACTTATACTAGAGCCTCTGGCCAGGTCAATTTATCGCCCGTTTTCGAGAACGCGAATGCAATTATTTAAGTAAACAAATATTGCTCGTTTAATAGTAGGTATAGGATAGGATATACTAACGTAGTCCTCAGACTACGAACTTAACTTAAGACTCATCTTAAGATATCTGGCTGAATAAATGTCAGTCCACTCCAGTGACCGATGAATATAGGCTGCCAGTCACGTGTAAGGCGGTTCGTTAGATAAGTTTGTGTTCCATGTTCCAAAGGCGTTGGGCGAATAGGAGCCATCTTTGTAACAAGACTAGATATATTAACCGGAGTATTACAAAATGGCGGCAGAGTAAATGTTTAATTTTGAGTTCAGATTGATAAAATGTGATGCGATAGAAAGAAAGAAAATAATGTAATAGAGCAGAATAACAAATAATAAGCGAACTCAAAAGATTAACCAAAATTCCCAACAGCTTTTTAGGGTTCCGTAGTCAACAAAGACGGGAGTGAGACGTGGACGCTGACGCAAAAGGACAGAGAAAGGCTCGAAGCCTTCGAAATGTGGTGCTGGCGGAGGATGGAAAGAATAAGCTGGACAGAAAGGAAGACAAACGAAGAGGTTCTGACGATGGTAGGAGAGAGCCGATGCTTGCTAAAAACAATAAAAAATAGAAGAGGCAGAATGATCGGACATCTGATACGGCACGACAGCTTCTTTTTAAACATCTTGGAGGGCAAGATCGATGAAAATATTTGGGTTTACATACACGCAATTAACATAGACTTGACTTGACTTAATGTCCTGTGTCCCCTAGATGAGGCAGAGGGCTTCCACAGTGCCTCGCCATCGCGTTCTGTCTTGGGCTACGCGCTTCGCCTCGGACCACGTCAGCCCGATAGCCTTCAGTTCCGCTGCCACTGAACGTCTCCAGGTGTGTTTCGGCCGGCCACGTTTCCTCTTCCCTCGAATCAACATGGACTACTCATATTAATTCCATAAAATCGGAACTTATAGCACTCCGAGGCTCCCTCCGGAATATTATTCGATGTATGCCTAATAAACTACGCCCTACTATTTACAATACATTTGTGAAACCACACCTTATGTACCTTGTCCAAGTCTGGGGAAGTGCCGTCAAAACAAGATTAGCTGAACTACAAATCCTACAAAACAAAATTATTAAAAAGCTATTTAACTATCACAGCAGAACATCAACCAACAAAATTTACAGCGAAACAAACTTAATGACCATCCAACAACTATACACATAGGTACAACAGTTGCATTTTTATTAGAAAAGCTAGTAATAAGGACATCCACACCAGCCTATTGTTTACTAAGCGAAGAAATGTTTGCAATCTCTGCACTCGCCAGCGCCGCGCTAGCTTCCTTGTTTTACCTAAAACCAGAACTCGTTATGGTCATAATTTACTTTAAAAACAAAGTTTTAACCGACTTCAATTTAGTACTCCGCCAAGCCACGAGAACATTTCTACATTTATTTTTCTATTTACCACATGAACTGATTTCCGAGAGCAAATTCGTTGATTATTAGAGAAAAAAACCCAATCGCCGTATGTGACCTGATAATATTTGAGGACTTCCGTCGATTCCACAAGGATCACCTTTGGCACTTCATTAGTTGCTATTTCAACGGAATCTTATCAGAATCTGTGATATACTTTTGTACTTTTAAGTACATAATTGAGGAATTCCATAAGTCATCTGTGGTCTTCATCATCAATTCCACTCCACCAAATTTATGATTTCCGGGTGTAAATACACGAGTTATAATAGAAAATACCAAAATCACCACACGCGTGCCTAATATAATTGAGGAGTTCCCTCAATTCCTCATGGATCCCATCATCCAATTCAATTTTTGAAAAAATGGAACCCACCTGGAAGCATATACTTACAAACAAAAACAAAATTTACGAATCGGCTCATCAATGACGGAGTACTGAGGTAACAACTCCTTTTTTTTGAAGTCGGTTAAAAAGACAAATGCTCTTGAAGGTGTACGCCTGTATAATACAATACCGTTAGTTATAAAGAGAGCGAGCTCGTTCAACTCATTCAAAAAGAAACAACAATGTACCTTAACTATTGTTCTCATGGAAGTGATGTAATGTCTTCTATGAGAATAAATGTCTTTAAACCTTAACAGTCGAGTTGCCCACTCACTTGACAAAGGGGGGACAACTGTTACTCGCGTCCGCAGGAGCTACCTGCCACAACCCTGCACGTGTCCCCTGGGTGGTGCTAAAGAGTGACAAGCTTTAAAGGGCAAAATAATGTATGCCATACACGGAATAGTAATGTATGGCATACGGTGGAAAGAATTTTAAATTCTATAATTTAACGGTAAAACTGAAAAAATTAGAAAAAAAAATTGCACATGCAAAAAAAAAATGTGGCGCATGACGATTAATGTCATTGTCAACCGCAATAGCGTGAATTATTTGCTTGAAGATGCGCGAGAGAGTTAACGGGCGGCGTGCGGGCTTTGCCTCCCGCAAGTCGCCCGCGCCCCGTTATCGTCATACCCCTGCACCTGCATGCCGCGCAGGTGAGGACGGAGTTAAGTTGTCTACCTATAGTTTATTTCATCTCATTAGTCACATAATACATCACATTTTATGTAATTTAATTAGTAACCAATCGTATTGATTGTTAAGAGGAAACAATGGCCGTTTTTCCAGAGAAACGTAGTCCCCTGTTTTCTCTCTGGATAATGGCAGTAGAGAAATAATAGATTTTCCATAAATCTATGGCTACTATTGACATGTTCCTATGTTTCCCTTTTTTTCATAAATTTATTCTAAAAAGAGATTAACTTTCAAAAACCTAAAAAAAAAACAGATTTACCGCTGTGTTCAAACATCCAGAAAACAATTTTGACTATATTATTAAAAAAAAGGAAAACATAGGAACACGGCCAAAGCAGAAAGGCTTTTTTTATTTTTAATAAAAAGAATAGTAAATAGGTCACGTTTTGGAGAAGAAATCAGGGGACTACGAAACGTTGATTTTATGTACTTTTAATAGGTATTTTCGGTCCAAGCTGTCTCTATCACGCTCTGCGGGGGGAAGCTTGAAGTTGGCGCGACAGCAATACATTTTTCAAATAGGTACCTATTTCTCAATTATCTCGATCTTAGTGTTTCCTCTTAATAAATAAATAAAAATAAAATAAAATAAAATAAAATATCTTTATTTTCAGGCAACTTTAGGCCCATAGTTTGTTAGTAAACAAATGATCTTAACAGCTAATGTTAGTGTAGTAATTTATAAATTAAAGAAACTATTATGCATTCGAGCATTGCTATCGAGGCACTCTCACAGCGTGCATAGTGCTGTGTAGCTCGTTAAACCTAGCTAGCACAGCACTATCCAGCCTACCTGCGACAACCTGCATGAGAATGTTGGGGCTTTCCCTCACTCTCTATTCATAAGAGATGTGACCTTTTTGCGCATGAGCGCCAAGAAGTCGTCAGTGTGCGCATCGGCAAACATGCCCGAGGCACTGCAGTGACGGGGAAGCCCCACCATTGCCCGGAACAGGTTGTTGTACAATATACGCAGAGTGTTGTACGATTTTTGGGTGTAGCTAGTCCATAGACTACTGGTGTAAAAAGTTTGGCAGTATGCCCTGAACAGTGTGATCTTAACATCAAGTGTGCAACCAGCAAATCTACGAGCCAGCATCCAATCCAGCAGCCAACGCCCTGCGCTCTCTCTCTATATCCAAGTCATCCTTCACCTCTTCATTCACAATATGCCCTAGGTATTTGAACTGCGATACTCTGTGTAATGGCGAGCCATTGAGGTAGACTGGAGGTACAAAAGCTGGGAGTTTGTTTTTACCTCTAAATACAAGGAGCTCACTCTTACTTGAGTTATACAACAAACCATGCTCCGCAGCATATGCCTCGCATATGGCCAGTAATTTACGCACACTGCCAATCCCCCAGCAGCACCATGTCATCCGCATAACTTATGTTGTTAAAACATACACCTTCGACGTGACACCCCACATAGGTGCTGCTGAGCTCCACTATTAGCTGGTTAACGTAAATATTGAAGAGTCTGGGAGAGGTCAGACCCCCCTGCCGAACTCCGCACTCAAGCTTATACTGATCAGATAACGAATCTGCCCATTTTACATTATTTGTCTGATGCTGATACCAGTACGACCAAATACTAATCAGTTCTTCAGGGACACCCGCCCTCTCCAGCTTTTCCCATAGGACATCGTATGCTACGAGGTCGAAAGCCTTCGACAGGTCCAGGAAACAAGCGTACACGGGTGTCTTTCGATCTACATATTAATTGACAGTGTTCTTTAAGGCCAGAATAGCACTCTCCGTGGACAACCCCGTCCTGAACCCGAATTGGGCGTCGTGAAGCCTGGTGTGCTCACTGAGGTGTCGTGTTAATATGTTAGTTATATACAATAATAACGTAAACATCGCGGGAGCCCGCTGGATGCGGGAATCACTGGCACTCTTTGGGTGAGGCCTATGTCCAGCAGTCGTATATTTATTTATTTAATCTTTATTGCACAAAAGAACAACTTATCGTACAAAAGGCGGACTCAATGCCGTAAGCATTCTCTACCAGTCAACCTTATACCTTACCTTAGTACCTATATCGGCTGGTATGATGTTGAATAATGACAATCATCAATGAAACAAAATGTTAATGATACTATATTTATTAATATATACATACAGATATAATAACATAACATACTATACAATAAAGGCTACTTTTGCAAACATACTATCACAATTGAATACGTACAGGTACTTACTATGGTATATCGGATCCAAAAACATAGCTAACCTATAGAAAATGTCGAAACTTGCCCCAGGGACTACAAATGACATTTCTATGGTAACAGTCAAACCTTGAACTCTGAGATCTATACATTGTCCAAAAACATTAAAATGATTACATTGAAATTACATTCAGTTGCTCTTCGCTACCAGGAACTATCAGGAACCTCCATTCTACAATAAACTAATTCGATGCAACTAAGTGGGGTCGCTGTCGCCGATCTTTGCATGGACCGTTATATATATATCTAGTTGGACGATTGATCTGTCACATCCCTGTATTTTCAATGCATTTTAAATATGTATGGAACGAAAGGTTAGTTAAGTTTTAGTACCCGCATGGGTCACAAGGACTCGGGCATGGGTCGCAGGGACTGGGGTAGCACGGGCTCGGGCAAGGATTGCAAGGATCCGGGTAAGGGTTGCACGGATTGTAAGGACCCGGGCAGGGGTTGCACGGATCGCTCGGATTCGGGCATGGATCGCACGGGCTCGGGTTGTACGGGTTATTGCTTAGCACGCTGAGCGGTACACCGATTGTAGGAGGCTGGAGATTCGGGAGCTGCGGCATTCTGATCGCGTATGCTGGCGGGCGAAACGGGGCCAATTGTGGTGGGCATACGCTGATCGGCTGCGGTTGGATTGCCTCCGGTCTTGGTGGTCTGACGACAATGGGGGGCGGGCTGATCGGGGCCGGCTGCGGTGGCCGCACTTGGAGTGGTGGGGGTGTGATGGCCGGGAGCGGTGGTGGCCGGACTACTAGAGGTGGTGGGTTTACGGGTGGCTGGCACGGTGGTCGGACGATGATGGACGGTGGCTGAATCGGTTGCAGCGCTGGTGGCTGCAGCAGGATCGGTGGCAGCTGGATGATGACATCAGGTGATGGCTAGAAGCAGATTTCTGTATTAGTATGCTGATCACTTTGGGACTCTTTGGGGGAGGCCTATGTCCAGCAGTGGACGTCTTTCGGCTGATATGATGATAATCATGCTGATAAAGCCAATTGGCTTATTTAGTCACAGTGATATTTTATGGTTTTCATCGGCTAAAGCAATTCTGAAACCATTATGGCAATTTCATTTGTTGGGACAGTTAGCGTTGTTTTTAAACCAGGGCATTCTATTTATTTTGCTATGGATCCTAACTTACATACATACATGCATACAAAGTAGAAATTTCCTCTTTACATAGCCCTTTTCAACTTAGCGTTATACCAGTTACAGCCTAATAGAACCCATGGTTCGCTTGCTACAACACAAGGTTTTACGGCAGCAGCTGCCATCAGATCTTCCAAATCAGAAGTGTTAACGCCCAGCGTATGTGTGCTATGCAAACACAGGCACACACACACTCACATGCGTCAGCAACCAGCCAGCGCGGACGGGACCGCGCCCCCACTCTCATTTATACAACTACCGAACGCATACGTTGTTTCATGTAAAATTAACTCAGTAAAGGGAGTCAAAATTCAAGAACTTCTTCATTATTTCTCACCTCCGTCCACCGCCTGAACTACTACTCGCTCCTGTTTCAACAAGAAGTGAACGTAGAACTTGTGGGATTAGGATATATTTCTGTTATAGTTAAATTTCGTTTCAGATTGGTAGCCACTTCTAGGTAAAAGGAGCGTCGGCTGTCCATCATCTCGATGGGTAGACGATATTAGGAAGATCGCGGGTCACTTCTGGTTAAGACTAGCACAGAATCGGGACGGGTGGCGTACTGGAAGAGTGGCCTACGCTCAGGAGTGCGATTACGGGCTGAAAATGATGATAATAATAACAAAGACCGGGTTGCATTCCGGGAGTGCCGGCAGAAATAAACTTGAATAATTTTAATTTTACACGCCCGCACTCTCCCCACTCTACTCACCCCCAACCCCCGCCCCCAAGCCCCGTCCGTGTTACGGTCGGCCTGTCTACGCATCATGCCTAAGGTGAGATCTCACAAAAATCTGTGGCGAGTTTATCAATTTTTCCCAATCCCAAAAAGTGCCCAGCGCTGCTAAAGAAGTTTTCACTTCAATAATAAGTCAGCCTATATACGTTCCACTGCTGGGCACAGGCCTCCTCTCATGGATGTGAGGGAACCGGCAGTAATCCCCACGCTGGCCCAGTGCGGGTTGGGGACTTCACTTACACCTTTGAATTTCTTCGCAGATGTAGGCAGTTTTCCTCACGATATGGAGAAAAATATAGTGAAAATGGTGATGGTGATATTTTGCCGTCTGGTATTACCTTGACGTAAAACGTGCCTCCTGGAACCCGGATAGACCTGAACCCGGCAGCCTGCAGCGAGCTGGACACATCGTTGCGGGGATTCGTCGCCTTAATGGGCCCGTCGCCGCATTTAGCTGCAATAAAGAACAATTGTTAGTTTATAACGACGAATGTTTGAACACCGGTAAGCCTAGTTGGGTTACTAGTGACGCTGCCTGCGAAGCCGAGGGTCCTGGGTTAGAATACCGTTAAAAGAAGCGTTTATTCGTAGACAAAGATCAGCATCAAATCAATAAGTTTTCGTATGGGCCGCAGTTAATAACTCAAGCTAACAAGACACGCCAGAATAGCTATACCACTACCGTGCGACATGGTAATATACATATATTATATATTATTATATTGTCATATATTATTATGAGTTTACTATCTGTAATACAGCTGATCAATAACGTAATATGTCGCACGAGTGCTCCTTTAGCTTAGTTACCTTATTAAACTGTGTTTTCCCTCCGAATGTTGTCTGAATTTGAGAAGTAAAATAATTCGATTTTACGCTATTGGCATATAAATATACAAATATTCTCAAATGAGACTGCTTTACTTTTTTCTCCGTTTGACAATATGTTTAATGTATTATTTACTAGCTGCCGCCCGCGACTTCGTCTGCGCGGACCCGGTATAAAACTATTCTTAACGATGGAGTCATGAGGAAATTAAATTAACGAGTTCCAAGTACCTACTACGGAGCCATGGCCACAGCGAGTTTTAATAATATTCACATTCCCGTTATAATTAACGTGATTAAACGGATTTGACAAGCGAGTGTCATTTCCATTCTCTCGTTCAACCCTTGTCAGACGAGAAATCATGTGAAATTATTAAATTTCCAGTGACATTTATAAAGGACACTGGCCTTAAGTCGCCGGACAGTGAAACATGTGTGCTTCATAATTAAACTCAAATAATTATTTTTAATTATTTGAGTTTAATTAAACGTATTTTTTAAAATGTCTTTTTTTTCGCTTTAGAAAGAAAATAAAGTTCGGTGATTATTTTGAATCTAATCAGACTCATACAATTACTTTGTGTTTTATGACGCCAAACTATTAAGTCCGCAGTAAGCTCGGCCGAATTTCACCTTCCAATACAAACGTAGTTACGCTCTCATTTTAAAACTACCTGTTGGATTGTGCCGAAACTTTGCATATACAATGACATGAGGTATATCTATGTCCGTAATTAGTTTATATGGTTCCAGTTTATAAAACAAACGAAATACAGCAAAAACAAGTTTTGTATGAAAAACTTAAATTGGCTTTTTTTTACTATGGTATCTGAGGCTACATAAACTAATTGCAGACATAGATATACCTCATGTCATTGTACATGCAGTTTCGTTACAATCCAACACGTAGTTTTAAAATGAGAGCGTAACTACGTTTGTGGGTCATTCTCAGAGAGCTAAATTTTGCACGTCCGGGCCTAAATTCGTATGTAAACCAAATTATAATAAATTGGTATTTTTTTGTAGGATAGTTTACGTCTATACCTAGGTGTTGCACCTTAGATCGAAGCCTTGTCATTAGTTGTTTAATAGATATGTTTTTTCAAAGCCCTGTTCTCAAATTACCACAACGCGTCCACGCGCTTTCTTATGTAGTTTGCGAAATTGTCTTAAACTTTGAAAGAGTACAGGTTTTTGTTATTTTTTATGAGACAGAACTGCCATTACATTTATTTTGTCTGTAAAGTGTATTCTTCCCAGTATAGAGATCATTTGAGAGTTTTCATACGTTGTTTACATAACAAAATTATTTTTTTCTAATCGCCGGAACGGAGCGAATTTCAATGTTCTAATCGCCAGGATCCTAGAGAAATTAAGATCACCATAACTCAAATACCGCGTATGCTATTACAGTGCTAAAGTAATTAAATAGGTAATTGTCGTGTAAGGATTCCATTTTCAGTCATATTGTTTGGAAATAATGAAGGAATAAAAAGGGTGGTGGCAATTAGGCTGAGAACGGCCGCATTGAGAATGGCCGTTGTATGGAGAATCGAGCTTACTGCGGACTCTTAAATTAAGTTATAAAACGCTTCTAGCGATATTATCAAAAAATTACTATTTGTTAATATCTAGGTACCTTTCTTCCAAACATTAGACTTATGGATACAGATCCACTTTTCAACCCAAATGAGTTCCGTAAAAAGGGAAGGTAAAATTACGAAATAAAATGAATCTGAAGGCATTTCCAATAACCTAAACGCATTAACAAACGAATCATAATGAAGTTACTTACTTGGTGTCGGCCCGAACCAAGGTGCGTAAGTTGGGCCCTGGCTTGGATTGTATGGGGGTGGCGCGCACGGATCGCACGGGTCCGGCGCGCACGGATCGCACGGGTCCGGCGCGCACGGATCGCATGGGTTCGGCGCGCACGGATCGCACGGGCAAGGGGGCGGGCTAGGGTACGGGCAAGGCGGGGGAGGGCATGGGCAAGGTGGGGGACAAGGCGGGCACGGGTCACAGGGGCACGGGGGTGGGCCGTCGCACGGCCAGCCCTGTTGCGGGGCCGGTAGCGCGCATGATGACACTATTAGAGCTGAAAAATATATAATTAAATATATTATGTTTCAGTCACAAAAGATATTTTTCGTAGGTACCTTCAAGTTTTTGTTGTCGACTGTACTCGTTGAGTGGGTTTCAATGAGGGTAAAGTTGTGTAATTAAGGAGTTCCTACGGTCACCTTCCCTCTCCATCATCAGACCAAGTTTAGGGTACCATAGTATTACATTGTCAATCGATTTAGATAATTCAACAAAATTTCAACTCGTTTGGACTTCTGACAGTTGGTCACGTTTGAAATGCAAGATTGGACCTAAACTAACTAACATACACATCCTTATTAAGTAACACGGCAAGTTATTTAAGCTTGTGAAAATATATATATTTGTCAAAATGGTATGTTCACGATTCTTAGTAATAGTACGACTTAGAAATGTACGAAATTTGGTTAGAAGACTAATCTTCTAGGTATTGTTACAATTACGAATTATATCAATAATTATAGATATAGACGGGAACACGGGATATGAGTGAATTCATATTATTTTAAAAGTAAAGAGTGAACATTTTTTTACTCCAATATTTTCTGTAGGTACCGTATCATACCGAAAATATATTTGAAATGCATTCATAAAGAATTTAATACAAAAATTTACTACGACACAACATTTAGTACGATAGTATTTCGTGGACTCATTTTGCCCCAAGTCAGGGGCAAATTGGGTACTCACCTAATACACCCAAAGCCGTTGAACGCCCCATATCTTCACCCGTTACTGACGATCACTGCAACTTGCCCACTATTTATAGTCACCATATTTAATTTAAAATCACAGAATATTTAATTGCTATTAAATTTAAATTTGTATCTTTTAGAGTAGATCGACCGTCTCTATAATTTCATATCCATGAATAATATTGTCAATGTTTTGAATACTGTGCACGTTTTTGGGCGCATGTTGTTTTAACATCGTATGTTGAATTATGTGTTATATGTTTTCATTTGATTTAGTGGAATTATGTACGCATTTATAGGTCTGTTTGGTTTTAATATTAACCTATATTATATACCTACAGTAACAAACTTTCTAACATTACAAGTCTTGTTATAGAGTTAACTATTGTTGAATAAACATTTCAATGTAAAAAGGTAATAATCGCATACAACAACAGATGGCGCCTTGGAATGGGGTTGAAGTGTGTCGTGGACAATAGGTTAGCAACCTGTCTCTGCACTGTCCTCAATATAGGAATATTGACGATTTTTGTACTGTGTACTACCTATTGAGTTGTGCAATAAATGTATTTTCTATCGATTGTATTGTATTTTCTCTACCTTTAGACCTACATTTGCTAGAACTGGCACTGGAAATTGAATCGTACATACCCCTTTCGGAAATATTAAACTGTCATCATCCTCCTAGCGCTATTGTCGGTTGTGCCCCTAAATGAGCCCGGGGTCCGCTTTGACACCTAATCCCAAGATTTGGCAAAGGTACTGGTTTTACGAAAGCAACTGCAATCTGACCTTCCAACAAGACCTTATTGGGACTAGGCCGGTTTCCTCACGATGTTTCCCTTTTGAAATATTAAACTTTAAAGTGGATTTATTATACCTGACGCTTTGTCAGCAGTATGAGCATTAGTTTCCCCCACAAACTTTGACTCTTTAGTTTACCCCTGTAGGGAAGGAATTATGGAAAAGGATTCGCTTCGATGCGCTGAATTCAACACACATTGACTAAGTGCTGTCAAAACGTTTCACAGTCAGCTTGTATTGACAGTACTATGATTAATGGCCTGTCGGTGTATAACATTACCTGTTGATTCAAACGCCATTAATTCAATGAAATGGAGGCAATAGGTTTAATTTGGCCTTTAACGGCCATTCCCAATAATCAATCCACGGATAGTTTTCCTTACCAGCAGTTACATTTTGACAGATTACCCGTAGAAAATGTGAAAAATGTAACTGCTGGTAAGGAAAACTATCCGTGGGATGATTATTGGGAAAGGCCGTTAATCTACTTGGACAGTACAGTAAGTGACAGTTCCTAGTTGCAATTATGTGTCTAGAAGGGGTAGGCAGATTACATGCCATTTAATATTCAGTGCCACTTGTGGGTTTAAAAACGAAAATGAAAAAGTATTTATTTCGTTAATCAGCGTAACGGGTATGGGCCTTCCTAGTAAGTATGTAACAGGGATGCCGCGGATGCGACTTTTTTGACATCCGCGGATGCGGCTTTTGTGGTCAAACACTCAAAAAAATCATGTAAAAAATACAGACAGACTCGTGTCATTGTACATGCAAAGTTTCGTTACAATCCAACACGTAGTTTTAAAATGAGACCGTAACTACGTTTGTATGGAGAATCGAGCTTACTGCGGACTCTTAATGCAAATAAAGCCAGGGCTCCCGAGGCTGTGCTACGTTGAGTTGAGAGTGTGGGTGCTGCATTTGTTTCTACCTATCAAAACAACGAATTCTCAAATCATGGGTCGGCGAAGCAATTGTAATGATACTGGAATTACAAGCCTGGTAAGGTAGCCTATAAAAAAACCGGGCAAATGCGAGTCGGACTCGCGTACGAAGGGTTCCGTATCATTATCTATAAAAATAGTTTTAAAAAAAGTTTGTTATATGGGAGGCCCCTTAAATATTTATTTTATTTGTTTTTTAGTATTTGTTGTTATAGCGGCAACAGAAATACATCATTTGTGAAAATTTCAACTGTCTAGCTATCGCGGTTCTTGAGATACAGCCTGAAAATAAAAACGTTTGTTGTATGGGAGCCCCCCTAAATATTTATTTTATTTTGTTTTTAGTATTTCTTGTTATAGCAGCAACAGAAATACATCATTTGTGAAAATTTCAACTGTCTAGCTATCGCGGTTCTTGAGATACAGCCTGGTGACAGACAGACGGACGGACAGCGCAGTCTTAGTAATAGGGTCCCGTTTTTACCCTTTGGGTACGGAACCCTAAAAATTACCTATATGTTCAGACAATGTTATTCCACATCCGTCCATATTCGTCATCATAGCGTCCTATAGACAATGCGGTGTCAGTTTACCAGCAAGAAGGTCAAACATTTGTACAGTTTATGAAGTCCATAATTATCAGCCATGAATGCCCAATTGCTCATCCAGTTAATGTTTGTGTAATTAATTAACGAACAGTTAACGCGACATTTCACTTTGTATAAAGCGTGTCATCGTATTTTGTCGGACACTTCTATGTGGTAACCACTAATATAAACTAATGGCTCTGTGAGCTGCAGAACTCGCGACTGTCTTTTATTTTATTTTGTTTTCGAAATAGTGACTTGACAAAAATAGTAGATTGTACGACAAGGGTCTAAAATAAGCCATATTACCACGAGATGGAGTATGGATTCTAAGTAAGTCCCCAATCCTGGCTGTTCACATGGTGGACTGATGACCTGGTAAAGGTCGCGGGAGTCCGCTGGATGCGGGTGGCGCGGGACCGGTCATTGTGGCACTCTTTGGGGGAGGCCTATGTCCAGCAGTGGACGTCTTTCGGCTGATATGATGATGATGATGATGTAGTAAGTCCCCCTTCAATCTTAATGCAGTGTAATAAAGGTGAAACGGCGTTACAACTATTGGAATGAAGGTGTCGTACATTGGAACGTTTACCATTCCAACGTGCTTAAGTTACATTTTGTTAAAATTATTTTGTATGAGTTATGTTCAGTCTGAAGTATCAAGGCCCAATTAAGGTCCGTTTTGGCGCTGGCCCTCTTTGCCTTATAAATTGTATAAATTGTACGTAATTTATGGGTGACCCTCGCAAATCCCTATTAACGTATGTCCTAAAGTCACTTGCTATAACAGTTTTCCCTATTGGACCAGGGCCAGTCATACAATTCGTATGACTGGCCCTTGTTTCATATGTAGTGAGAGTACTGAGAGGTGAGTTGTGCAACCCTGGGGGTCCTGCCCGCTGGCACTTTGATTTTGATGTCGATCGCTCCAGCATAATATATTTAAGGTTTATAGGTCTCAGTTTAAAAGGCCCGCGGGGCGCCGTCGCCGGCCGCCGCTGCTGACCGATGCCCGTCACGAGCACAACGAGGGCTTTTTGCAGTATTCATAAAGTTACGCTCGACCTGGACACATTCACGTGCTCCCTGAATGATCTCACTAAGGCGCGAAAGTGTTCCTATTGTGTTACGTCTAGGTTAAGTGTGTATTATTACTCGTAATACTATATTGTCAAGGTATGGTTATTACTTATTTTGTTTAAAAAATTCAATTAAATAGGAAATATTGAAAAATGTAATGCTCCGAGCCAGATTCCCCGCCGGATATTTTGTTTATGTTCAATGTCGCTTATCTTCCGCATTGAGTACTCACCTGTAATGACAAATTTAAGTTGATTTGAAATAAATTAATATTCCATAACAATTCAATTCAAAATAACGACAATTAATAAAAACAAACATAAGACTTAAACTATAGCTAAAAAAATTGGCATAAATCGCCGTCAACGGGCAAGGTGCCCAGAAGGCTGGCCGTATTTCCTCGCTGTATAGCGATACTAACACGCTGTGCGAAATACTGGCCAGCCCGAGGCTTCTATTAAGCGCGTCGCTAAATCTTTATAAAGCCGACGCGTACTTGGACCCCATGGCCCCAAGGTTTCAACGCCAAACGCCGCAAACATGTAGCTGTTTCCTAGGTCGGCCTATTTGCGGCGCTTGAGGATTTCGACCGAGGATGCCGCAGCGCCAGCGGCGGCACTGGTGCTTGGAACATGGGACGGTGCCAGGGTATCAACGCAAGTAGAATCCCAAACTAGCGGCTGACTCATGCTCCAAGGCACCAGCGTTATTCCGTCAGGTCTCTTGCCGTCGTCCCTGGCCAGCCCGCTGGGCTCGAGGACTGCCGGCACTCTCGCACTGACAAGAGCCCGACGGATGATATCGTTAATACTGGCGTGGTGGGAGATCCTACCAGCGCTCCGGACACAAGAGAGGCCATGGTGGCCCAGTTTGTCCACCATGGCGCCGCATTGACAGCGATGTGGCTGATTTGTTGATGCCCCCAAACGCAAGCTAGCTGCCAGGCGGAAGGTGGTGTTATCTAGAAAAGTGCCTATGTTTGGAGACGGTAGAGCTTGCAGCCACAGACCCGACTCCCACTCCGCAGTCGCAAGGAGACGAGCACGGTCTGCCGAACTAGTTGACGTATCTAAAAGGTTTTTCCGTACTAGCTGACAGAGCGGCTCGTTCCATTGCCTCTGCGAGCAGGGGTTGGCGGGCGGGTCTGCGTCGGGACAGGTTATAGACCAAACGTTCTTGGCCTCGGAGCAGTGCGCGGCCTCCATAGCTCCAATAGAAGGATCTAAGATTTTCTCTATAAGGCTTTGAGTACCATGCACCGAGGACAAGAACGCAGAAATTTTGCGGATACCCAGGCCGCCGAACCTAATGGGTAGGCTAGCCTGGGTCCAAGATCTATCGTCTAAGGGAATATTGAAGATGGATGTGAGTGTTTCTACGACTAATGTATCTAATTTTGAAACCAAAGCGGGGTATTTCCAAAAATGGGTTCCGCGAAGTATATATGTAAATTTTGGGACGAAAAGACAATGCTTAATAATTGAATAGGCTGAATGAAGATTAATTTTGGCCAAACGGTGTGATGTTGCTTTGAAATTTTGAATTTTTGAGTCGATGAAGTTTTCAAAGGATTGATCTAAGACGGGACAACCAAGAAGGTGAAGCGATTCTTTGTTTATAATTTTGATACCCGGGGCAAGTTGTCTAAAAAGGTCGATTGTATTTTCTTTGGCCGGACAGGAATCGGTGATAAAAAGTTCGCACTTAGAGAAATTTATCGATAGGCCAATTTTTTCCATGTCTGTGTTAATCTTTTTTAAATCTTCTCGGACGGAAATCGCTTCTCCGCCGAGGGTTCCGTCATCTAAATACCATACGTTTAATTTTGAATTTAGTTCCTTAATGATGGGATGTATAGCAAGGATAAAAAATGCTGGGCCGAGCGGGTCACCTTGTTGACAACCTACAGAAGAAGCCAGAACGTCGGTTTTATATAATAATTTGAAGGAGAACTATAACATTGCCAAAGAAATTTATGTATCAGAGGAATTTTGTCTTTTATTTGAGTCAACAAGGCGCCCCGGTCTACGGAATTGAAGGCATTGCAAACATCCACCTTAAGCAGCACCTCCCCAGCCTCATGATCGAGGAATGTTCGCACGGCGTGCACGGCGGCTTCACATCCACTTTGGGAGCCAAACCCCAGTTGGACAGGTTGAAGTTCTGGGGTAAGCTTGGGAAGGATGGAGCGGCAGGCGATCTTGGCGACAAGACGTCGGAGTGTGGTGCCAACTGCAATGGGGCGGATGCCGCCGTCTTTTTTTGTTAGGGCACAAAGGTTGGCTCCATACAGGACGTCCCTGATGCCGTCTGGGACCTGACCGGCCAGCATGATATTAACCAGGGCCGTCAGGTCCTTTTAGAGTATTTCCCCCGTTTCACCACAGCTGCTGCACAGGAGATCTTTCAGGTGCTGAGGTGTCAGACCATCCAGACCTCCCGCAGAGGCATTGGGAAAAGATGCTACAGCTCCAAAAGGACATCCTGTGTAGAGGCAATAAGGTCTGGATCACTCGATAGTGGGGGGTCAGGCAGGCAAAGGTTTGTAGCTGGAGGTGGATGCTTGCTGTGTAGAGCTGAGAGGGTGTCAGAATTAGATGGGGCTACTGCATCGTCAGAAAAAAGCAAGCCGGCGGCGCCTTTTATATCGCCGTCGGAAATTTTAGACTCGACTTTTTTAAATAAACAGTTGTTGGTGTTCCTAAAATTGTTGGGGGAGGGTTGAAATGAAATATCGCTGCAGCAGTTATCTTTAACTGATTTCGTGAGTGATTTTGATTTTTCATCGGAATTTATATGAAGTACTTTATAGGTGAATGTAAGTAAGAGTTCCCAATTGCATATGGAGTTATCTGAGAGGACTGTTTTAATCGTGTGGTTCAAGGATTTGGCAACAGATACTCGGGCACCGCGTGGTATCCGTTTTAATAACGGACGCGATTTTTTTAAATCACTCAGAATTTGGTACGTCAAATCTGGTGTGGTCTGGTAACTGTGAAGGCGCTGAAGCGTTTGGCTGGGGCTCGGACAGTACGGTAGATGAAGGTTGAGTATGGCTTCGTCGGTGTTTTTTGGTGATATGGATGTTATGGACTCTAGGGCCTTTAAAATAACGTGGATCGGTACATTCCGGGCAACGAAGAGGATTTTCCGACGATACAGTAGTTCGCGTAGGGCTTGCAAGGGGCATCTACAATATGACAAAAGAAAATACAGTACTTAAAATATACTTAAAATAAAAGACATAGATAGTAAAATTAAAGACTTAAGTAAAGAGGTAAAGTAAATAAGATCAATTTTTGTTATCTTCTTCTGCCGGGGTAGGTTCAAACTCTCCTAGAGGGAGCGGCGTGATCGAAATTCCTGTGCGTGGAAACGGGTAGAGCCTTTGCGGGTGCTTTTCAGGCAGTAATGGCAGCTTAAGCACTTCCGCTGCGAATTCATGAGGCCTCTGAACGGTTGCTGACTAAAATCAGGTGTATTCAGCTCACGTCAGGTGTAAACAAACAAAATTGTGGACAAGGCGGTGTGGTTGTGTCACTCGTATTTTATAACATATTTTTTTCGTGATATCGTGATGAAGTCGCGGGCGGAAGCTAGTGACAAATAATATTAGGGAATAAAACAGTAGGACACTCAAATTTAGTCTTTAAATGTATCAGGCGAATCATAAATAGAGCTAAAAACTACAAATATAAGACAAAATACGTTATAGATTCCAATATAGACCCGTATTAAATTAAAGGTATGTCCTAAAACGTTAAATATTGTATTCTCTACAGTAGTCTACAGGAAATACGCTTTTGCTCCTGTTCCCAAACACTGGAATTGTGATCGCAGTAACATTGAATAATCACAATCGAATTCCAAACATCAAGCCGTCAATTGATTTTGTTGCGCTCCAATGGGCGTAAGTTAAAGCATATTTTGTTTCAACTGTGTAAAGTATATAAATTGGCTGATTTTTTATCACTTCGATACACTGCTGAAATGGCTGGACGGTTCTTTGTATTACTTGGTAAGTAACACAGGCTGAAATTTGAACTATCATCATCATCATCATCATCAGTCTATCGTAGTCCAATGCTGGACATACGCCTCTCCAATTACACCCCACCGATCACGCCACCCCCTGTGCCCGGGCGTTTAGCCAGATGGCGCGATGACATTGGTAAGACAGCGGCCAGGGATTGGAGGAGGAAAACTGAAAACGCATATGTGGCATATGTCCAGCAGTGGACTGACACAGGCTAATGATTATGATGACGATGGTGAGCACGATATGTTGGCACAATGCGTAAATATTCACTTCACCTGGGCGCCCTATATGACGTGTGATTTGCAACGAGGTCGAAAATTCATCTTAATTAGCATTAAGGTCACGTCTATTTAAGCAATTTTCATATGATTTCCAAACAGGTTAACAGAGAATTTGGGGTAAGGAATTACTTATCTTAGTTTACAAAACTAAGTTTATACTTTTAATTCAAACAGACATATTCATTTAGATTTCATGATTTTGTTTGTGTTACGAATCTCTTCTGCTGTACACACCTTATTGGTAGATCCCCACAAATTCGATATTTACCTCTTCAATTGTCAACTCGTACCTCATTTTACCCTAGCATATTTTTATTGAATTCCAGCCCTTATCGGCCTCGCCGCCGCGGCACCCGCGGACCCGCGCTGGCGTTGCACCGACGATCCATGCCAACCAAGCGTCTGCTTTGGCCCCAGCGGGTCACCGAACTACTGTCCCCCCTCCATCCAGATCCTGCCGCCCTCGCCCCCGTGCTCTGGCCCTGCTTTCGTGATGACCCCGTCTTGCCCCTGTCCCTGCCCGCCACCGTGCCCGCCACCTTGCCCGCCCCCGTGTCCGCCTTGCTATGATAACTAAAGAAACTTGAGGATAATTGCGACTTACATTAATAACAGATAAAATGGTGCATTATTACTGCAACAGTGATAGTTTGAGAAAGTGATGATGTATATATTTGGAGAAAATTATCTCATAGTCGCATTTAAACCATACGTTAATGCTGTAAAATTTTTAGGGCAAATTGGGCGGGTTCAAAATTTGTGTACTCTAATTAATTCTAGATGGAAATTGTAAAGAAAAGTAATTTGGTATCTAAAAAAGGATTCCATAAATTGGCTTTTTATCAACCTTTAATAGTTCGGTTAATAAATTGTTTCGAAATGATTGTGTTTTTTGTTTAACGTGTATATCCATCCATCCAAACTATATACTATATACTATTATACTATACTTAATATTATAAATGCGAAAATGTGTCTCTGTCTGTCTGTCTGTCTGTCTTTTACCTCTTCACGCTTAAACCGCTGAACCGATTTGGATGAAATTTGGTATAGAGAAAGTTTGAGTCCTGGGGAAGGACATAGGATAGTTTTTATTCCGGTAATCACCCTCCAAGGGGATGAAGTGGGGGGTGAAAGTATGGAGCTACGATATAAACCAGTTCCACGCGGACGGAGTCGCGGGCAGAAGCTAGTCGTCTATAATCATCCTCATAGCGTTTTTCCCGGTTGTGCCCTAAAGGAGCCCGGGGTCCGCTTTGACACCTAATCCCAAGATTTGGCATAGGCACTGGTTTTACGAAAGCGACTGCCATCTGACCTTCCAACCCAGATGTTAAACTAGACCTTATTGGGGTTAGACCGGTTTCCTCACGATATTTCCCTTCACCGATAAACCACTGTTAAATATCGAATGATATTTCATACGTAAGCTTTTGAAATAACCCAGCGGTACGAGCCGGGGTTCGAACCCACGACCAATCAGCGAGAGCGACCACACCGGTGCTCAACGCTGCGTATACGCGTTGACGTGTCGTATGCGTCGCGTATTCTTCATAAATTTTGCTGCGTTTTACGGTGCGTTAGCGTATTTTGAGCAGCGGTGTAGTCGCACCTTTACACTGGCTAAACCACTTCGTTCAAATGTCTTTATACTAGTGTATATTATTTGAATGCTTGTCAGATGACTTGGCAGCAAACTAGCATGAATTGATCGAGGTACCAAACAGTAGACAAAACAGTAGAATAAAACCTTGAAAAAAATTTTTTTTTAGGGTACCTCCCCTACACCTAAAGCGAGGATGTCATTTTTTTTCTCGTTAATAAACCCATGTTGTGGGGTATCTTTGGATAGCTCGTTTAAATGTATTATGGGTTTCCTTTAACCATATTTTAAATCAGTGATTAGTTTGCGAGACATTGGGCTTTAAAGCCCTAATTTTTGTTCGAGTCATGTGTCCCCCCCCCCTGCCGGCTTAATGGCTACTACTGGGGATGTGAAAAATTTCTTGGTAGTATTACATATAATGAATTTAAAAGGAAAACTTTCACGAACAAGTAGGCATAAGTAGTTACCGAGTAATAGTCGACCAACTTAATGTGTAATTTAAAAGGCCAATTTTCGTACAAATTCGGCCGACGCAACCGCACCGCACGTCGATGTAACTAAGACAGACAGTACTGTTACTAGTGTAGGGTTCCGTAGTACGAAACTACGGAACCCTACACTGCGCGTGGCCCGACACGCACTTGGCCGGTTTTTTATATTACATCTTTGCTCTAAACAATGTTAGTGTAATGTTCTTTTGTGGCACGCCGTAAAGCATATTTACTTACACCAGAGAGAAAATAAAGAAAAATTGGAATGAAAAGCAACAGCGAGATACAGTATTCCTTTAATCGCTTTCCTGTTTTTTAAAGTCAATTCTATTCTTACCAGTGAAGGTCGCTTTTGCAATAGGCGAGGTGTAGAAACAAAGTCGGAAGAGTAAATTGCATTTTCACTAACCGATGGAAACTAATTGTAACACCTAACAGTTGTCCCGTTGTATTTGACTTATGGATGTAAAAGAAACAGGGGAAACCGCAAATGATTTTAAATGCAACGTTCTGTGTTCCCCTGTTTATTTTTGTTGGTTTTCAGCCGAGTTGAAAGAAGTCAGACTATCGATTAAGTACCAAGCTATCAATATAGTCAGGCGAATAGAGAAATTGTTACTGATTTTTAGGATTCCGTAGTCAACAAGGTACCCTTATAGTTTCGCCATGTCCGTCTGTCCGTCTGTCTTCGGCTTAGCTCAGTAACCATTACTACTAGATAATTGTAATTCGGCATGGGTATATAAATCAAATCAATCACGCCGACAAAACAGTACAATTAAATTTGGAAAAAAAAAATCTTTTAGGGTACCTCCCCTACACCTAAAGCGGGGATGTCATTTTTTTTCTTGTTAAACCCATGGTCTGGGTGGGGGGTATCGTTGGATAGCTCGTTCAAAAATGTAATGGGTTTCTTATTTGTTCGAGTCATGTGTCCCGTCCCCCCCCCCCCCACCCCCCCCCCCCTGCCGGCTAAATGGCTACTATTAGGGATGTGAAAAAATTCGTGGTAGTAGGACATATAATGAATTTAAAAGGAAAACTATCACGGACAAGTAGGCATAGGTAGTTACCGAGTAATAGTCGACCAACTTAATGTGTAAGTACTTGGAAAGGCCAATTTTCGTACCGACGCAACCGCACCGCATGTCCATGTAACTAAGACAGACAGGCAACTACGGAACCCTATACTGCGCGTGGCCCGGTACGCACTTGGCCGGTTGTTTAATAAGTAGAATAGCAAAAAAGACATAATTTATTGGTAATTACAGGTCATTGTAATTACAATTGTACATTTATTTGTGGACTACACAACATTAATACATAATCATAATCATATCAGCCGAAACATCACGTCCACTTCGGGACAAAGGCCTTCCCAAAGAGTGCTAAATTGATCGGTAGGTACTGCGCTACCCGCGTCCGGCGGACTCCCGGAACCTTTACTAGCGCATCAGTCCACCTCATCAAGAAGTCACCTCATATTCTCATAAGAAGGCTCAAAGTCTCCCAGAGGGCAATGGAGAGGGCTATGCTAGGAGCTTCTCTGCGTGATCGTATCAGAAATGAGGCTATCCGCAGCAGAAATAAGGTAAGTAACCGATATTGCCCTCTGAATCGCTAAACTTAATATAAGTGGCAGTGGGCTGGGGGCACATTGCACGCACAACCGATGGCCGTTGGGGCGGAAAGATTCTCGAGTGGTGAACACGTACCGGAACACGCGGCGTGGGTAGACAAACATACAAACAAACTCATGGATAGTATACGAAATCCTAGACTGTAGAATCAGTTTTATAAGCGTTCTCTTCGGCTCTGTGAGCCGCAACATCCTTTTTAACCGACTTCAAAAAAGGAGGAGGTTCTCAATTCGGTTTTTTTTTTTTTTCAATGTTTTTTTACCTCAGAATTCCGTCATTGATGAGCCGATTCATTAAATTTTTTTTGTTTGTAAGTATATGCTTCCAGGTGGATCCCATTTTTTTGAAAATTCAAATGGATGATGGGATCCATGAGGAATTGAGGGAACTCCTCAATTATATTAGGCACGCGTGTAGTGATTTTGGTATATTCTATTATAACTCGTGTATTTACATCCGGAAATCATAAATTGGTGGAGTGGAATTGATGATGAAGACCACAGATGACTTATGGAATTCCTCAATTATGTACTTAAAAGTACAAAAGTATATCACAGATTCTGATAAGATTCCGTTGAAATAGCAACTTGTGATGTGCGGGTTTAGCCACACACACATATCCCTCAGCCTGAGGGGCTATCGAGGGTTTCCTAGTTAACTCAGGCGGTCAAGGAGGCCTAGCAGGAGCAGGGGTGAATAATAACAGCGGTCGGATTAATGGTTAACACTGGGTCTTGATGCCCTTTTATTAAATACAAATAATCCCTACACGGTCCTACACGGTCACTATCGTTCGCGGTACGGGGCACGGTTTGCCGAACTGGTACGATTCGGGTTGGTAAAGACGGGAACGGCGGGATCGTGGTACAACGGCAGTGCACTCGGGGTCTCCAAGCGGCCAGGAGTATCACGGGACGGGTTCGTTCTCCCGGCAGTGCACTCGGGGTCTCCAAGCGGCCAGGGATAACGCGGATCCTAACCAACTCACTCCTCCGGCAATACGCCCGGGAACCAGGCGGCCTGAGAGGGGTGAGGGGAGCGGACGACTTCGGCGGTGCTCGGTGGCCAAGCAGCCAGAAGTCGGGAAGCCACGGCAGTGCACTCGGGGTCTCCAAGCGGCCAGAGGCGGGAAGGTAGGGAGGGCGAGGGGAGAGAGTTGGGCACACGGCAAGCCGCTAGCCAAACTCCTCTGGTCTGTTTTTTTTTTTTTTTTTTTTTTTTTTTTTTTGAACCTGACTGTTGCTATAATAGGACGAACCCAATATAGCGGTCGAATTGCGTGGTTGGAGGGTAGCCTGGGGAAAATCCAGGGGGAGCCTCCGGCACGACCACGCGGGAAAGTTTGTACACTGGAATACTCTACGAGTTTGCGCTCCAGTGAGATTGGTTGAACGGTATCAACCGAATCTGGGGTGTGAGTGGTGTCGAACTACTGGGAGTTTTATCGCTGGTTCGCTAAAACCTAGCCTAGCTGAGGAGAGTCCAGCAAGAAACTCAGCTAGGCCCGACTTGGGTCGGACTGACTCTACCCGGTATGCGGCGGTACCGGGACGAATAGGGACTGTATGTGTCTGTGTTGTCGCGATCTCGCGGTGGACGTCCCCGCCGGCGGGAATGCCGAAGTGTACGCGATGTGTTGGACGCCGAAAGCGCAGCGTTCCATCTTTCGATGGACGCTGTGATTTCGTCGTCCGGGTCCGTGAGTGTGTGCCTAGGACGCCGGACCGCGGATCCTCTGGTCTGACGGGCGCGCGGCGCTTATATACTGGCCGGCGGGTGGCGGTGCGGTGGGGCGCGGTGCCGTGCGCTGCTCTGCCCCGCTCGTCTGTCCCCCGCGTCGGCGCCGCTCTGTCGCGGCGGCGGCTGTGGCGTTTTCCATGACGTCACACTTCCCCTCCCGGTTTTGAGATTTTTTCCTGAAAAAAATCACCGTTAGTGCTGCGGTAATGGTGTCCTTGATGTGTTTGATTGCCTCTCCTATTGTCCTATTTATTTTCTCTATATATGTTTTTATCCTATTATTATTGATATTTTTTTTTTCCTTTATTGTTTTTGTGTTTATGTATAGCCCCGTCTAATTCTCCTCTTCCTGTATATTTACCGTTAGTGTTCGGGTTAGGGGGTGTAATTAATCTCTCGGTTAAGCTATGTCGGACCCCCCCATGTTGTATAACATCAAACAAAATACCATAGTGGACCGTGTATATTTACAATTTAAGATAATATAAAAAAAAAACAAACAATTAAAAGAGTAAAAGTAAAAAAACTGTAACTTAACCTAGTAATAGTAAAACTTAACAATAACAATATTATTTGCCGTTATTTCTCCGGCTTTGGTTCCGGCTTCCCTGCCGGTCTGGGGTATGACCGGAGTCTGACGATTTTGAGAGGTGTCGGTTCCTGTACCGTTGGCCATACCTAAAGTCCTGACGGGATTTTATTTTCGTAAGTTTATTTTACTTTTTTTTTCCTGCTGCATTCCCAGCCTTATTGCTACCATGCTACGGTATCATTCTGCTCGGTCGTCGTCTCACCTGTGAGTCGGTCGCGCCGTACCTTATTTGTTTACGTTCGCGTAAGCTTCTTTTGTTGTGCTAATCTGCGTCTTACCCGCGTGGCCGTAAGGTGCATCTTTGTTCGCTGTAGTCATTCGCCCGCTTGGTATGCGGCCGTCCTCGCTTATCGGACACTGTTACCATGCGGTTTATTGTGTTATGTTTTCGCATATATTTAACTTATGAATTGTTGGCGGATTGTTCGCTACTTCTAATGTTTATATATTTTTAAATCTTTGATATGTGCGGTTATGATTTTGTTTTTGCCGTTGGGGTCTTTTAATGTGTATATGACTGGTGATATTTTTCCCTGAATTCTAAACGGCCCTATAAACTTCGGTGCTAATTTTGCGCATATATTTTTCTCTGCGTTTGAGAGTATATAATTTCGTTTTAGGACTAAATCCCCTACTGCGGGTTCCCAATACCTTCTCTTTTTGTCGTAGTAGAACTTCTGCGCGGCTGATGCTTGATTTTGGTTCTGTTTTACGGTGTTGTATACGTCTTGCAGTACCCCTTTTTCCTTTACTTGGGGGGTGGGAAATGAGTTCCGGTCGTTCGGACCCCGTAGTTCCCTACCGTATAGTAGGAATGCCGGTGTGTATTTCGTCGACTCTTGTACGGATGTGTTTATTGCGAAGTTGAATTCACTTAGGTATTTATCCCATTGTTTATGATGTTCACCTATAAAAGTGGATATCATTACTTCCAAAGATCGGTTCTGCCTTTCCGTCGGGTTGCAATGTGGTGTATATGGCGGTGTTCGTCTGTGTTCTGTTCCATATTTCTTCAAAATGTCTCTGAACTGTTTTGAAGTGTACTGTACCCCGTTGTCTGATAGAAGCGCCTGCGGTGCACCATGCCGCAATGCTACACATTGCTCGAAAGCTCTCGATACTGTATTCGCCGTCGCGTTGCGTAGTGCTTGAATTTCGGTCCACTTCGTGAATTTGTCATGGAATACCGCTATCCATTTGTAACCTTTTGATGACCTTGGCAACGGGCCTATCAAGTCGGTTGTCACTATTTCCCACGGCGCGGATGCGTTATTTATGTGCATCATTCCGGTTTGCTTCTGTTGCGACGGTTTATATTTTTGACAGGCGTCGCATTTATTGACATACGCTATTATATCGGTTTGCATACCCGGCCAATAGTTTCTTTGCGATACTCTCTTTACGGTTTTTGCTATCCCGCAGTGTCCGGCGCTCGGTGTGTCGTGATTCTGCCTTATTATGGTTTCTCTTTCTTGTATCGGTATGCACCTTTTCCACTGTGATTCCGGGTCTGTGTATTTATCGTGGCTGTCCTTGGGGTGCCTTTTGTACAAACTCCCGTCTTTAATACGAAACTGGCCCGAGTTTTCGCCCCCCTTGCTGACTTGTTCCCACTTGTTTTCGTACCAATTTTGTTCTACGGCTGCGCATACCGGGTTCCTCGATAACTCGTCTGCTACTTGGTTTTGTTTCCCGCTTCGGTATGTTATATCCAATTGGTATTGTTGTAGTTCAAGGGCCCACCTAGCCAGCCTTCCGGATGGGTTCCTTAGTGTGTTTAGCCACTTTAGTGCCTGGTGGTCGGTTATGACCGTGAAATGGTAACCCTCCAGGAACGCTCTCATTTTCCGGATTCCCCATACCACAGCTAGACACTCCCGTTCTGTCACTGAGTACCGCGATTCAGGTGACGTCAGCCTCCTACTGGCGTACATTATTACCCTCGGTAGTCCGTCTTGGACCTGTGTAAGAAACGCCCCTAAACCTACGTCGCTTGCGTCCGTTTGGAGTGTGAAATGTTTGGTGAAGTCTGCCCGGGCCAATACGGGGTCGGTTGTCAGGATTCCTTTCAACGTTTTGACTGCGTCCTCCTGTGCTTGCGTCCATACAAACTTTTCGTTTCTTCTTAGTAACTTTACCAGCGGTGCAGTTATCTCTGCGTACTTCGGTATAAATTTCCTGTACCAGGAAGTCATTCCTATGAGCCTTCTTAGTGCTTTAATGTTTTTCGGTGATTCTAAGTTATTTATAGCCCTAATCTTCGCCTCGTTCATTTTTATGCCCTCCCTGGTGACCGTGTGACCTAGGTATTCTATCTCTGGCTTTGCGAATTCACACTTGGCTGTGTTTATTCGTAGCCCCGCTTGTCTTATTCTCTGAAATATTACCTCTAGGTGGTCTAAGTGGTCTTCGAAGGTCGGGCTACACACTATTATGTCGTCCAGGTACACGTATGCGTGTGGTTCTAGTTCCGGTCCTATAACTCTGTCGAGTAGCCTCTGGAAGGTCGCTCCACTCGAGTGTAATCCAAAGGGCATGACCTTGAAATGATATAGTCCTCTTCCTGGGACTGTGAATGCTGTGACGGGCCTACTCGATTTCTCTAATGGTACATTCCAATACCCGTTCTTCAAGTCGAGTTTCGAGAAGAATTGTGCTTGTTTTAACTTGTCTAATGTGTCGTCTATCTGCGGGAGGGGATATGCATCTTTCTCTGATGCCTCGTTCACTTTTCTGAAGTCAATGCAAAATCTATATTGGCCGTTTTCCTTCCTGACAAGCACCACCGGCGAGCTGTATGGGCTATTCGACTTTTCGATGACTCCCTGTTCCAACATGTCTTTCACATGGGTGTCGATTATCTCTTGTTGTTTCGGATTGCGCGGATAATACTTCTGTTTTATCGGTTCTTTGTGTTTCAACTTAATTCTGTGCTCGACCCACGTGTTCCCTTTCGGGCTTTGTTCACATAGTTGAAATTGCCGTTCCAGCATGGCGCGGAGTGCTTGTTCTTGTTCGGGTGACATTACTTGCTCGCCCGTTGTTGTTTCGCTCGTGACGTCCCCTGGGTTGCTCGGCATCCCTTCGGTCGCCTTTTGCTCCGCTATCTCCTCGTATACCGGTTGCCCTTCTTGTACACTGGCGTCTTTATTTGTCTTAAGTGTGCCGACGTCCCCGGCCCACGTTATGGCCATTCCGGCCCTCCTGAGTACATCCATTCCGATTATCGTTCCTGCCGCGGTTGGGAGCACCCTTACCCAGTGCTTCAGCGTGGCTCCTTTGATCTGTATGTTAACTAACACAGTTGTGTCAACGGTTGTCCGGGTGCCGTCGGCTAACACGAGGCCTCTCTGTACTCGCTTTTCCAATGCCCCTTGGGCTTTGCATATCTCATACGCCTCTTTATTTATATACGTGTTGGTCGATCCTGTGTCTATTAAGCAGACCCACTCTTTCCCGGATATCGTGGCGTTTACGTACAGCCGGTTGTCTTCCCGACCGTGATCTCCGGCGGCCCCTAGCGATTCCCTTTTTCCCCTGCTCCCGCTCATGCAACAGTTTCTACTCAGTACTCCTAGCTTCCCGCACCCGCTGCAGAAAATCTGTCGCTGTGACCTGCATTCTTTCGCGTTGTGTCCGGGTTTGCCGCACGACCAACAACAGGTGTCTTTATCGTACCTTGGATGTATTTTCCTTGCAATCCCGTTGTCGGCTTTAGTCTCCCGTGTGTCGTTTACTCGGGGCTGAAAGCTACTCCTTTCTGCGGCTGTGTGCCTTGAGCCTGATTGTGGTTGTCCCCAATGTCCTGGCGGACTCCTCTGCTGCTGTGTAGCATGTGTGTATGCGTTCGAGGTCTGCGGGACATAGTACGGCCGGTCTCGGGCTATATTGTTTTCTGACGGGGCGGTAATCCCCTCGTACTCGGCGGCTAATCTTAACAACCCGTTTAGATCCTCATAGTCGTTTTTCTTGATGTATAACTTATATTCTTTCTGCATATTTTCGTGTATTCGGTGTATCTTTTCTTTGTCGCTGAGGCTCCCGTACCTCCTCATAAGCGTTTGTAGATCTGTGACGTAGTCTGTGAAGCTCTCTCGAAACTTTTGTTTCCTAGCCACTATTTTCACTATCAGGTCCTCTTCATAGTTATTCGGAAAATAATAAAGTTTGAAGAGCTGCAGAAACTCACCCCACGACTTCCAGGATTCGGCATTGTTCCTGTACCACAACAAGGCTTTCCCTTGCAGGATACGGGGTAGTGCGGGCAGAACGTCTTCCTCGTCTACGCCGCTGGCTGCGATCAGTTCCTCCAGCCTTTCGACGAACTCTACGGGGTTATCCGTCGTCCTGTAGGATAGGTTCCACTCTCGGATCGCCTTATTGAGCCTGTCCGTCTTACCTCTATCCTGGTCGTCTTCCATGGCTCTGGATGTGGGTTTCTCTGGTGTCTTGAATACCTCGGCGGTTTTGACGGACTCTACGAGCAGTTTACGGATCTGGTCCACCGTTAGGCCCTCTGTACTTATGCCTCTGCTCTCTGCTTCCTTCGTGAGGTCTGGCTTGTGCAGCTGGTATATCCAGGCCGTCTGCATCTGTCGGTAGGGACCTATCGGTTTCTGGTGCGACGCGGGATTGTTTAACGGGCGGGCGGGAAGCGTCGCGTAATCTACACGTCGGTAACGGTAATTCGGAGTTTAAATCGTAAAAGTAAAAAAAGATTAGATTTTCCCTGTCTCCTGTCTCCTAATGAACTACGAGACTCCTGTATGAGTTATTACGTTGGGCGCCAAATGTGATGTGCGGGTTTAGCCACACACACATATCCCTCAGCCTGAGGGGCTATCGAGGGTTTCCTAGTTAACTCAGGCGGTCAAGGAGGCCTAGCAGGAGCAGGGGTGAATAATAACAGCGGTCGGATTAATGGTTAACACTGGGTCTTGATGCCCTTTTATTAAATACAAATAATCCCTACACGGTCCTACACGGTCACTATCGTTCGCGGTACGGGGCACGGTTTGCCGAACTGGTACGATTCGGGTTGGTAAAGACGGGAACGGCGGGATCGTGGTACAACGGCAGTGCACTCGGGGTCTCCAAGCGGCCAGGAGTATCACGGGACGGGTTCGTTCTCCCGGCAGTGCACTCGGGGTCTCCAAGCGGCCAGGGATAACGCGGATCCTAACCAACTCACTCCTCCGGCAATACGCCCGGGAACCAGGCGGCCTGAGAGGGGTGAGGGGAGCGGACGACTTCGGCGGTGCTCGGTGGCCAAGCAGCCAGAAGTCGGGAAGCCACGGCAGTGCACTCGGGGTCTCCAAGCGGCCAGAGGCGGGAAGGTAGGGAGGGCGAGGGGAGAGAGTTGGGCACACGGCAAGCCGCTAGCCAAACTCCTCTGGTCTGTTTTTTTTTTTTTTTTTTTTTGAACCTGACTGTTGCTATAATAGGACGAACCCAATATAGCGGCCCTCTGGTCTGACGGGCGCGCGGCGCTTATATACTGGCCGGCGGGTGGCGGTGCGGTGGGGCGCGGTGCCGTGCGCTGCTCTGCCCCGCTCGTCTGTCCCCCGCGTCGGCGCCGCTCTGTCGCGGCGGCGGCTGTGGCGTTTTCCATGACGTCACAAACTAATGAAGTGCCAAGGGTGATCCTTGTGAAATTGACGGAAGTCCTCAAATATTATCGGGTCACATACAGCGATTGGGTTTTTTTCTATAATAATCAACGCATTTGCTCTCGGAAATCAGTTTATGAGGTAAATTGGAAAAGAAATGTTCTCGTGGCTTGGCGGAGTACTAAATTGAAGTCGGTTAAAACTTTGATTTTAAAGTAAATTATTTAGAGTTCCGTACTCAACCAGGAACCCTTATAGTTTCGCCATGTCCATCCGTCTGTCCGTCCGTCCGTCTTCGGCTTTGCTCAGTAAACTTACAACTGTAATTTGGCATGGGTATATAAATCAATCACACCGACCGAGGAAGAGTTTCATACACATATTTGTAATCTATATTTTTCATAATTTCGTAATTAAAACTTTTTACTTTCGCAGTAATATGGTTACAAAGCTAGTCAGATGCTGGAACTCAACGCTGTATGTATCCTACTAATATTATAAATGCGAATGTTTAGATGTTTGGATGTTTGTTACTCAATCACGCTTAAACGGCTAAACCGATTTGAATGAAATTTTGCACGAAGATAGTTTATAGCCTGGATTGAAATATAGGATAGTTTTTATCCCGAGTCCACGCAGCCAAAGTCGCGGGCGGAAGCTAGTACTCTCTAAAACATAAATGCACAATTAAGGACCAGTTATGTACAGCAATAATTTAGAATTACGGGTGTACAGTGGGCAATAAAATATTGATATAAAAATTTCAAATTATAGGATTTTCTTTTATACTCCGACCCGGATTCGAACCGGCGAACACAGGCATACATAGACGGTCGCTACAAACCAACTGGCTCTCGGAACAATCCGTCTCGATCACCAAATCTTTCAGTTTGTACCCTTTCACGACGCCTTAGGGAGTCGTGCATATGTATATATGTACTTATACAAACGCCAACACTGTTAGCTGACCATCCTGTATTTATATTGAACCTTATTACAATGCACATAAAGTGCACGGATGGTCAGTTAACTAAGTTGGCGATAGTACCTAGAAGACTACCGTCATAAGTCATAAGTCATAAGTCATAAGTCATTTATTAATAATATTCAAAATATTACATGTCATCATTCTTAAATTAAGTAGTACACGTTTATGGATATTCATTATTATTGTGGTAAATTGTAAAATTCTTTGATGTCATAAAAAGAGTGGGTGGAGGAGCCACAATTTTATTCTTCTTAAGCTTTCTTATGCTGCAACATTGCCTATGAAGCCTAACTTTGCCTACCTTATAATTACCTACATTATATGTAACCTGCTTTTTGGAAGAAGAATGCGAGCAGCTGCCGGGTACAACCATTTGTATCTTACTCACCCAATCGAGTTAATCCCAGCTTTATAAGGTAGGCAAAGTTAGGCTTCATAAGCAATGTTGCAGCATATGACGGTACTTACTTTGTTCAAAAAATGTTAAATAAAAAACATTCTGTCATTGTAAAAGAAAAGTGTAGGTATGTCGTATTCGTACCCCTAAAATGTAAGTTGTAATTATGAAGCCGGGGAACTTTATTTCTGTCTGTGCATATCGCGTTTTTCGCTCCGGTGAATGCACAATTCAAATGCCTTTGTCAGTTTAAAGTTGAGAACTAAATACACTTGGACATTTGCCCCGGAAAACGAAGTTTTCTGATTCTTTGAGCTCATCTGGCTTGGAGGGAATAAACGGCCTTAGGTATAAACGTATTAATATAACTGTCTTTAAAGAGGCAGGGCATACTGCTGAGTATGTCATCTTGATCTTATTCGGAGCAGCCTGGCCGTGGAAGCACCTCTAGGGTACAGAAGACCCATATTTCGTAACACCACTGTTTACCTTGGTCTGGTGCAAAAACAACCACTCTTCAACACTTTAAAAAATATGGTGTACTAAATTAAGGATTACTATTTTTCTCTTGTGTGAGCTGTTTATTTTTCTCTTGTGTGAGCTGTTTATTTTTCTCTTGTGTGTGCTGTTTATTTTTCTCTTGTGTGAGCTGTTTATTTTTCTCTTGTGTGTGCTGTTTATTTTTCTCTTGTGTGTGCTGTTTATTTTTCTCTTGTGTGAGCTGTTTATTTTTCTCTTGTGTGAGCTGTTTATTTTTCTCTTGTGTGAGCTGTTTATTTTTCTCTTGTGTGTGCTGTTTATTTTTCTCTTGTGTGTGCTGTTTATTTTTCTCTTGTGTGAGCTGTTTATTTTTCTCTTGTGTGTGCTGTTTATTTTTCTCTTGTGTGTGCTGTTTATTTTTCTCTTGTGTGAGCTGTTTATTTTTCTCTTGTGTGAGCTGTTTATTTTTCTCTTGTGTGTGCTGTTTATTTTTATCATGTGTGAGCTGTTTATTTTTCTCTTGTGTGAGCTGTTTATTTTTCTTTTGTGTGAGCTGTTTATTTTTCTCTTGTGTGTGCTGTTTATTTTTATCTTGTGTGAGCTGTTTATTTTTCTCTTGTGTGTGCTGTTTATTTTTCTCATGTGTGAGCTGTTTATTTTTCTCTTGTGTGAGCTGTTTATTTTTATCTTGTGTGAGCTGTTTATTTTTCTCTTGTGTGAGCTGTTTATTTTTCTCTTGTGTGAGCTGTTTATTTTTCTCTTGTGTGAGCTGTTTATTTTTCTCTTGTGTGAGCTGTTTATTTTTCTCTTGTGTGTGCTGTTTATTTTTCTCTTGTGTGAGCTGTTTATTTTTCTCTTGTGTGAGCTGTTTATTTTTCTCTTGTGTGTGCTGTTTATTTTTATCTTGTGTGAGCTGTTTATTTTTATCTTGTGTGAGCTGTTTATTTTTCTTTTGTGTGAGCTGTTTATTTTTCTCTTGTGTGAGCTGTTTATTTTTCTCTTGTGTGAGCTGTTTATTTTTCTCTTGTGTGAGCTGTTTATTTCTCTTGTGTGAGCTGTTTATTTCTCTTGTGTGAGCTGTTTATTTTCAACTGTAAGTGGTACTGTTTTTATGACATTTAGTTATTGTATATGTAGGTAGGTTTATATATATATGTCTTTATGTAAGTGTATAGTCCTTCTTACAGTTAAATTATTTGTTTCTTTTTTTCTGTTATCACCTACTCAAATCATATGATTTTTTGCATCGTCTCCACCACACAAAAGGTTGCCTGGAATAGATTTTTAGCAATAAGACCGCCTGTTGTCTATCATTGTTTATTAAGCAATAAAAATATTTGGGTTGTATTGTATATATATACTACAATAGTGACTTAAGTTTTTTCAATCGAGGCTTTCGAGATCGGCAGTCACAGTAGCCAGGAAAACAAATCCATACACACAAACGTTCAGTTTGCATTGCACCAGTCAACAGTGCCACGCATGTACCTCGTAGAACTGCAGGTCGATCACGTGCGTCAGGTAGATCTATCCGTCACTTCTTGGACGGGAAAATCACAGTTGAGCTGTCCTAACGTGCGTTCGAAAAGTGATCATCCTACAGGATTTGTCTCTACGGTAAACACACCGACCGAACTTCAAATCAATACAAGATGGGGAACGAGCTTATAGCTCCTCTACATGATGGCCCATCCTAATGGCCCACTAGGATGGGCCAGCGTTTGGAGGGGGTAGTGGTGTCAAATGGCTTATGGCGCGGCGATGTCTTTCTCCGTCTAACGCATAGTTGCGTCCTGTACGATGGGTCGTGATGGCCCACTGTATAGAGCAGGCTTTATATCCTGTCCAATTGCAAACGTCTATAAGCTACGTTGGCTGCTTACCATTATTCATTTTGTATGCTTTGTCACCGTCTATAAAAAAATGTTTTCAAATTGAATTTAATAGTCTGAATGTTTTGATTCTAAGATTATTAATTTAATAATATCTGATTTGAACATTGAAGAAAAGCGGAACAATTTATAGTTCCGATCGAGGTAGCTTACATCTGATGCAAACCGGGTATCGTGAAGACGAAAGTTAGATTGTAATTAAAATAATATACATATATTCACGCCTTTATTCCCAACTTTTAGCATAAATGTGGGTATAAAAGATCTTCAAAATGTGATATTACAGTGATGGTTGCTCGTCCATCGCGCATAACACACTTCAACCCTTAAAATCACACTTTCCTATAACAAAGTTATGGTTAATATCGCTAAAACGGAAAACAGACCAATCCATTCCAAATCCATTACAAAATATAAAAATAAATTAGTTCTCAACTCATAAAAATAAAAGAAAACAATAGATTGTAGTCTTTGTTTAAGTTTTAAATTAACTTTTCTTAATAATTTAGTGAAACCTACAGCGTGCCCGCCTGAGTGTGAAGCAGAGATAATCTTAAAGAATAATATAAATACAGTCTTGGGTATATATTGGTGGTAATTTTAGTCCGGTCACTCACTGGCAAAATGGCGAAGGTAGCAGCATTGGGATTTATAGGTAAATGTTCTTTTATTATATAAGTATATACCTCATACCATAGAACAGAATTTTAACAGATATATTCGTGTAAGAGATAAACATAACTATACGAGTAATACTGTCGCTTTTCAAAACGTTTTTCCTTGAAATCGCATGTCGATTAACGCACTTTTTTCTAATCTTTTATGGAATAGGGTAAGAAAGAAAGAAAAAGATAATTGATTGTTTACCATGTACAACTTGGTCTTAATAATAAGCATGTACTTTGGCATTCTTTCGGGGAGGCTTATGTCCAGCTGCGGACGTCTTTCGGCTGATTTGATGATAATGATAAATAAGTATTTGTTACAAAGGCAACCCATTCCGGGCATATAATATTAACTATTAAAGATACATTATGTGGTAAGCAACAGAACTGTAAAACTGAAATTATTCTTTAAATCTTAAAAAAAACTTTAAGTAAACTTTAAGTCCGCAGTAAGCTCGATTCTCCATACAAACGTAGTTACGCTCTCATTTTAAAACTACGTGTTGGATCGTAACTAAACTTTGTACAATGAAATGAGGTATATCTATGTCTGTAATTAGTCTATGTAGCTTCAGATACCATAGTAAAAAAATACAGTGAATTCAACTTTTTCATGCTAAACTTGTTTTTGCTGTATTTCGTTTGTTTTATAAACTGGAACCATATAAACTAATTACAGACCCGACAGAGATAAACCTCATATCATTGTATATGCAAAATTTCGTCACAATCCAACAGGTAGTTTTAAAATGAGAGCGTAACAACGTTTGTATGGGGTGAAATTCGGACGAGCTTACTGCGGACTCTTAACTGGCCCTTGAATTGATTTCCACAGTCTAGACAAAGATCTAGGATGAATTCTAGATTTTTTTGATGACGAGTTATGCTATTTAGTAGCCTTATATTGTGATGTGACTTAAAGAGGTTAATCAGAAATCCCTGTCGCTCTTAATTATGTAAAGTCAGCGTCATATAGTTAGTAGCAGCCAGAGTAGCCAAAGATTTCGTAACACACCCTTATACTTACAGAAATAAAGACGTGTACCGAAATATTTGGCTACCTTTGCTGCTACTACCTATATGACGCAGACTGTACATGATCAATAAATAGAATTAAAAAAAAAATTGGGATAATATTACACACCCACCTAGTCCCAAACTAAGCAAAGCTTGTACTGTGGTTACTAGACGACGATGTACATAACTTATCTAGATAATTATATACTTAACAGAATACCCAGCACGGCTAGCACATGACGGCGCGCGAGCTCTCGATTTTTCTCGCACCATCCGTCTCTCTCTTATAAGAACACTTAGAAGAAGAGATATAGTGCGATAAAAATCGAGAGTATGTCGCGTATACAGAGAATACAGCCATGATTCAGGAACAAATATTCGTGCTCACTGTGGTGTGGTGGTTTTAAATGAACGTCCTATACCAGCCACAGTTTAAATAAAAAAAGACCGATCTACTTGTATAAGTAGTTTTACAGTCTTACCAAAAGTAAAGGTAAAAATAGATGACAAAACCTGCTATCCATCATTTAATTAGTCACCACTGAGCCACAGTTTTAGATTTTTCCAAATTTATCGTCTCTTTTCGAGATCATCACCCATACATATATTGCCTACTTTCTAGCCTCTACAACAATGTACTAATCCGTAGATTTTGTAATTTGATCTAAAATGTTTTTCCAGCGATTCTGGCGACGGCGTATGCTCTGCCGACGCCCATAGCCGACCCAGATCCGCAATGCCCCCAACGCTGCCGGCCATGCGAGGAGCCCTGCTGGCCTCCGTGTCCCCCGCCTTGCCCACCTTGCCCCTGTCCAAGACCTTGCGAATACATCGAGCCATGCCCCTCACCGTGTCGACCGTGGCCTTGCTACCCATGTGAGCCAATTTGCCCTCCACCCTGTGAGCCGATTTGCCCTCCACCCTGTGAGACAATTTGCCCTCGGCCTTGCCCTCGACCCTGCCCTTGTGAACCAATTTGCCCTCGACCCTACCCTTGTGAACCGATTTGCCCTCGACCTTACCCTTGTGAACCAATTTGCCCTCGACCCTACCCTTGTGAACCAATTTGCCCTCGACCCTACCCTTGTGAACCAATTTGCCCTCGACCTTGCCCTTATGAACCAATTTGCCCTCCACCGTGCCCTTGTGAACCAATTTGCCCTCCACCGTGCCCTCCTTGCGAACCTATTTGCCAGTACCGGCCCCCATGTTACCCCTCATGCCCTTCCCCGTGGTCTTGCGCCCCGCGATGCCCGCAACCATGTCTGTTCCGGTTGCTGCCCTTCAACTCGTGTCGATCATGTTCGTAATACACTCCACTCTCACACATATATAAATACCATTATGTCGTTAATTATTATTATTTAAAAATATAACATACTAGTTCGTGTTATGGGCAATAGTGTACTTTATTTATAACTTGACAGATCTAAATTTTCTTTGCTCATCTCACGCGGGAACATTGGCTCTAGCTTGGCCATTGAGCCCACGGTAATAATTCGACATGATTTCTTCGGGAGTGGCGAGCATCTGGCAATACCGAACTATCTGGATACAAAATGGAATAGAATACGCCCAATGGAACTCTGTGGTAGGGAAGGCTGATCGTAACCAAAACCATCCATTTCTTTTGCAATGATCTCATTTCTTCTTCTGTTTCAACAGAGTACTAAAGAAATGGGCGCTTTTGATTGCTCAGTCCTGTCTATCTGTAATTATAATATGTATAATTTGGTCTCAAAATTAGCTTTATTCATAAAGTATTCTTACAATATATTTGGTTTGAAATGGTTGTTTAATAAACTATATTGGATATTCATTTGTTTTTTCTGAAATTTACGAGTATAAGCATTATATTTTCCATCATCAATAACCACTGCATGGAGTTGCACAGTGACGTCATAATCCATGACCACAAGTCGGGGATTGGCTGATACAGCTTCTCTTATGGCTGTATAATTCGATATCGGCACGACATTTCGTGCCGCATATTTCGCTGGTAAATTTCGGATCGGAGAGTGAGGTATTAATATCATATGATACCGATGCCTTTTTTGTTTGAGATCTTCTAGCCACACTACGTCATGGCTTTTCATTCCAGCGCTTAGATCTCTGCGCCACTCTGGTCTCATTTCAGCTCGCTGCTCCCAGCCGCCAGGGTCGATGCCAAAACATTCCATGTCACGCTGGCAGGTGTCTTCAAATCTCAGCATTGGAAGTCCTACGGGTCTGTTTACAAGTTTTGTATAACTTGATCTGTTTGTACGTAAGTAAGTTGTTCGTCAAGCAATCCATTTTTCAGTCACTTGCCGTTATCCAATTGGGCTGAAATTTTGGTTATTAGTTTGGATGACAATCCAATATTATGGTATCATCGAGCTGATCTGATGATGGAGACAGAAGGTGGCCAGATTGTACCGATAGCTCAGTTGGTTAGTAGCTATGGGCTATGAATGCCTGTGGTCGCCGGTTCGAATCCGTTTCGGAGCGTTATGTTTGTCAATTTTGTTCTTTAATTTAAACTAAGTATATTAAAGTTCACCTTAATCCGTTCAGCCGTTTGGGAGTGATATAGTTAAGCATCATCGTATAAAACTTACTAGTGTTTCTGTGTACTGTAGACCTCGTCAGAAACTCGTATAAAAAAACGGAATTGACAAGAACAATCCTCTTCGTTCGCTTCGCTCGCTCATTGAATGACCGGACCTACGGACTCCCGCGAGCTTAGCGGCAGGTAATTTTCAAGATACAGGCTTTTTCATAAAAATAAAACGATAAAAAGCATAATTCAGGTAGATACTTAATTTTGTAATTGGTTCAAGTGTTGTACTGAGGATAATTCTGGTTAATTAATTTAACAAGTGGTTAAAGTGGCTGCAGTCGCACAAAATTGTAGTTTAATGGTACCAAATTAATTTACGCCAATTCAAAATTAGATTTATTTTAAATACTAAGCAATTAAGAGTCCGCAGTAAGCTCGGCCGAATTTCACCTTCCCATACAAACGTAGTTACGCTCTCATTTTAAAACTACGTGTTGGATTGTAACAAAACTTTGCATATAAAATGACATGAGGTATATCTATGTCAGCGAAAACAAGTTTTGTATGAAAAATTAATTTTGCTGTATTTTTTTACTACGGTGTCTGAAGATATATAAACTAATTACAGACATTAATATACCTTATGTCATTGTACATGCAAAATTTCGTTACAATCCCACACGTAGTTTTAAAATGAGAGCGTAACTACGTTTGTATGGAGAATCGAGCTTACTGCGGACTCTTAAGGGTAGTACTCACTGCGCTGCTCGGCCCGTGTAATACATGCAGGCGGAGTCGCGGGACAATCAAAGCATATCTCCAAGATCCATTCTACACACGGTGAAAAAACTTTAGAAAGTGGGTGAGTACAGTCAGCAGTAGAAGTAGCTACTTATGCAAAATAACACGCTCAAAATGATCTAGACGGCTTTGCGTGCGTTATTTGTATAATATAAAAAAACAGATTCCTTTGATCCATAGGTAGTAGGTACTTTAGTAAATAAAATAATGCAACATTTTTATTGTTATTTAACCAATATTCTTCTTAAAATGTATGGAGAGTTCTAACCTTCACTCCTAATTAGTTATTTTCTCAACCATATTAAAAGGCATTCTGAGTAAAGACTTAACGTTGGCTGCGACGGGCGCCCAGTTCTCTCCCTGCTGAGGTTGGTAGACCTGCTGGGGTGGGTAGCCCTGGTGAGGTGGTTGGTAGACCTGCTGGGGTGGGTAGCCCTGCTGAGGTGGTTGGTAGACCTGCTCAGGTGGTGGGTAGACTTGCCGAGTCTGCTGGTCGCTTGGCGGTGCAGAAGCGATCAGCGTCAGAGAAACTGAAAAATAATATCTGTTACAAAAATATACCCGTTGAGACGTCCATTTTGTATTTGAAAAAATACGAAAAATTATATAATACAAGCTTCCGCCGGCGACTTCGTCTGCGTGGACTCGGGATAAAAACTATATTTTAATCCAGGCTATAAACTATCTTCGTGCAAAATTTCATTCAAATCGGTTTAGCCGTTTAAGCGTGATTGAGTAACAAACATCCAAACATCCAAACATCCAAACATCTAAACTTTCGCATTTATAATATTATAGTAGGATTAGTTATACTAAGACATAAAGTTTGACGACCAAATATATATATATATTTATTTTATACCACGTCGGTGGTAAAACAAGCTTACGGCCCACCTGATGGTAAGTGGTTACCGAAGCCTATGGACGCTGGCAATTGCAGGGGTGTTACATGCTCGTTGCCGACCCTTTAAGAATTTATACACCCCTTTTTGAAGATCCCCACTACAGAGACTACAGAGTCGCCTGGGGAAACCTCGGCAGGGAGCTCGTTCCGCAACCGGAGCGTCCGAGGGAGGACATTTCTCTGAAACCGTACGGTACGCGACCATTTAGGTTCCAGACCCCGTATCATGGTCGGCTTTGTCACACGTCGAACGGTGTCAGCCAGTGACGGACGCTCTATCGTGTCCTTTATCGTGTGATAAGGCCGACCATGATACGGGGCCAGGGTGTGAGGATGAATGCCCTGCCGACGGCGAGCGGTGCGGCGCGGTATTCGACTCAAGCCGACTCTTGATACCAACGTAGTTCTCATATTAAAACGGCAAACTGGAATATGTTTTTTTTATATACAATGTGGTCCGAAACTAGGTTCCGTTGCTATAAATTATAATAGAAATATAATAGAATAGTAAATGAAGCGATCGTAGACTTTTTATGAAAAACGTTGCGCTCTTATTTTTTCTATTTTAATTTCAAGCAATAGAAACTAGCTTTCAAGCTAGATATAGTGGCTACCGTTGTATTTACAAAGTTTCAAGTTATTCTAGCATTTCGTTTTATAATGACAACCAAACTACGTTTGTATGGAGAGTCAAGCGTGTTGGCGACTCTTGAAGAAAATACATGTTTATATTTTTTATTTTATTGAGTAGTTGGGACCACCTTCTAAGCAATACACTGACAAATATGTTATACTTACCAATTAAAATAAATATTCCGTTAAGTACCATTTTCTGAGCAGTTAAACAGCAAATACGCATGAAACTTCGTAAAATGAGTATTTATGTGAAAAAAAACATTATACATATTGTAGTAAGTATGTCTTTCTGTCTGTATATTAAAAATATTGAGATTATAATGAATATTTACTCGAATTTGATTATTTTTAACCGACTTCAAGAAAAGGGAGGAGGTTCTCAATTCGTTGTATTTTTTTTTTTTTCAATGTTTGTTACCTCAGAACTCCGTCATTGATGAGCCGATTCATAAAATTTTTTTTGTTTGTAAGTATATGCTTCCAGGTGGGTCCCATTTTTTTGAAAATTCAATTGGATGATGGGATCCATGAGGAATTGAGGGAACTCCTCAATTATATTAGGCACGCGTGTAGTGATTTTGGTATATTCTATTATAACTCGTGTATTTACATCCGGAAATCATAAATTGGTGGAGTGGAATTGATGATGAAGACCACAGATGACTTATGGAATTCCTCAATTATGTACTTAAAAGTACAAAAGTATATCACAGATTCTGATAAGATTCCGTTGAAATAGCAACTAATGAAGTGCCAAGGGTGATCCTTGTGGAATCGACGGAAGTCCTCAAATATTATCGGGTCACATACAGCGATTGGGTTTTTTTCCATAATAATCAACGCATTTGCTCTCGGAAATCAGTTCATGAGGTAAATTGAAAAAGAAATGTTCTCGTGGCTTGGCGGAGTACTAAATTGAAGTCGGTTAAAACTTTGTTTTTAAAGTAAATTATTACAAGCATATTCATTCATCGAACCGCACCTGCCCAGACGGCCTTCATCGCAGTTAGCGGCAATGGGCGTAGACACCAAATAAAATAACCAATATAATGTTCAATTTTCCCAAAAGGATTATGCGATCGATAATAATCGATCACGAATACGTACGTGATTCCCATATAATATGGACTCCACACAATACACTCTTTGAGAACAGTGAAAATAAGTAATTTGTTTTTTCATTAGCAACAGATAAAATACTGGGAAACTTTCAATCTTTCATTTGAGTCGTCAATTTTTAGATTTTTAAATTCATAAAAACTAACAATAAGGACGTTTGATTGTGACGTCACAAGCCTGTAATCCCTACAAATTCCATACTAACGGAGCGTTTTTGACGTTTCATAAAAAGAAGCTGATTTGCCTTCTGTCAAATAGCGTATTGCAGTTTACTACATTCGTGATTCCACACAACCGTTATTTTAACGCAATCGGGATTCTTCCTATTCGTGATTCTACACATGGGTTCAACGCAACTGCAGTTTACTACATTCGTAATTCCACTCAGTTGTTATTTTAACGCAATCGGGATTCTTCCTATTCGGGATTCTACACATGGGTTCAACGCAACTGCAGTTTACTACATTCGTAATTCCACTCAGTTGTTATTTTAACGCAATCGGGATACTTCCTATTCGTGATTCTATACATGGGTTCAACGCAACTGCAGTTTACTACATTCGTGATTCCACACAGCCGTTATTTTAACGCAATCAGGATACTTCCTATTCGTGATTCTACACATGGGTTCAACGCAACTGCAGTTTACTACATTCGTGATTCCACACAACCGTTATTTTAACGCAATCAGGATTCTTCCTATTCGTGATTCTACACATGGGTTCAACGCAACTGCAGTTTACTACATTCGTGATTCCACACAGTCGTTATTTTAACGCAATCGGGATACTTCCTATTCGTGATTCTACACATGGGTTTAACGTAACTGCAGTTTACTACATTCGTAATTCCACTCAGTTGTTATTTTAACGCAATCGGGATTCTTCCCATTCGTGATTCTACACAATATGGGTTCAACACAACTGCAGTTTACTACATTCGTAATTCCACTCAGTTGTTATTTTAACGCAATCGGGATTCTTCCTATTCGGGATTCTACACACGTTAAAATGTTAATGAACCTACAGGCTGGAATACTAGTGAACCATTATTATTAGTCAAGGCAATCAACAGTCTTACAATCAGGACTTTCGGCCATTAGCAGCGTAAACAACATTAACGCGTAAAGCGTAACCGAGCGTGCTGATGAAAAAGGTTAACACCTAATAGCGCTGTAGGTGTCTGCCTGACACCTCGGCATAATGCTGAGACAGCAACTGATTCACTGCCGTGAAAACACACACATTATGTTTCAATTGTACTGTATTTCTACTCCCTTTATCTTTGTGTGTCTTGTGTAGTGAATAAATGTCTTCTTTCTTTCTAATATAACGCCCTGCGCAAGCGAGGGGACCATGTGTGTACGTGTATCTATGGCATCGTAGCTCCAAAACGGATGAACCTTAACCGGTCATCAGTCCACCTTGTTACCCGTTTATTTGGAAATTAAAAAAGATATTAACTGAAGTATTTTTGTTTCAGGAACTTCGCGAGTCGCTCAGTTATCGGAAGTAAGTTTATTTTATACTAGCTTCCGCCCGCGACTTCGTCCGCGTGGACCCGGGATAAAAACTATCCTATATTTTAATCCAGGCTATAAACTATCTTCGTGCAAAATTTCATTCAAATCGGTTCAGCCATTTAAGCGTGATTGAGTAACAAACATCTAAACTTTCGCATTTATAATATTAGTAGGATGATAGATAGGGTCATTACGCTGGTAACGCGACTACCTACGGTTAGCGACCACCTGAAGGAGAAGGTTTTTTTCTATTGAAGATAACATCAATTGTACAGACCCTATTGAGACAATTATTTGTACAGGCATTTTTTTGTTATTTTAAAATAGAAATCTGCTAAAAAACCAAGAAAATAGCCTTTCAGTTCACCAACTCAGCTAAGTGGTCGCCAAACGGCACATGAAATGAGGTGGTCGCTAACCGGCGAAATGACCCTACTTGTAAACAAAGATACGGAACAGCTAATTTTAGACTTTTTTTTTGACTAATTGAACGAAATAAACAGTAACCATAGATGGAGTCTTATCGAATGCCCAAAAAGGATAGAGGTAAATTAACCTGACTTCATTGAAGAATATTAAAAGGTTAATATAAAGTACATCTTTGACATCTCCTGTCCTATATACTTTTTTTTCATTCAAAAAGTTCAAAATTGAAAAGCCTATGTTGTTGATTATGTACCTTAGGTATTCATAAAAATCGGTCCATTATTTTAAACTTTAATATCATTTTCCAATTCACGCGCTTAATATAGAAGATTAAGTGATCTGCATCCAAAAGTTCGTCGAGCAGAAAATCGTTTTCGGAATTTTGAGGTTTAAGATTAACGATTCTTTTTTCGCTCATTTTAGTTTTAGTAGTCAGATTTTTTATGTAATTTTTATTGAACGAGCGTATAAAACGAAGGAAGGTCCGTCTCTGTTTGGGCTAAAATTCATTGAATCACTGATCGAGATTTATAAAGTTATTTGTAATATACCTTAGCAATATGTCGGTTTTAGTACGTTCAATTCGTTTATATATTTTTGGGCTTGACGTTTCACAAAGACTTGGAACTTTGCAGAAAAGGACCCTAATATGATAATCGAAAGAATCCCGGAGGGTAGAAAGTTGGACATAAAAAAGTTTCGCCTTATGCAAATTGTCTGGGTTGTGGGAAAAGTGCTTGGTACTTGTGTTGCTAAGCGTTTGTAGCGCTGTTGAGAACATTTGCTCTCGTGACGGGGGGCACCGCGCCGGGCCGGCCCGCGCGCTGCCCCTGACACGAGCGGGGCGGGGGGAGCTGTGATTGTTCGAATCTCTGTTCAAACTGGACTACAAAAACATAGTTGAACAGTTTGAACTTATAGATGCTGTTCGTGCGACGTCCACCAACCAACCCCAGCTTTGAAGCCTGAATTCTAACCATCTTTTTACCACATTTCCGAGCAGTGGCGTGAAAAGTACTTTACTATGTCGCGTGTGTATGACCTTCCAACCCAGAGGGAAAACTAGACCTTATTAGGATAAGACTGGTTACCTCACGATGTTTTCCTACACCGAAAAGCTCAAGATAAATATTCCGTACATAAGTTCCGAAAAACTCATTGCCGGGATTCAAACCTGGGACCGCCGCTTGACAGCCGCATGCCTGAACCACTAGGCTACCGTAGCTCTATTACACTAATGCATAAAAAACCATTGTATGAGCCTACAGACAACGCTTAACGCGTGCAACGTAAAGACATATTCACGATTAGAATACGTCTGTAGGTGACACTAATGTCATATAAACACATCAGTGTATAATATTTACTGACGAATAGCCGTAATCCTATTCAAATCGTGGTTTTGATAATAATTAGTATAATTACGGAGCATGAGAAGTGAAGTATTATCCAGTGTTGCGCAATATAATTGACCGTCTGTATCCGTCATTAACTGTGCTAATCTGTGGGGCTGCAACTCTGCAGTCGTCAGCCTAATGCCCAGTTTTTGCGCTCGGACGTTGATAGATGGCGCTGCCATCCATTTGTCTAATGTAATGTGGTTAGACTCAACATACGAATATGTACACAACTGTAAATGTGTAAATGTTTATATCTAACGATGGGGTTAGCGCGGGTGTGGTTAACTGGGAAAGTTTCGAACGAAAGTCGGTGCATTTCAACTGTTAAAGGTAATGTAATAGTATCTTGCCGTCAAAAAGTTATTCGGATTCAAGAATAAATTGCGGTATTTAGTTTTTTAGTTTGATATCTTACGCATCCAGCGGACTCCAGCAACCTTTACCAGCCTTTTATACACTACTTACAGATAATATCTAATAATATAATATATTAGTATCTATATAATAGTATCTACAAGGGCACTTTTACAAGTCAAAAGTTTGTTGTTGCCTATCCATTCATGCCAAGTTACAGTACCTAAATCTTTATTATAGGAAAACATACGAATACAACGACCAGGGGGGCTAGTACGCTAAGTTTTATGTCGGACATAAAGCATTCGTCCCATTCTGGCAAATAGGCGAGTGCAAGAGGGACGAATGCTTTACGTCGGACATAAAACCTAGTGTGCTAGGGGGGCAGACAACAAAAAAAAACCTCCACGAAGGTTCAACTCAAGGTTCGATTTCCGGTCGGAACATAATCAAATGGCGGCTTGCTCTTAGAAAACGCTTACGGCGAAAAGCGGCCTTAGATGTTTGCAATAAAGACCTATGTCCCACAATGGCTTAAGAAACACAAAATTCTTCTCAGGAAATGTAAAATGGCGTCGATTGAACCAACAAAGGTGGGATGGAAGTCGCTTCAAATTTAATTATCCTCCGTCGCCAAGCAATCATGAGTCGGTTCAGGAAATAACGTTTAAAATCGATTTACATTGGAGATAACGAAAATCACACTTTAATATCGCAGCTTGCAAGCTATTGTAACAAAAAAAGTTGAATAATTAAAGAAAGTACCAAGAGTTGTTATTATATTAAATACTACTTTAGATAAATTATAGAACTCACCACCGTATACTAAAATTAATATAAAATGTAACTAACCTATAGTTTAATATAATCTACTTCTATCCTACTAGTATTATAAATGTGAAAGTTTGGATGTTTATATGTTTGTTACTTAATCACGCTTAAACGGCTCAACCGATTTGGATAAAAGTATGCATGAAGATAGTTTACAGCCTGGATAATAGGATAGTTTTTATCCCGTGTCCACGCAGACTAAGTCGCGGCCAGAAGCTAATATAGTAGAGAAATAAATGTTAGTTCTCCGTGTAGTGTCGGGTTCAAATAGCATCCACCTCCTTTCTTCCCAAAAGTATCATAAAAAAATGACGGCTACCCTATTCGGGTGAAGGTTGAAATGTATTGTGGGCCTAGGTGACCGATTATGGGGTATACAGATTATGTCATTTTACCCCAATTTGTCAGTACCATATGTCGAAGTCATAATTGACAACATTTCATATTTTCAAGTGGTTATTTTATGTTCTAGATCGATGGAAAACGAGATTTTAACGTATACGTGTTTTTTAAATTCTCTTAAATCCTAATTTTCATTCAAAAATATTAAATCTAAAAGTAGCTAATTCCCAAAGGTCGTAAGTAAATTGTGACGTCATCATTATGGCTGTTAGACTGTATTACTTTTGCCAATTTCTTTAAAAAAAATGTTTTGACAGTTGACAAACGCAGAAATGGCACAATCACACTGACAGTTGACACCTTAAGGCCTGCAACACACTGGCGCGGCCTGCGGTGGCGTTCAATAGTAAATTTGACAGCTAATGACAAGTTTAATATGGTCCGCCGCGGACAAGCCGCGCCAGTGTGATATGGGCTTAATTTGAAATTTATGACAGCTGGAAGTGATTTGAATTTTCTTAAGGGTACTGATTTTAGTGGACTAAAGTACTGTCCGTTTACAGCCATAAGAATGACGTCACAATTCTGGTTTATACGTGGGAAAAAAATCGGAAAACTAGTTTATTATATTCAGATAATATATTTACTGAAATGGTTTTTGTTTAGGTATCATGAAATATTTTGAAATGTTGTCAATTGGGTGTATAATATAGCTTGAGCCCTGCGACAGCTGTCATCTCAGTAAAATTTATAACCTTAAAACGTAAAATTCTACTGAGATGACAGCTGTCATAGGGATCAAACTATATTTTACGTAGTATAGCGTCTCGATGTAATAATCCGACCACTTGTGCATGCAATTAGTCAGGACAACTCGTTTGACAGTTGGATCAGCAGCGCAATGAAGCAGCAAAAATCTAGACGATAGCAATTAGTCAGCTTCTGATGAATTGGGGCTGACAAATCATGACATACGTATACACCCCATTAGCAACCAGTCACTGCAATACCATATTTCCTCCGTATTTTAATCTACAAATAAGTACTTAAGTACTAAAAGTAGTACTGAAATATTTAGTTTTTTCTTATAGAATAGGATTAAATTCGTAAATGGACCCCGACTGTAGTGGAGACTAGTCCTTAAGGCCTGAATCACACTAGCGCGTGGTGGCGGTCAATAGTAAATTTGACAGCTAATGACAAGTTTATGACCGCCGCGGCCAGGTCACGCCAGTGTGATGCGGGTTTAACAGGGCCAAGACGCACAAAAAGGCAATCAGTTAATGAAAAAGATAATGGGGATCGGAATGTAAGCGCAATGGTAATTAAATTACAATCTCTTTCAATTCACCAGCCTTTAAAAGCTAACACTCTTGACCCAAAACTCCCACTTAATGAAAAACTGTAACGCGCCCCAGACTTGTCACACTCAATGGGAGCAAATCATTAAAATACCCTTTTCATCCGATTGAAAAGTATCAGTTTGAAAAACGCCCCACAGTTTTAAATTAAAAGTTTTTTTATAGCAAAGTTTGTGGAGTTTAATGAAATGAAAAACCTCTCTGTAGTTAACGAGACGTTTTTCAGTTTAGAACAAGTTTGCCTGTGAGGCGTTTTTTCAAGCTCTAACAGGTCTGTGTACCAAGTTGATAGAATAGAACGTTCACCATTGAGAGACTTACAGAAAACGAACTAGGTGGAATTACATTCTAGTTGAGAACGGGGCAGTAATAATTTAAAGCAAGTAAAACTGTTTTAATCTGCAGATTTAAATTTGACGACCTCTGTAGCCTAGTTGGCAGTGACCCTGCCTACGAAGCAAGAGGTCCTGGGTTCGAATCCCGGTAAGGGCATTTATTTGTGTGATGAGCACGAATATTTGTTCCTGAGTCATGGATGTTTTCTATGTATTTAAGTATTTATTTATCTATATAAGTATGTTTATCGTCGTCTAGTACCCATAGTACAAGCTTCGCTTAGTTTGGGACTAGGTCGATTTGTGTAAGACTGTCCACTAATATATATATATATAATGAGAACTTGGGACATGTATATGTATTATTATTATTTGCCATAGCTACGTAATTACCTTAGAGGAAGAACTCCGGGGGTGGAAAGGCTCATATACAGCTAAATTAAGAAATTGTTTTCAAAAGGCTGTCGGCTTAGGTATTATAAAGAACCTAATTAATTTTGGGAGGGTAATCATCTTATATAGAAAACTCCCGTGAGAGTAAGACATATATAAGGGGACCTTGATTCGAGTGGACCACGCCCCTTTGACAGAGATACGCTTATGGCATCCGCACACGAGAAAAAGAGATGCAACACTCTTCGGGAATGGCTTTGGCGGGCATGTGCTAAGTGTTCTAATAAGAAAGAGACGGATAGTGCGAGGAAAATCGAGAGAGCTCGCGCGCCGTCGCATGATAGCCGTGCAGAATAATAATCTTATCGATTAGTGTAATAAAATAGCGCGTGTTTGTTTTTAGGGTTCCGTAGTCAACAAGGAACCCTTATAGTTTCGCCATGTCCGTATGTCTGTCTGTCTGTCTGTCCGTCTTCGGCTTAGCTCAGTAAGCATTACTACTAGAAAACTGTGATTCGGCATGGGTATATGAATCAATCACGCCGACAAAACAGTACAATACAATTTGGAAAAAGATTTTTTTTAGGGTACCTCCCCTACACCTAAAGCGGGGATGTAATTTTTTATGCTCGTCGTTGGATAGCTCGTTCAAAAATATTATGGGTTTATTTTTCAAATCAGTAATTCGTTTGCGAGATATTGGGCTTTAAAGCCCTAATTTTAGTTAGATGTGTCCCCCCCCCCCCCTGCCGGCTAAATGGCTACTACTGGGGATGTAAAAAAAATCGTGGTAGTAGTATATATAATGAATTTAAAAGGAAAACTATCACGAACAAGTAGGCATAAGTAGTTACCGAGTAATAGTCGACCAACTTAATGTGTGTGTAAAGGCCAATTTTCGTACAAATTCGGCCGACGCAACCGCACCGCACGTCGATGTAACTAAGACAGGCAGGCAACTACGGAACCCTACACTGCGCGTGGCGCGACACGCACTTGGCCGGTTTTTTTAATTTTAATTGGTTCTAGTCCCGAGCGAGGCAAGCGAGTTTTCGAAAATCTTTGAATGCAGTTTTGTTTCTTTTTAAAATAAAGGAATGTCTCCTTTAAGTAAAATGAGCACACTTAAGGATTTAAGGTAGTTTTCCTTCAGGGCCCGACTTATTTTTCCACACTGTATAAATGAATCGTTACTTGATTATACATGAGATAAAGAACAATAATATCACGTCGTCACACACCTCAGTGGGCGTAGCATGGTTGCCATTTTATCACTTATCGTTGTGGTAAAGTCACCCATCATGCTCTGACAGGTACCTATGCGAGTGCGAGAGTGACGGATGCCTTATCCACAACGATAATTGGTTATTGTTTCACTAAATAATAGAATGCCATGAAACATTATGAATTTATATTTGTTTTGCACAATTTCCACCACCCAAAGGTTGTCTTGAAGATATCACTCATTAGATATAAGACCGGCTATTGTCTACCGTTGTATAGAGTAAGGTCCTTGTGTTGCTAATTATTACTTCTTTTGGTGAACAATAAAGAATATTTGTATTGTTGTCAATTCTTGAAACAAGAAATAATGTGTATGTGATTAATTGATTGTCATCTATTTACCTATTTATCAATTGAGGCCACTGAACTTATCAAACCAGTGGCTCTGTGAGCTGTAGACCTCGCGCATCGAAATCGGAGTTCAAAATACAGTGGACGAAACATAAAATTCGTACCAAGTCAACGCTGACCTCTTTCTTATAATTTTTTACGTTTTCAACCCATATCTCCGTCATTTTTCAAAACTTCGAAAAACTGACTCGACAGTCCGTCTATTCAGAAACGACCCGCTGGTCGTTTCTGAATAGACGGCTTACATGGGCTGGTGACGATGGCGGATCGAACCGAGTGTCGGATTCGGTGCGAGTCAAAGGGCTGCTGCTGGAATTCGTGGACGCTTGCCGACTGTGTGGATGACATCCAAGGTAAGCGCGAGCGTTTGTAGTCGAGATTCAGAACTTGTAAAGGCTTCTCGAGCCTAGACTAACATAATTTCGTGGCAATAAGGGCCTTACCACACCTGCTATTTGCAAGCGTGTTGGAAACGACGCGATTGCTTGTCAAGCTCGCTGCAACACCGCAGTGATCACCACGACAGTGCCAAGTGATCACCACGCGCGCAACGACACACAGCGTTTAATCAGCGTTTTGAATAGTCACACACAAACAAAAACATTCACGGTCCTAGCAGTTGGCGGTTGCGCCGTTAGCTCGCCGTGAAATCGCTGCGGTGCGCGGATCGCTTCGCTTGTAAACCAGCCAATCGCAAGTGTGATAGAAGCGCCTTAAGAGGAGCCTTTAGGAGACGCTAAAAGAACAAAATCGGCAGGACTGCCAAGCAAGGTCACAGAAAATCTAGTATGGAGTGACCTTGATTTGGCTGGCCGCCGTGCTTCCGACACGTATCCACACGGGCCGAATGTAGCAGTTCTGCCGATATCGGCCCGTGTACTCAAAGTAGACTCCGGCGAGTAATCGAGCGGTAAAGCACACGGCCTTCAATGTGGTCGTGTCAAACCCCGTAAATGTGGTCGTGTCGGTCGAACCCCGTATCTACATACACTCAATCAGTCTAAAACTATGATCGTGGGTTCGAACCCCATACCGTATTGACATACCTCCAGTCAATTAGTCTAAAATTTTATATTCATTTGGCAACTTAAGTCTCGGGAATAACATTAAAAATCGTATATGTATTTATAGACGTGACCGTACCACTATGTATGTACAGTCAGCATTAAAAGTAACTGCGGAAACGAAGACGTCAAAAGTCTTTATTAGAAGGGAATAAGAGCTTTTGACGTCTTCGATTGTGCAGTTACTTTTGATGCTGACTGTACCTACTGGATAAAAAAACTAAACATGTGTGTTTCTACTTGAAGTTGCACCTGCACCGCCCACAATCTGTCTGCTTTCCCCTAAGGTTTACTGGTAGATAATGCTTACGGCATTAAACCTGCCTTTTAAAATGTAAACATAATTTGAAATTTAACAGTATCTTTTCGGGAAAGTAGAACACACGTGAGAAAACCGGTCTAATCCCAAAGTCTATTCTCTCTGAATTACACCGCTATTGTTTTTTGCGCGCTTCGCTCAGACATTAATGCTGGGGACTGTACTTACAGAACGCTACGCCATCGACCAGCCGTATGTTTCTGACTGTACATTCGAATGGCGTATGGATAACTAAAACACAGCCGCTCTCAACTTCACTATCAATTGCGCTAAATCTGCCGCTTTGAGCCGGCTTAAAAGTTATAAAGCAGTCGTATAGAAGCCACATAGTGGTGTACGCGAAAAAGTTGGTTGGCGCGGCAGAAGGCATCTGAATAAGGTGACTGAGTAGCATAGAATAATTAATAGGATAGATTAGCCTCATTTCTGATGCGATCACGCAGAGAATCTCCCAACTCTGATGATCTCTATGTAGGTTAGGTACCTAGTAAAAAAAACATTTGTTAATAATAAAAAATGGTGGCTTCCTAGGTATTTTCGGTTGTTTTTACAATTGTTTTAAGACTCGGCGCGTGTCAAGCATAGCATCACATAGCATCATCATCATATCAGCCGAAATACGTCCACTGCTGGACATGGGCACACACACCATGTACTGATATCATAATCGTGTACCATTATGATATCAATACATCGCGTCGGGACCCCTATATTTATAGTTTGACAGTTTTATCTACCCCAAGTAACAGAAAGTGGTTTGGTATTTGTCCTAGAACCACATCAGGACTATAACGGGATAGTAAGCCCTTTTCCGTGGTTAGCACCACGGAAAAGGGTCCAATTTATAGGCGTACTTGTCCAAATAAAGCACTAATAGTAGAATTAGTGACCAACCAATTAAGTCAATAGTAGACTTATATTTCTACTTCGCAAAACTATTTGCTCCCGCGAAGCTCACTATAAGCGCCTTAAAAAACCAAACAAGAGTTTAACGTACTCCATATTTCTGCTACAAGCTTTTCCAAAAACAGTTGTGAATTTTGTGTTCCTGCGTTGTGAGTTGTTCCCTACATTGTATAAAAAACTTATGGTAAGCCATTTTCCTAATAAAAGTATCTATGTATTCAGTCTTACATAATAATACGTACACATATAAGATGTACGTGCATTCTCATGCGAATGTATATTTTGCGGTGAAGCATATTGTGTGTTTAATCATTTTTTTACGCGCTTCTTGAAACCAGCTTATTTAATAAGTTGTATTTAAAATAAATTAGGTTGCAATAAGAAATATAATCAAAAGTCACCATGAGAATAGAATAGAATAGAATGTTTTTATTGTCCACTGCGTAGATATAGATGATCAATACAGAAAATGGTATCAACAGCTGCCCTCTGCGAACATACAATATAAATCTTAAAAACTACTTATAAACTAAGCATATACTATATTAACTTTATTAACATTCTGTAGCTGCATGCATCGTCAAAAAAATCTTTAAGATTGTAGTACACCTTCTCAATCAGCCATTTCTTTAACTTATACTTAAATATATTACCTTGCAGCATTTTTAATTCGTTAGGTAATTCATTTAATACACGTATTGCCGTTAAAAATGTCCTTTTGTAATACATTGTATTGTTAGCAATTGGACGCAGTAAATTAAATTGATATTGAGACCTTATATTTTCTCTTAACGAGTTTTGTGTAGCAAAACAGTCTGGATATTTTTAATAGACATAATTCCATTATATATTTACCGGCAAGAGTGAGAAGGCCCTTTTCTTTAATCTTTTTAATGTGAGCTTTCCAACACAAATGGGTATCAATAGTCACTCCCAGAAAACTAATACTCTCAACTTCTTGTACTAAAACTCCAGCTTTGCTTATGTTTAATGATATGGGAGTTGATCTATTGCTTCTAAACTGCATTAGCTTCGTTTTGCTTAAATTGACACTAAGATTGATACTAGAGAGCCACTACAACTTTTTTCAGCGTTGAATTAATATTCTGTTTAAGTAAAGGTATTTTTTACTTATCCCCTGAGAAAAGTATTGTGGCATCATCCGCAAACAACACACAAAGTTCACTTACAACTTTAGGAAGTTCATTAACATATACTAAAAATAACAATGGGCCCAGTACGCTGCCCTGGGGAACTCCTATATGTACTGCCTCAAAGTCGGATCTGAAATACTCCAGAGTTTTGTTCGATTTACAATATTTAACAATTACTGTCGCTTGTTCCCGATTGGACAAGTAATTATCAAACAACTTAAAGCTTGCCCTCTTACACCGATTGTATCAAGCTGTTGCAACAGAGTATGATGGACAACACAATCAAATGCCTTAGACATGTCAACAAATAGGGAGAAACAAGGTTTATTTTCGTTAACGATATCCCATAAATTTTTTTAACATTTTGAAAATAGCTAGTGTAGTTGACTTGCCTTTTTGGAATCCAAATTGATTGGGATTTAAAAGTTCATTTGACTGTAGAAAGTGTATTAATCTATTGTATATTGCCTTTTCAAATACCTTCGACAAACTGGGAAGTAGGGCTATGGGTCTATAATTACTTATGTCATTCCTTTCTCCCTTTTTGTGTAATGGCTTGATCAGTGTTTTTTTTTAATCTATTGGAAATTCACCAGTTTTAAGAGTTAGATTGATGATATACACAAGAGGATGAACAATAAAAGGTATACATTCTTTGATAAGTTGCACTGGTATATCATCAATTCATCATGGTCTGAACTTTTTTTATTTTTTAATGATTTAACAATTTTAATAATTTCGTGATCGTCCACTGGAACTAAAAACATGCTTTTGTAAAATTTGCTAGAGATTGTCGTATAATTACTCCTAGCAGTCGTATTTACAGCTTGATTTGTGAAAAAGTCATTAAAGCATTTTGCCATATTTATAGGATCCTTGGTGATGCGGCCATTAAAATTTATATTTTCTATGGTCGCTGGAATACTGTTTCATTTCAGGTCATTGTGGTTTGTTGTTTAATTATACCCCATGAAGCTTTTGTCTTATTAGTACTGTTAAAAATACACCTATCATTTGATATCAGTTTTGAGTTCCTTATTACCTTTTTTAATGTTTTGCTACTGTAAACCTAGCCTTTCTAAATACAAAGCCTACTGGCTTTGTATTTAGAAAGGCTAGGTTTAGGCTTACACCTTTGCAGCTCCAAGTACATTTTAGAGCAAGCATTTTGAAGAACGTTACCATCCCTTTATTGGAGCAAATGGTTCTTCATCAGAACTACAATATCGCCTTATTGTTAGGAATTAAGAGTTCCACAATAATTTCAATGCACCAAAATCAGATTTTATAAATGGCTTTTGTCTTATTTTTATTTATGTCAAGAAGCTTTTAAGGCGTCCTTAGGCAGGACATCTTTTTGATTCCAAAAGTGTTATTATATTTTATAATAGTACGTATTTTTAATTGGAAGAGCCTTTAATATCACTTTCATCATCTTGTTAAGATTCATCGCTAATACTCTCCTCGTGGTCTAATCTAAATCGCTTTCCCAGAAACATCGATAGCATTATGTCATGAATTTCCATTGTCACTATCTTGTGCGGAACCCGCGTCAATTTAAGTGATACGTACTTTGCCTGTTAAAAAATTAGCACCAGATATTCAACATGTCCGTGATGACACCATAATAGAATTAGCAAGACCATTAAGAACAATTGTACTCCTTTACGATTGTCTTTTGGATAATAATGGTAATTCATTTAATATTATAGCAGCATTCGATAATGCTCAATAACTACATTTACTCTTAGAATAAGCCCTTAAAGAAATAATTTACTTATAAAGGATGCACAAATTATACTTATAAACCCTCATAAATGTAAGTAACAAGTGCAAATGGTTTCCAGTACGTGTGGATTTATTTGTGGCTCGTATAAGCATACTTTACTTATAACGGTTTTATATACTGCTTGTAGGCAATAATAAGTAAGCGCGTGTCCGCCTTTTCAATACCTTAATAGGACACCTTAGCTTATATTGTGCCGTTAATTTCAGCCTATTAGCGATTATAAGTTAAGCTATAAGAACAGATGTACTAGTGCAAACTTTATGTATGCTATTATTATATGTATGTGTGCATGTATGTTATTATATTAATTCCTTTGTGGTCAGTGTTCCAACGGACCATATATATCGATCGATCTTCACTAAGGAGGAATTCAGCCGAAGGGAGTCAAGTTCCGACGTTTTCGCGGTCGGTTACCTGACACCACGAAATGGCGCAACACGTCGCAATCATTGTGTGCTTTGTAGTTATTCATAAGTTTATATTGATATGTATGTTAGTCTTTAAGGTATTCGTAATATCGTCGGGGATAGTGCAATACCGCGTAACTAGCACTGGTAAATACTGCGTATCTACACAACAGCCATAGGGCAAATCCGCGTAACTGGCACTGGTTAATACAGTGTATCTAATGTAGCCAAATTAAGATTTCCCGCCAACGAAAGTATAACGCCATAAAACTAGTCACTATCTTGTAGAACTCGTGATTCAATATTATCTTAAAATGAAAAAGTATCTTTTCATCACGTTTTAAGCTTCTCCTGTAAAGTTAGGTGTTTGTAGATACGCAGTATTTACAAGTGCTAGTTACGCAGTTTTGCACTATCCCCGACGATATGGGCCTTGTTACCTGATTTAAATAAATAAAAAATAAGCATGGTAGCATCTACTAGAACCATTAAGAGAGAATTATTAGTGCTATAGGTCTATAAAATACGCACTCTGGGATAATTTTGTTGATTGCTTTTATCAGTTTTGTATTCAATTAAGGTAAAGGTCCCAATGCTCGACACCTTAGGCCAGGGTTGGGCACTGGGACGTTCACCGTACTGGTACAAGAAGATGGTATATAAAGCCAAGCAAAGTAAATAAAACACGAAAATCATAGTCAAACATATTTATATCAAATTACATTAATACATGGCACACGATTGAATAATCAAAAATAACACAAATAAAAAGCAAAAAAGCAAGATTATATGAAAGCAAAAGCAAATACACAAAGTACAAATCCCGTATACGTCGGGTGCAAATCAAAATCCTAAAATACAAGTATCACTATTATACGTTTCGTAGTTACACGTGAAAAAAAAAATACACTGGAACGATGTCATATGGCCGTGTCTATGTATAAGCGGGGCGGTGAGCGACGCGGGACGCGCATCGGAACACGCACATCAAACATGGCGTTGCCTCACCCAGCGTTACAAACTCGCTCCGTCGAACGCTCAGTTGCCGACTGTTGTATTTATGTCGTACATAAAGCAGTCGTCCCTTTCCCATATGCACTATAAACGCTTTCATGTTAGCTAGGCTGATCCATAAACACAGTCTAATGTCATAGCATAAATGTTGTCACTGGAAAATTAATGAAACCAACTTAGCTAGCGTGTCGGACATAAAGCGACGAAGTTAATTTGGTTCCATTTCATAATCTAAATTGTTTCTTTTATTATTTTGTTTTAACATACCTACGCATGACATAAATGTACACTTGGCCTCCCGGAATACAGGCCTAGCCTAGTGCGGGGACCCCTGGTAACACTGTTAAATACTAAGGGCATACCCCACATGTGTATTTTTAAAATTATGTCATGTCTACTTGATGTGCAATGAAGACCTTTTCATTGTTTTTTAGCTCTCGCACTTAAAAATTTGCTATTAAGAGAAAAATGCTACATGTCCTGCACATGCTAGCTCAGCAGGAGACTTATATCGTAATTTATTTAGATACATTTGATTCGCTGACGAATTCAATGCATTTGATGATAAGTATAGAGTTGCTCAATAATAGTTATAATAGTGATACTTACAAAAACAGTTTTGCAAGGTCATTAAAAGTAATATATAGGCATGGGTAGAGTAATGTTCTATGCCGAGCATAGACTAAAGTTCTAGTGCTTGATTAACTTAACTTCAGTCTTTACTACAAACAGAAGTTGCAGTTGGGGTTAAAAATTGCAGCTTTCATTTAACGATCTATTTTATAAGATTATCTATAGCCTTCTCCGCAAGAATGAAAACAAATTAACATTTCTTTTTCATCGACAAATCTCAAGGCACAATGGCATTTTGTCTCTCGGTGAAATGTTGAAATTGTTTTCATAAATGTGAATTCAGTCATATTTAATCGGCCGACGATGGAATAGATACTTCGAAATTATAAAGCATGTAGCCAAATGAACAGTTATTGCGTCGATTTTCTCCTTTACTAGCAAAATCTTGTTTGAAAATAATCTAATTTGAATTATTTAAAAGTGAAATAATAAAATAGGTACCTACGACATAACTAGGTTCTGTGGATATTTGATACACACATCAAACGTAAGTAAATATTATTAATTATTTTCGTAACATTGCAAACTTTTTCATTGCATCCAATACTAAATATTGAGTCAGTTTATGAAATATTATCATATTAAAATAGTTGTGGTTGCTAATATACCAATAAAATCTTTATTCGCGAAACAAGAATGATTAGGTAAAAATATTCGCACCGCAGGCTTCGTCAATTTAATACGGTACGATAGACAAATCAGGAACAGTATTTTAAACGTCAAAAAAATCTACCTGGTGAGTTCTAATTTTCTATGGTCACGTGTCGTCTATTTTTTGATTTATATGTGTTTAAAAATGTAAAACGTTGAAGTCAAAGTTGATCTTTTCCAAATATTTTCTTAAGTTCCGTTTATTGGTAGTGTACTTCATTTCTACTGTTGCAAAATACCGTCTATGACCGCTAACATCACTGCAGAACAATACCCTACCCACACACGATTCACTCTTGCTTAATCATGAAAGTGACATCTCCCCTCCTTTTCGCTATGTCCATTCCCTCTATAGCCATCTCCATCTCCAAGCTCGAAGGCAGATTTCGAAACAGCAGCTTACATGAATTCGGATCCGCGTTAGAGTAAGCAACATTGGAGAGCTTCTGGTAGTAAAGAACAATGTCTTCATTAATGGGCAGAGCGGCGAACTTGTCGCCGAGCGGCGTCGTGCGACAGTCGCAAGTCGTGCGGTTTAAGGCTGCCGCGACCTGGGCTTCCTGGTTGATGAGCTCGCACGCTTGCACTTCGTTTTTGTCGGTGTACACCTGGATTTAAAATAAAATAAATATTTGCAAAACATATAGAAAAAAAATATTCGTTTGCTCTGGGCCAGGCTACGAGATAGGGATAGAACAAACCCGTACGAATGCCTTACAAAATAACTGCATTCATAGCAAGTAGATGCAAACGCATTAAGAGTCGAGTCGAGCCGAATTTCACCTTCACATACAAACGTAGTTACGCTCTCATTTTAAAACTACGTGTTGGATTGTGACGAAACTTTGCATATACAATGACATGAGGTATATCTATGTCTGTAATTAGTTTATATGGTTCCAGTTTATAAAACAAAAGAAATACAGCAAAAACAAGTTTTGTATGAAAAACTTAAATTCGCTATATATTTTTACTATGGTATCTGAAGCTACATAGACTAATTACAGATATAGATATACCTCATGTCAATGTACATGCAGTTTCGTTACGATCCAACACGTAGTTTTAAAATGAAAGTGTAACTACGTTTGTATGGAGAATCGAGCCTACGGACTCTTAAGTATACATGAATCGTCTAAGGGCTACTTAAACCTGACCACTCAGTACTGACACCTAGCACCTTGCAAGTCTGGCGCCAAGTTAAAAGTGACAGTGACAGCTGACGATGGCGTCATACATTCATGTTAATCCATTTTATATACCACTAGCCGTGTATATCTACTCGTGACAGCAACATGTCATACTTACATGAATACAGTAACCAGGGGCCAAAGCTGGATGAGGCCATTACGTTCTGACATTCTACTCCTACCTTGAATCATGATTAAAACAAAACCTAACCTAAAAGAGTCCCTATTGAAAGGATCGTGTTGATAGTCTTGGGACTGAAGTCACACTTCTGCTACCTAATCATCGTCATATCAGCTGAAAGAATTCCTCTATTCTAGCGATCTTTATCGGGTCATTATTAGTCTACCCGTCATGAATTTGTCGCTTAGCAAACGGCAGCGGCTGTGATAGATCATGTGCGGTAAGTCATCTACTGTCTCTGACCCTGACAGGCTGCAATTTATCGGCCACATCTTCATGGCAACGGCATCCAAACAGCACGGCTTCGAGTTTGGAAGGCGGCCCCAGGGTCATCTGGGGCGGTAGCGGAGTCAGGGTCGGCAGCGGTGGCCAGCTGTATACCACCAGCCAAGTGCCGTGGATGATGGCCTGGAAAGGCGTATAAGACATTTCAATCCATACTATCGATACTAATATTATAAATGCGAAAGTGTGTCTGTCTGTCTGTCTATCTGTTACCTCTTCACGCTTAAACCGCTGAACCGATTCCACGCGGACGGAGTCGCGGGCAGAAGCTAGTAGGCTAATATATTTAAAATTGTTCGTATTGATTCGATAGGCAACTGGTTTTTTTATTTCCTCAAAATAATATCGCTTTATGCAAATAAAGTGATGTAAGGATTAGATATTTTATTTTTATTTAATTACCTAAATTAAATGTATTTATTTATGGAGAAAAACATTTTTTTTAATAATGGTTGGAATTGAAACGTTATATATTCGCGCCAAAAAGTCAGCCGCCATTTATCGTGACGTCATAACTGCAACATCAACAGACCACAGACTACTAAGAATATATAGAAACGTCAAATGTGCATGTTCTGCTTATCTACGCCTTCTGATTTCCATTTGCTGTTCTGACGTCACTCACAAATATATCTTGACACCGCGATGCGTAAACTAAGCGTAGGTAGAGGTCTAGCTCGTGACGGGTGACCGGCGCGGCGGGGTGAGCCGCATTAGCGCGTAGCGAATAAATCGCAATTGCAGGCAGTAATGTGATAATTATTGATGTATAGCTAAATGTTATTATGATGTAATAGTTCGTAAGTAGTAATGTTGAACTTAAATTCAGTAAGTATTGATTATAATTACCATTTTTTGTGAATTCAATATTAATTACTCTAACAATAATTTGTGCATAAAGTCTATTCATCCTTACGTGTCTTATCATGTAAACAATCACTTCTCGAAGACATCATCACACTTTTCTCTGGGATTACACAATCATCACCAGAGGCTCTAGTATAAATTTTACCGAAACAATACTTTACGACCGCGTTTGCGTTTTACCCCCAATTTGTATGGGATTTGACAGCTAAACGCGAACGCGGTCGTAACGTTTTGTTCCGGTAAAACTTATACTAGAGCCTCTGAAATGTTGTTGTATACTTAAAGAAACTCACAAAGTATTGAAATCAACCAAGTAACCACTGAAAGTTATAATTTCTAATAAGATTTACTTCAATAATCGATGTAACGAACGAATAAAGATGTAGATGTAAAAAAAAGATGTCTAGGTTTTCTATGAATCACTCTTCATGTATGTTTTATCGTCATTTCCAATCACTAGTCGCAACAAACAAACATGATCATATGATCATATGATGGCCTATTATCATATTTGACGTCATGTTTGTTTACATGATAGGACACGTGTCACGTAAGAATGAATAGACTTTACCAATTATGGTTAAACATATAAACCTACCTCTATGACTGTATCAACACCTTGTATCTTCTGGTAATGTTTAATGCAAATAAAGTGTCTGATCTATGATTTCATGAAAAGACGACTCCATCCACAAGGCGTAAGGGGGACTTACCGACAAATGCGGCTTGTCCTCATTGTCCAGGTGGTGTCCGTTGGCTGCAGCGGGGAAGACTACAGGAGGTCCGAATGGGTTCATCTTGCTGAAAAAGTTATTTGAAAATAAAAGTTTCTGTCAAAAATTAAATTTTTGGTACAAGCTTTTATTGCCGACTGTACTTTTCTGTACACCGTCATCAACTACTCACTGACACGATTCTAACGAGCCCGAACTCGATGGGGTTATGTGGTTTTATTACGGAGTTCCTATGGCCACCTTCCAGCTCCATCATCAGATTAGCTCGATTAATTGTCCTATTGCAATTTTGCCAAGTTTCTCCAAGATATTTAAAAGGTGTATATACAATAGAATTGTTTCATTTCTTAACTCTAATAACATTATACATCCCAATCAGTTCGGATTTCAATAAGGAAAATGAACAACACGTGCAGTGTTCCAATTATTTAAACACATATGGATGAAATCAATAATAAAAGGCTTCGCTTTATTTTTAGACATGTCCCAGGCCTTTTATTGTGTAGTGCATGATATATTGTTATCGCAACTTAGTAACGTAGGTATTAGAGATAATGTATTAAAATTATTAGAAAGCTATTTAAAAGGTAGACAGCAAGCTGCTATTATTGAAAAGTATGATACTTACTAAAACTAAGACCATACAGAAAACACAGTCTCAATTTCAACATATGAAAGTTGGAGTACCCCAAGGCAGCATCCTTGGTCCTCTTTTATTTTTACTATATGGTAATGATCGGCCAAAGGTCATAGACGAACTTTGCGTAATGTTTGCTGACGACGCCACTATCTTATTCTCTGGAGAAAACTTACTCAAATTTTCAGGAAAAATAAACAATGCCCCAATAGTCAACTGGCTTAAATCGATTAAATTAAAAGTAAACGCAGAAAACTAAAATAATACAATTTAGAAATTACAAAACAAACCCAATAAACTAGAATATAAAACACGAACGAGCTGTTATTCAAAACGTAAACAATACGAACATTTTAGGCGTCTCCGTAGATTCACATTTACCCTGGAAATCACATATTGAAAAGATAAATATAAAAATATCCAGTCAATGCTATGCCTTATCCGTATTATCAAGTACTTGCTCGAAAGATGTGGTCAGAAATGCCTATTATGGTAATATTTATCCATTGTTTACTTATGGTCTAATTTATTAGGGTAACTCTGTAAATGTCAAAACAAACTTTTATTTTGCAAAAAAAATCTCTGCATTATATACCGTTTATACAATACAGAATCTGTTAGAAATATTTTTAGGGAAAATTAATTTCTTACCTTAACTGGACTATACATTTTAGAGCTGTGTTCATTTGTTATCAACCATAAATATAATTTTAATTTCTGTTCAGATCAGCGTGACACTTTACGATCACAATATAAATACAACATATCACTGCCGGCGATCAGAAACTCGACCTGTTACAGGAGCACCTTTATCACCGCAATCAAAGTATTCAACCATCTACCCATTAGACTAAAAATGTTGAGCGGACATCAGTTTAAGCGCCACCTAAAGCGATGGTTGACACAACAAAATGTATTTTATGATTTAAAAGAATTCTTTCAGTTTAAATGAAAAAATTGTAATGTGAAATGTGATACTAATTTAAATTTATTGGATTAATTTTACAGACTAAAATTTTATCATTTTATACATTTTTAATTTTTAAACTATTATTTATTACAAATTATTTTACAAATTATTTTTACAAATTATTTTACAAATTATTTTTACAAATTATTTTTACGAATTATTTTAATATTTTAGAAAGTGATTGTTATTTTATTATATTTTTCTACTTTAACTTTTTTACTAGTCAAATAAATTTTAACTTATTTTATATTTTAAATATGTGTTGTATTGTAATAATTAACTGTAACGTTTGCTATGCCCTAACGGGGTCCTGTGCATTGCCTAGCTTTAAGTTGCATGTGTCAATTGTACAAGGTTGCAAATAAATAAATGGAAATTGAAAATTAAATAGTCGGTGTACCCTTGTTTTGTCGACAACCTTTTCATCGAATATTATTTCATCGACGATTCATCGAAACTTTAGTACGAGTAATATTGTTTGGCGTTATTTTATTTCAACTACTATTTATTTAAATTTATCTTACTACGTAGAAATACTATTCAATGAATATTACTTAATCGCTGATTTGTTTAAAATTTTCTTAATTGGCACAACTACAAAACATTGCAATTCATTTCTTCGACGTATTACTTTAATACAATTTTATATGTCCTACTGCACATACATTATTCAAATTATGTAGTTAATTGTGTGACATACAAATATGTATAATATGTATGTATCATAAAACTAAGAATCATTGGTGTAAATCTTTTATTACAAAAAGATATCAGGGCGGACAAAAATGACTTGTCATAAGCGAAGTCTGTTTTAGGTCGGTTAGGTTAGGGTTCACTTGTGTCCATCAAACCAGAAATAGACACCCCGCGCAGCGGGGTGGCGTCGATTCGCTGCACGGCTATCACAAGACGGCATGCGAGCTCTGATCTTCATGACAAATTCATACGACTAACCATTCGTCCAGATAAATTATTTCATATCTGAAACTACCCACATATCAATAATCTCGCAGAGTGAGCCGACTGACGTGATTGCGTTTAGTTTCGATAACGAATTATTACCAATTGAAATAATTTTATGCGGAATAAATATTTTTACCTACATGTAAAAAAAATATATTAAAAAAACCCGAAATGAAAAGCCATGACATGAATTTTATTGAAATAAGTCAACTACCAATTAAAAGACCTCGGTTTAAATTACCTAGTATCGAGTCTTCGACGTAATGACTTGTCGATGAAATGAAAATACTTGAAACGTTGTCTTTGAAATAATATTCGATTAAATGTTTGTCGGCAATTCAATGGTAAACCTAAATAATCATAGCCTTTGACCAGACTACTTATGTACTATCGACAAAATTGAATCCTGACCCACCATGGAACCTTGTTACAATTAACTGACATATTAACGTCATATGATCTGACGTATGTTCCTTCATTGTAACAAGGTTCTATGGTGGGTCATGATTCAGTTGGTTCGATAGTACAAACGCCAACACAGTTAACTGACCATCCTGTATTTATATAGAACTATTACAATGCACATAAGGTGCACGGATGGTCAGTTAGCCGTGTTGTCGATACTACCGTAGTACAACTTAATTAATATTGTAAGTATGCCCGAAATGGGTTGCTATTATTACTCACCTACTTTTTATTAAGACCTTATTGTACATGGTTATCGATAAATGTTTTCTTTCTTTGTTTATTGCTTGTGAGAGAGAGAGAGAGAGAACATAGTAAATGACCATCGTTTCATAGGAAGGCGCGTTTTGAGGAAAAAGTACAGTAAGTATATACCCTCCTTGAAGCTTTGGACACATAACTTTGTGATCCCCTTCTTTACTTTTTAGGGTTCCGTACCCAAAGGGTAAAAACCGGACCCTATTACTAAGACAGCGCTGTCCGTCCGTCTGTCTGTCACCAGGCTGTATCTCACGAACCGCGACAGTTAGACAGTTGAAATTTTAACAGATGATGTATGTCTGTTGCCGCTATAACAACAAATACTAAAAACAAAATAAAATAAATATTTAAGGGTACATACAAAAAACGTGATTTTTTGCCGATTTTATAGATAATGGTACGTAACCCTCCGTGCGCGAGTCCGACTCGCACTTGGCCGGTTTTTATTTCTTCATTTGACAATATTTTTATTACTTTTTCGAGAAAATATACTATTATAGATTATTTTATATTATATTATATAGGTAATATAATGACACGACAATGATAGACGCATTCAATCTAACTGCCATTAGTTTTAAAATCATACGTAACCATTATACTTAAGTATCATGTATATCTATTTATAACAAAATCATTTTATTTAGTCTTATTAAGCATTGAAGAGGTCCTTTTGGCTGAGTCATGACGCCGTGAGACACTACGGGGCCTAACCTACCAGGTTGATGCTTTATCAACTTTTATACACTGTTTAAAAGTATCAACCTATGACGGTAAATGAAAGCGGATCTGAATCAAATTAAAATAGATTACGTAACTACCTTAGAAAGGAAGAAAATACATTTATTTAACGTCACAAAAATACTTAGTTACAAGTAAAGTTAATATTATCAAGCTCCTAAAGAGCAATATTACATTGGTACAAAGATATAAACCCCTTTGACTAATTAGTTTTTCCGGTATTTTATTCCTACCTTTTAAAAGTTTGGTATCACTTAATTTAAGTAAATCATCGATATGATAACTTCTGTAGACTCCAAACATAATAAAATAATAACATTTTACTAAAAATACTGAAGTTTCGTGTAAATTCTTACCTTATTTAAGATTTTTGTTAAAACACGTCACTCTTTCACTGAAGAAGAATATAAAAGGAAGACATATTGGATTTACGAAATGTTCAAGACATTATTTAATAGAGGGTAGGTTTTAAGAAATTATGTACCCTCTTTGTATTTTATTAGGTACTTAGTGTGTTTAAGGCACATTGAATAACGCCATGTTATGCTCGATAAAATGTATTATATACTTACGGCCGTATTCATTAAACGTCCTACAAGCCTGTTTTAACTAAAATGGCGTTTGTCCTTATCTGTCACTTTGACATTTGTGTTCGTAAGAAAGGGACAAAGCACATTTTATTTAGCAGCACGGCTATCACGCGTCGGCGCGTTATTCTCTCGATTTTTCTCGCACTATCCGTCTCTCTCTTATTAGAACACTTAGAACAGGAGGTATAGTGCGAGAAAAATCGAGAGTATGTCGCGGCCGTCCCATGATACACGTGCAGAGGCATTTTAAGTTTTATGAATAACGGGGTTAGGTTCTAAGCCTCTTACCGACTGGCGCGGCCTGGCCGGCAGTAGTTAACTAAACTTGTCATCACCACCGCAGGCCTTATCCTGTCTGTAAATATAATAACATTCTCTTGAATGCACGAGTAACATGCGTTTATGTAAACTATATTAAACAACTAGTGTATAATTATTTTAGTACCTTGTTATTTTCACTACTTTGACTTGTGAGTATTGTTACTTTAAGTGCGACAAGGCCCTAAAATTATCATTTATATTTGCTATTGACTGTACAAGGGTACATGCAAGCGGGAATTTACTTAATTCAGTTTTTTACCTATATTTGTATAATATTGTTTTTTTCCGGTGTTTTCAACAAATATTGTTTTCTTTACAGATTACGATCTCATTTTCGAAAGCCACTTCGTGAGCGATAATGAGGTAAGTGGGCAACTTGAACTATAGGCTCTGTGAGCTGTAGAATTCGCGAGCCTGTATTAAAAAAAAACGAGCTAGTGACTCGATAAAAAAAAACTATATAATAAACGAACCTGCTCACAAAAATCACGAGAATCGGTTGATATATGCGACCTGCAGATGAGAACAGCAGGACAGCATAGAACTTCGTTCGCTTAGCTGTTAGCTTGTGTTAGTTAATTGAGTTTTAGTTTGTAATTATCACTTTTAAGAGTCCGCAGTAAGCTCGGCCGAATATCACCTTCCCATACAAACGTAGTTACGCTCTCATTTGAAAACTACGTGTTGGATTGTGACGAAACTTTGCATATACATTAATATGAGGTATAACTATGTCTGTAATTAGTTTATATGGTTCCAGTTTATAAAACAAACGAAATACAGCAAAAACAAGTTTTGTATGAAAAACTTAAGTATTTTTTTTACTGTTGTAGCTGAAGCTACATAAACTAATTACAGACATAGATATACCTCATTTAATTGTATATACAAAGTTTCGTTGCAATCCAACACGTCTTTAAAATGAGAGCGTAACTACGTGTGTATGGAGAATCGAGCTTACTGCGGACTCTTAATTGTTTTGTTACAATTCTAACCGCAGGAATCGTCCCCTAAAGCGCAACCAAGGTCAATGTCCCAGTGGTCGACACTGATCCAGTACATGACATTTCAAGTCTTAATTCTAGTTTAAATTCACAAGAATAACAACGGTGATCAGCATGGAAGACGACGTTGTCAATTATTGGTAGTAACTTGCCAGTTCTTGAATTTATCTTGATTATTGATTTGCCTTCATCAAAAACCGTTTTCAAATTTCGTTTGCAATCTTGTATCGTATTAATATTGAAGCTCGACGATCCCAGAGTCAAACTGAGTTGGTAAACGTTCCAATATTTGACACTAAGGGCATGCATTGAATAATATCACGTTTTTTATATCGATTTTCTAGGTAGATTAGAAAACAATAAGTACTGATTTGATATATGATTATTAACAATATATTTTTTAGCTGATTTAACAGAAACATGATTGCTTAAAATTAAAAATCGTAGTTTAGGGTTGTTCGATTTCCATACGTCATTTGACATTCGCAGGCTAACGGCGTGAAAAGAAACTGTAACAAACTTTTATTGCTATCCATTTGCGCGCAATTCCCCGTTTCCTAGTGCAATAGAGGTAGAAAAGAAGTTGGAGTTGTGTTAACCGCTCAGATCGCACGCACTGTCCAGGAAAAGACGTAACATTTTATACGCGCCACGCACAGTAATAAAAGCCTTAGGGTGCAAGTCAGCAGGTACCCACATCGTTATCGCCCTAGGTGTGTAATGTATTACGTCGGCCGTAAAATAGCACAAAAATACGGACCGTAATATACGCTTTTGTTAATTGAGATATAATATTTTTTAACAAGATATTTTTCTCCTACCGTGGTGCAATGCAGAGTATTTTTTTATTATTATTATATTATTGTGTATTACGTCGGCCGTAAAATAGCACAAAAATACGGACCGTAATATACGCTTTTGTTAATTGAGATATAATATTTTTAACAAGATATTTTTCTCCTGCCGTGGTGCAATACAGAGTATTTTTTTATTATTATTATATAATTGTGTGGAGAAGTCAAGTGAATTATCAAGCCAGCCTGATTATTATTTTTATTTTTATTTATTCAAGATGGCCGCAAAGGTCCTTTAACAAGTCAAAATCTACCAAGTGCTTTTAAAAGAGGAGGCCACTATCTTTTAAATTCTATACTACGAAACGAGCAATATTTGTCTATACATATATATATATATATATTTATAATCACGTCCTCGAAAACGGCTAACGATTTCAATGGAATTTGTAGTGCAAGTTTAAGCATAAATAAAGTTTAAGGGAGCAAAAGATCGATCTAGCTCGGTCTCATGTCTGGGAAAATTCGTTTTCTCCGTATTTTCTCTATTTTCACCCGAGCAGAGCTCGGTCGCCCAGGGACTCGGAAATAGTACACATATTGGTTTCTAGGTATTCATCAGTGAGTTTGAAGTTTCTAAATAGGCTAACAAGTTGAAATTGCAGTAATGTAGGCCAATTTAAGATACTCGACAATTAACAATAAAGTGTACATATTTTATGACTTCCGCCAATAAAGACCATTTGCTTCAAACCACATTTGGAAGATAATGTTAAGCGAATGAAAACCGTAAAGTGAAGGTCATATGATCCAATTTCGTTATTATTCGAGAACCCGTATAGACACAGTCCTCCAATAGGACTGGTAAAAAATGCATTATCAGGGCCAGCATGCCGACCCAAATAATTTATAATATATCTAAAAAAAATAGGGTCATCATATCAGCCGAAAGACGTCCACTAGTGGACATAGACCTCCCCCAAAGAGATGCCAAAGTGACCGGTCCTGCTTGCTTTTTTTCCATACAAGTTGTCACTATGTGGTTTGTTATCGTTGAATTCGTAAGTAAGAAAACCGCCCTTAGTGTATATGAAAAATTCTCTTATTGCATGTTAGTGCGCGACCTACCCTCAGTTCAAACAAATAATTTGTCCATAGAATCTATTAGCGAATACTCAAGAGACATTCCTACAGAGGGGGACGACCCTTTGTGACGTTACCTGATCCGAGTAATATGCCCTTCATACCACAAAAAACGTTATTAGGGTTCCATTCCCCAAAAACACCGACCAAGGGTTCCGTACCATTGTCTATGGTTATAGCGGCAACAGGATTACATCATCTATGAAATCCTTCGTACGCGAGTCCGACTCGCACTTGGCCGGTTTTTTAGTATTTGTTGTTGTAGCGGCAACAGAAATACATCATCTGTGAAAATTTCAACCGTCCAACTACCACGGTTCATGAGATACAGCCTGGTGACAGACGGACTGCGGAGTCTTAGTTATAGGGTCCCTTTTTACCCTTTTGGTACGGAACCCTAAAAATGCCGGTATCCTTTTACTGAATGTTAAATGAGGTATGATAATCCATATCCATACTAATATGATAAATGTGAAAGTGTGTCTGTCTGTCGGTCTGTCTGTCTGTCTGTTTGTTACCTCTTCACGCTTAAACCGCTGAACCGATTGAGATGAAATTTGGTATGGAGATAGTTTGAATCCCGGGGAAGGACTTAGGATAGTTTTTATCTCGGAAATCATCCCATGAGGGGGTGAAATATGGTATGAAACTTTGTATCGAGCTACGATATAAACGAGTTCCACGCGGACGGAGCCGCGGGCAGAAGCTAGTACTTTTATAAAATACTTAAATACATAGAAACATTCATGACTTCGGGAACAAATATTCGTGTTCATCATACAAATAAATGCCCTTACCGGGATTCGCACCCAGGACCTGTTGCTTCGTTGGCAGGGTCACTAACAACATAATTTATGCTACCAACTAGGCTAACGCGGTCGTCAACATAACATTAGAATACTTTTTTATCCCAGTAAAGGAAGAGTAATAGAAAAGGAATCCCAGACAAAAGCTAAAAGTATAGATTAGTATAGATAAATGAATGAATGAATGAATGGTTTATTCATAATGAATATATGGTACATAAGGTCTTAAATATCTATACATGTTTCTTCCCATAATATATTCAGCCAGGGCAGGCATATGAAAACTTAGGTCAGTTATTTGATCACTCAGTCAATAGACCGGGATAAAATTACATTTAAATTAAGTAATCACATAATTATAGCATACTAGTGATCTAATAGTAAATATTAAACATTATTTTATCGCATGCTTCATTATTAGCTACACTAAATTAGATTGATTTAATATAAATAACATTGATAAAATTCTAATTAAATTAAATAATAATAACAGTCCAATATTATTCTGTCACATGCTTCGTCAAATTTATAATGAAAAAATTCCTTAATACTATAGAAGCACTTTTCAGCTAACATTTTGTGTAATTTTGATTTAAATTCATGAACAGGGAGTATTCTAAGTGCGGCAGGTAGTTTATTAAATATATTTATGCACATATTATGAGCACTTTTTTTTCTGAGTACGAGCTTGTGACTTGTTGGTAATGCTAGCCTGTGCCGTCTATGTGACCTGGTTGTTTCCTTATCTTCGATAAAGGTAAATAATTCCGAATGGAGTTTTACGAATATAGCTATTTCGTATATGTATAGACAAGGCAAGGATAGCAAATTATGTGTTATGAATAAAGGCTTACAGGATTCTCGTCTATGTACTCCACAAAGAGTTCTAATGCATTTTTTTGGGCAACAAAGGCACGATCAGCGTCGACAGAGTTGCCCCACATAATTATACAATATCTTAGGATTGACATAATGTAACTATGGTAGGTTAATAAAGCAGTATTAAATGACACTGTCTGCGTGAGGCGCCAAAAGAGATGTTCCATTAACAATTGCAAGTATTAATATAGTAGTTTATGCAATCGTTATATAATGTATGCTTTTTAAGTCGGGTACCACATTTAGGCCACGAAGCTTGCTGAGTGGCCTAATAAGGTACGAGAGTTAAAAAGCTAATTGTATAACTATTGCATACAATACTTTTTCTACGAGTTAACGGAAATAATAATTTATTAAACAAACTTGGTATCTATTGAAATTCGCCCTGCTGAAACGAAGTGCAGCCAACCGCTTTTTTATTTTTGCGCGTTGATCTTCTGGAAATCGAGCCTCGTGATTGGTCAAAATTAATTTTAGTTCTGCTAGCAGTCATCTTATGAGCCCAACTCAAATGAAGTTATTTTGATATCGCTGTCAGTCATTTAATTGACGGATAGAAGTGCTCGAGTAGAAAAAGATTATAAGCATATCGGAGAGCTGCAGGGGTAAACAACCCCTCTGCACCGTTTTCCGCGCCAGCATGACTCAGTATAGTATCGTTCGTGGCCTTGAGCGTACGCCCCGCGTAATCGATTCAATTTGAAACTCGTGTTACTGAAGAACTGTTACTGAAGTGAACTCTCGGGATAATTTGTTTTTTTTTTGGTTGGTAAAAAAAGTGAAATTTTCACGTTTATTTCATACTCTGAAAAGAAAAAGGTGATTAATTTAAAGTGTTTTCGTGACTTTTGAAAGGCAGTGCAATATTATTTCATTGAACGAGTGTTAACCTTGGATGTACTTTTTTAATGTTGTTGTAAACAGTTACTTTAAAAATATTGACATTACATTGAAAGTGGTGTACCTACTTCAGTGCAGTGCGAAAAGGAATTTTCTATTATTTTGCCATTATTGAGTAAGTTGATACTAATTAATTTACTGATAGGTACATATTTTAATTAAATGAAACTAAAGAAATAAAGTTAAAGGAGACCGCTGGATGCGGGTGGCGCAGGAACGATCAATGTGGCACTCTTTGGGGGAGGCCTATGTCCAGCAGTGGACGTCTTTCGGCAGATATATGATGGCACCCAGCGGACTCCCGCGACCATTACCAGGTCATCAGTCCACCTATAGTCTACGAGATTTGGGACTGGTCTTTTGACACATCGCGACACCCATATAACGTAAATTGGCACTGCTCATCGAAATCATAATAAAAAGTTTCAATAGCTTACGAGTTACGAAACAAAGTTCAGTCTCCATGCACGATCTTTGTAACCCCCGATGCAAAGAGAGGGGTGTTATAAGTTCAACGTGTGTCTGTGTATCTGTCTGTGGTATCGTAGCTCCCAAACGGATAGACCGATTTGAATGCGGTTTGTTTTGTGTCATAGATAATTTTATCCCGAGTGTTCTTAGCAATGTTTCATGAAAATCTGTTCAGCTGTTTTTGAGATATTGGACTGAAATGAAGATATCGGGGGTTTTTCAACCTTTCTAAGTTGTAATTATTAGGACTTATAAAATGATTGTAATATTTTTTACGGCTTATTTGTGCATAAATTAGCGTTGAAAACTCGGTATGCGAACAATTACGTCCTACAACTTTTTTTTTTAATTCACTGTTACACTGCTTCAATCGATTGGAGTCTGTCAATTTAGAAATAAATCGGTATAACAATGTATTATTTAATTACTGTCACGATAATACGAAATAAAATCACATCTATCCAGGAATCGATCGAAACCGACATATTCATAATGAAACATTTGGCTAAAAGTTGTTTGGTCAAGAGACAGGACCCCACTCTAGCCACCATCACTCTCTACGCCATATTGGAACTGTCAAAAGACCAGTCCCAAATATCGTAGACTGTAGTGGGGGTCTACCCTCGCTGCGCCTCCCGGCGGTAGGTATGTGGTCGTCACTCGAGAACCTTTCGTAAACCCATTCCACGGTGGGCTACTGAACCAATTACGTTGAAATTTGATACACATATGTAAGTTTGTGACCCAAAGAGGAACGTAACGCAAACAAATGAATTGGGGGCCACTTTTGGGGGGGAAATGAGAAAATAAAAAAATAAAGTTTTGCATGTACTATCGTGTTACATATCAAATGAAAGAGCTCATTGTATGCATCTAAAATATATATTTTTTGTAATTTTAAAATAATTAATTTAGAAATTATTTAAGAAAATAGCCAAAAAATGACCATCTCCCCCCCCCCCCCCCCCCTTCATCTGACAAAAATCTAATCAGCTTATTTTTATGAAACGTCAAAAACGCTTCGTTAGTTAAAAAAATTGTTTAAAATCTTGTGATGTACGGAACTCTTGCAACGCGAGTCCGACTCGCACTTAGCCTTTTTTTCTAAGAAACTGTTGTCTCTTGGGTCACTGGGACAGAAAAAAAAACAAAAAAAGTTGATTGACCAGAAGTCACAAAGTTTAATCGTTAAGAAATTGATAAACAGTGTTATATCATTATCTGTTAATACTTTACTTAGTCACTCATTTTGATTTGTATACGACTATCTCTCTCAGCCCCGCTATTCTGTAACTTTTTTTAAGCTAGCCCACCGTTCACCCACAAATATATCTTGACGCTGCGATTCGTAGTAACTAAGCGTAGGCAGAGGTCTAGTTCTGTTAGGCGTGACGGCAGGGGTGAGGCGCATTACCCAGTTCCCAATAACAGAGCTTTAGTGTTATTCTTATTACCACTGCAAGTTTGGTTCGTGTGAGATTAAAATATAGCTAACAAGCTTTCTTGACAGGTGGCAATCAAACGGTATCTGGCCCATATTTTTACATCGTCGTAAAATAGCTATTTTATGACTTACTTTGTTTTAATAGACCGTTTTCCGAGTTTTTTTTACGGTTATATTTTATGACTATACAAGCGGCATTAAAATTATAACGTTTTGAGCAAGAAAATGTGGTCAAAACACCTTTTTTACCACACTTTTTTATAGATCAGCGATGGTTGCCGTGGTATAAGGGCTCTCACAGCGGAAAGCCACTACCAGAATAAATATAATAGGGGTTTACGGAGGTGAGAAACCGATCTAGCTAGGTCTCATGTCTGGCGAAATTAGTTTTCTCCGTATTTTCACGTGAGCTGAGCTCGGTCGCCCAGGGACCTCGTTTTAAACTATATTTAACAAATCCAGTTGTCTACCTAATAGTGAGTGACCTCGTATAAGTCTACGAGATTTGGGACTGATCTTTTGACACATCGCGACACCCATAATATAAAGTAAATTGGCACTGCTCATCGAAATAATAATAAAAAGTTTCAATAGGTTACGAGTTACGGAACCAAGTTCAATCTCCATGCACGCTCTTTTTAGCACTTATAAAGTGATTGTAATATTTTTTGACGGCTTATTTATGCAGAAATTAGCATTGAAAACTCGGTATGCAAACGAACTTTTTTTTTAATTATAGCTAGTTTTACACTGCTTCGATCGATTGGAGTCGGTCAAATTAGAAATAAATCGGTATATGAATCAAATAATTGTGAATAGGAAAAACAATGTATTATTCATGATAATACGAAATAAAATCACATCGATCCACGAATCGATCGAAACTGACATATTTGAAGGTGCAAAATGTTCCGTTTGAAAATATGGCATTGATTTCTGCACGGCTATCATGAGACGGCACGCGAGCTCTCTCGATTTTTCTTACAGGACACTTTTTTTTTAACAGACGACTGTGTAGGCTCTCTATTTGATTTCCTAAAAATAATTATTACACAGTAATCAATCGATTCCTTTTATTTGCCACCATCAATCGTAATCGGATACTGTGACAATCGATTAACTCTAGCCACATCACTCTTTACATCGTATTGGTACTGTCAAAAGACCGATAGTAAAGCAGTATCATTTAGTTTAGTTACTAAATAAATTGAGAAATGCGACTTGTAGAGGAAAAGGAAAGGAACTGAGGAATGGCTGGCAAATAAATGCTTTTACAATCTTAATCTGAATACCCATTTCGTATAAGTTAGGCCTATTGTCCACGTAAACCGCACATCATTCGCACGCTTTCGTCAATTGACGATTGCAAGACGAACGCTTGCATCTTGCGTAGAAACTTTTAAAACTGTCTCCACGGAGCGCAACTTCGCGTTAGCCGCTCGTCATGCGTTCGTTGCCGCTTTGTGGACACAATTTTGAAGGTTTCTACGCAAGAGGCAATGCAATCGTCAGTTGACGAAAGCGCTGCATGACGTGCGGTTTTCGTGGACAATAGGCCTAAGTCTACAAATGATAAAGTTTAATTTTAAATACAATAATATTTTACGTCCGAAATGGGCAAACTGTTGATACCTTTTCATGTTTGACATGATATCTTTACACAGTTTTGACAAATGATAAATAAAATGAAATTAAGATAACTGCACGTCTAGCACACGACGGCTGCGACATACTCTCGATTTTTATCGCTCTATACCTCTTCTTCTAAGTGTTCTAAAAAGAGAGAGACGGATAGTGCGAGAAAAATCGAGAGAGCTCGCGCGCCTTCGCGTGCTAGCCGTGCTGGAAGAAACGGACATACGAAATAATTTTAGTCCAAGCTGAGAGAGCTACGTTCGCTTCGCATCGTTCAATCAAAAAATGTTACATGAAGTCATCGTCATCATATCAGCTGAAAGACTTCTACCTACTGCTGAGCATAGGCCCCCAAAGAGTGCCACAATGACTGGTCCTGCGCCACCCGCTTCCAGTGGGCTCTCGCGACCTTTACCTACTTTAAGTACTGCGACTAGATGACCGTTGGGGAAGGTTCTGGAAGGCGCAGCGTGTGTAGACCCCCCCACACAAGTCAGTATCTACAATAATGAAAATATACGTAATATAAATAAAGCTACTATAATTAATGTATTCAATCATTCCCCGTCCCAAATTTCAATTAAAATATCAATCCAACTAATTAGGAACTTCACTGCTCCAAGTTGGCGTTCATAAATATTTAAAATGGGTGAATATTTACATGCTAATAGAACTATTAAACACCTCTCTGATTAAACAACTCGTGGCATACATTATGGAACCATAATGTATGCCACGAGTTGTTTAACAAAACAATCCATTTTACAAAACAAACATTCAACTTAAAATCAATCAATCCTCAAATCAATAAAAGGTCAAGCGCGCTTGTCGTTCATCTGGAGTCGTTAGCCTCCATAGGCGACGGTGCCACATGCTTGTTTGCCACCGCCGTAATCCTATCCTATCCTAACTATTAAACGAGCAATATTTGTATATATATTTGACTACACGTTCTCGAAAACGGCTCTAACGATTCTGATATGGAATATAGCTGTTTACGGGGCCGAAAAATCGATCTAGCTAGGTCTCATAACGTCGGGGATAGTGCAATATCACGTAACTAGCACTAGTAAATACTGCGTATCTACACAACACCCATAGTGCGAAACCGCGTATCTAGCACTGGTAAATACCGCGTATCTAACAAAAATAGCCAAACTAAAATTTTCCCGCCACCCAACGCATAATCCTGATTAGAATTATACCAAACTTCTCCTGTAAAGTTGGGTGTTGTGTAGATACGCAGTATTTACCAGTGCTAGATACGCGGTATTGCACTATCCCCGACGATATCTGGGAAAATTCGTTGTCTGCATATTTTTACCCGAGCTGGACTCGGTCACCCGGCCATCTATAATTGACGTTGACGACCGGCTTCGCCTAGTATAGGTCACTACCTACTAGGCATTGTCACTACAATTCCAATGAATCTGAAGATCCTAGGTTTCGAATTAATTCCGATAAGGGCAAATATACAATCCATACTTCCATACTAAAATTATAAATGCGAAACTGTGTCTGTCTATTTGTCTGGCTGTCTTTAACCTCTCCACGTTTAAGCCGCTGAACCGATTTAGATGAAATTTGGTATAGAGATAGTTTGAGTCCCGAGGCAGGGCATAGGATAGTTTTTATTAAAAAAAAAATGTTTTATTGCCTCCAACATGAACTTAATAATAAACTGAATAACAGGGCAATGGGTATCAGTCTCAGCGTTCGCCGAACAGAATCCATCCAGCGCTGATTTTCAGACTGAACCCTTTTTCGATACTACTAAACTGAGTAAAAAACTAAACTAAAAACTACATACTAAGCACTAAACAGGTCACCCCACAATGGTATCCCACAGGTATCCCACAATTCATCACCTAAAGGGGTCAAATGGGGGTGAAAAAATATATGGAGCTACGATATAAACGCGTTCCGTGCGGACGGAGTCGTGGGCAGAAGCTAGTAAAGATATAAAAATATGTTAAATAATATACTATTAGGTACTCTTTATTGCGCAACTCACACAAAATTAGACGGTTACGAAAAATTATGTAATATTAAAAATGGGTAGATAGATTATACGCGCTCCGAAAGTGGCACTGAGTCCATTGCACCAACTTGCCTGTCCCGCGTCGTCAATGGAAACGTGTAAACATGTCTCATCTGTCAGATTTGGTGGCCATTTTTATATCACGAAATTTCGTATAAACAACGTATCTACCTCTTTTTTATATTACATCATTGGTTACAAAGAGAAATAAAACGATAACATGTGGCTATGAGTCAACAGGCGATACAGGTCGACACACGTAAAAAGAGCTCTGCGCGCCATATGAAATATATGGCCGCCAGAGCTCTTTTAACGTGTGTCGACTTGTACCGGGCTGTTATTCGCTACGCGCTAATGCGGTTGACCCCGCCGGTCACCCGTCGCGAAACTAGAACTCTACCTACACTTAGTTACTACGCATTGTGGTGTCAAGATATATTTGAGGGTGAGCGTTGATGTGAGCTTAAAACAAGAGAAAAGGGGGGCTTGTGATGAGCATGAATATTATTTTCCAAGTTTCGTCGTCTAGTACCCACAAGATAAGCCTTATAATGGGGCTAGTTCGAATTGCCTAAGATTGTCTATTAGAAATATTTCATCGTCAACGCCTACGTACGTCCCACTAAAAAAAACCGGCCGAGTGCGAGTCGGACTCGCGCAGCGAGGGTTCCGTACAAACCTGTAGGTATATAAATAAGTAATAACTTAAAAATTATTAAAAATATTTTTCTTATATGATGTGATGTATCTAAAAATCTACGGTTTTCGCAATTTTTCCTTTATCTGTGCTATAAGACGTTGCTTCGTACCAAATTTCAAAATTCCGAGTTCACGGGAAGTACCCTGTAGGTTTTGATTCCCTTGCGAGTTTCGATAATTTGCAGAAATTTGCAGCATAAACGGCTGTATCTTTTTATTGCGTTGGCTTAGAAGTTTGATTTTTTCACAGCTTTAAGGGGCAGTAGATCTGAGTATTTGGTATAAATTTTAGCTTGATACCTCCACGCGTTCCTGAGAAAAAGGATCTTGACAGACGGACGGACGGACAACAAAGTGATCCTATAAGGGTTCCGCTTTTTCCTTTTGAGGTACGGAACCCTAAAAAGAAGGTATCAGTTAGTTGTCAGAAGGGTCAGGCGCACAGTAAATAATCTGTACTGGTACTGGCTTGACAGAGAATTGCCAGTGACAGCTTGCGGTGATACCGAGCCGATTTCACCGATTAACGCGGAAATGGCCTCAATTTCACTGGTTTCTCGTGACATGTCGAATAAACAATTAACCAAACTAATAAAGTCACCAACGCTGCGATCAGATACCACTGACGTTGACAAATCACTCCGCTCATTGTAGTGTAATTAATTTATTTTTAATTTATTCAGCATGCAGGGGCGTTCGGTTTTAGTCCGGTCTCATTAATCTTTGAACTATCGTGTGTTTTTTTTACACGACTGCCCAACGAAAAGGAGTGTAATGTTTTATAGCGATAGAATTTAAGGGAGTGCATTGGAAATTATCGCGTGCTTTGAAACGGCGTTCTGACTAGATTAAGAAACAATAAGGTCTGGTTTTTAGATATATGATTTTTGACTATATGATTGTTTATCTGATTTAATTGATACATGATTGCCCACCATTTCCTCGATAGAAAAAAAAACCAAAGTTGGATCTTTATTTTCCTTTTATTACTCAGCCTACTTAAACAATACATTATTTTAGGACACAATCAAGTTAATACTATAGTATTATATCTCATCTATAGATTTAGATTTAGATTTCTTTATTTCATAAAAAAAAATTACATTATAAGTTAACTTTAAGCTAATTTACACGAATTTATAAATCACAATTAAATATACCTAAATAAAACTTCAGTAAGTTAGGTATTTATCGTTTGTCCAAAAAAGCCATTCCCGAAGAGTGTTGCGTCTCTTTTTCTCGTGCACGGAAGGCATAAGCATGTCTCTGTCAAGGGGCGTGGTCGACTCGAATCAAGGCATCCCCTTAAACCGTGTTTATGATGGCCCTTTCGGATGCACTTTGACCCAGTGAGATCTTTTGTACAGTCGACTCTTATGCCTACTCCCAAGCTCGCTTCATCATTTCCACAAAACGGATGACGCAGTTCAGCGGGAGCACCTTGAATTGCTTTGGTTGCGGATAGCCGTTACCGAAGTAATTCATTCTTTGTCTGGCAAGCGCATGACATTCACACAGTAAGTGTTCCATGGTCTCGTCCTCCTCCCCACGCATTCAACAGTTTAAACTGTCCGATCCCATCTTGGCCAAGAGATCCATGACCCCGAAGTGACCTGTCAATGTCAACACCCTAGATATGATTATGGGTTGCTTTCAGCTAGATTCCCCCGCATAATTATCATTGTTATATTTAACACACAGCAACAATGAAACAAAAACGTATGTGTATTGTTTGTCCAGTTTCTAAATATAAACATAAAACATAATTTATTGATAAAACATAAAGTACATCAGTTTTACTATAGACTAGGAGCTTACTATTAGAGATAAATAACACATGTGCCCCTGCACGTCTTGCCTCCTCTGCACGTCAACAGATGCGTCCGCGGACACTGACAGATGCATCCACAGATGGATCACCTTGAGTTGTCCACACGGCTGTAGGTCGATCAGTCTATGTTGATTCTTTCAGTTCAACACCCTGATCCGTCCCACAAAAACGACAACAAGCGGATAAGTGACAGACGCATCTGCGGACGTCTGCGGACGTTAAATACAGACGCGCAAATTACCCCCTCGGCGGACGCGTCCGCAGATGAGGTCTGCAGATGCATCTGCAGACGTGTAGTGGAGGCTTATCATGAGACGGCCGAGACATACTCTCGATTTTTCTCGCACTATCCCTCTTGTTCTAAGTGTTCTAATAAGAAAAAGACGGATAGTGCGAGAAAAATGATAGGCGTGCAGTTAGATAACGCACACATTTGCCTAGTCTCCGGGTAATTTTTAGAGTTCCGTAGTCAACAAGGAACCCTTATAGTTTCGCCATGTCCGTCTGTCCGTCTGCGGCTTAGCTTAGTAGGTACCTAACCCTTACTACTAGAAAACTGTGATGACATCTATCATAATACTATTTGTTTTCCTATATTTTTGCAACATAACCATCTTTTACACTATTATTCATCATCATCTTTTTTTATGTAGATTTGTTTTTATTCATAAAGTTGATTAGGTTAAAACCCAGACCCAGAAACTTAGAAAATTCGTTAGCGCGTACTTATCGTGGCAAAACCGATTCGGATGGCGGATTGGTTAGAAGAGTTCGTGGTTTTTTTTTTAAAAGAGCTGAAAAAACTTCTGTAGAGGAAAGTGTTTCAAGTAAAAGATGCTCATTTTGAAGTAACATAGTGTTATGGATTACGTTAATAGTAAAATAAATTGTAGGAACTCAAACTTTAGCAAAAAAAATTTCGGAACAGTGATCATTAGTGGTAAAATTTTCGGACGCAAAACTTTAGCGAACCCAATATGGACCCAATAAAAAGTCCTCAATACCGATATACATTACGTTTTAATTTCAAACTTGCTACTTTAACAATAAAGTCACTATTCGAGTAATGTATTAAACATGGCCTTTTCATTTCGAACCGTTTGTGGCACGTGGCTAAACAATGGGCTTTGTTGGACCGATGGGTCTTGAGCTTAAATCGGTTCTAGAAAATGACTATACCTTGTTATCGCTTGTCAAAAAACAAAAAAGGCCTAGGGATACATAAGCACTCCAAGTGTACGAATTTTCTAAATTCTCCAAACTTAGTTAGCAATCTGAACGATGCAGCGCCCCCGAACAATCTCGAATTAGGCAAACTTAACAACTTAGGCGAATTCTTCCAAACTTCCAGTTGATTTATGTTATACGAGATACGGTGGAATTTCTATATTAAAATCGGAAACTATTTTGGATGATAGATTTTAAGAGTAAAGTTAGGGTTGGATAAAAATTAAATTGAATTATGGGACTATTATTTAAGCTTTTACCGGCCATTTCGATCACGATTTAAAAAATTTGCATTTGGAGCAATCAACTATTGTTATTATTCTGTCCTGCTTGTTGTAATGCTCAGCGAGGTGATAGAATGAAGGTGGTTTTCCTGGTGGTGGACCTTAAAAGTGTCTCAGAAATAAATTACCTACTTTAAAAAAAAAATAACCTACTTAAATAGTGGCAAAAAAAAAGTAGTCATCTCGGAATGACAGTTTCTCAAAAAAAATACCTACTTTAAAAAAATAACCTGCTTAAAATAGAGGCAAAAAAAATTTGAGTCCTCTCGAATCCTCTCTATATCTCCAGGACCCCATCGTCAGGCTGACCTGATGACCATGGCACCACCTGGGAAGGATATCCATGCAAACAAAAAAAAAATTTTTATACAACAACGGTGGCAAACAAGCGTACGGCCCGCCTGATGGTAAGCGGACAGCGCAGCCTATAGATGCATGCAACTCCAAAGGAGTAACATGGGCGTTGCCGACCCTTGATATGTTTGAGGATTCGCCGTGTTGACAGGTGAAGGAACAAATTCCCTCGCTCTCAACACAACGCATCCTCGGGAAATCCAAATCCAAATCGGTCCAGGCGTCTTCGAGTAATCGGGGAACATGCATAAAAAATAAAAGATTCCGACGAATTGAGAACCCCATCCTTTTTTGACCCCCAACGCAAAGAGAGGGATGTTATACGTTTGACGTGTCTGTCTGTGTATCTGTGTATCTGCCTGTGGTATCGTAGCTCCCAAACGGATGTACCGATTTGAATGCGGCTTTTTTGTGGCATAGATAATTTTATCCCGAGTGTTCTTAGTCATGTTTCATGAAAATCTGTTCAGCCGTTTTTGAGATATTGGACCTTGAAATTAAAATGTCTTGGGTTTTTCAACTTTCCTAAGTTGTAGTTATTGAAGTTGGTTAACGTTGTTACAGCATGAGGCAATATCTAAAATGGTTCTAGAAGATGACCTATAAAAAGAGAGCTGTAGAAAAACTTAATAAATAGTACATTGTTGTAAAGGGGTCGAGGTCCGAGCCGCCAGGTGAGGAACTCGAAGGAGACGAGTCCATCTATTGCACTTTTGGCCGAGACATTACATAGTGCTTTTCACGCCTACTGCGAGGAATTTGCAAATAATTATAATTATAAGTCAAAATTAACTACCTAATTAAAGATCATAATATGAAACACTGTAGCGTGGTCGCTCGCGTGTCGGGGGCGGGGGGAGCTGTGATCGAGCGAATCGCAATTCAAACTGTCCAACAATAACATTGTTGGAGAGTTTGAACTCATAGTTGGCCTGTTTGTGCGATGTCCAACTAACCCCAGCTTTGGAGCCTGTTTTCTAACCATCTTTTGCCATATTTCCTAGCAGAGGCGTGAAAAAAAAACTGTTATCGCACCCGAGTGAATTTCACTTCGTAAATGGATTCGAGATACTAGCGGTCAAATCATTTCAATGATTATCCCACGTTTTATTGATTAACGGTGTTGCCAACTGTACAAACATTAACCCCAATTTAAAAACAAATTGCAAATCAAAAGTATCATACTAACCCGTGGGAACTTTGATCCCAAAACTGCGTACTAATGGGACCCCGCCAATTGTCCATTTATCATGTCAAATAATCACTTAAAACGATACTAAACTTAGACAATCTTATCGCCACTACATAACGCCCGTTTTCGTATAGCACTTACTTACAATCTGAACCTAAACATGGTACACAATTCTCTTAAACCACGACCTTTGAGTCGATTTCTGTTTCAAAAAGTCAATAAAAATAAAACATAGTGCGAGCCAAATTGTACTTTAAGCATACGTATCTAAGTTCATTTTTTATTTAATGACAATGAACAATTGACAAACGTCAGTCGAGATCGCGAAATAATCCCCAAAACTGCGCAGCTCGAACTGATTTGGACCGTATTCAAAATATCTTAAGGTTGCTTTTAGATTGGCTGACCTTAGATTAGGGTTACCACGTTAACAATGGACACGCGACTGTCTCGTGCGCCGGTCACGCGTCACGGGTAGGGTGACAAGGATATAGCGAATTGATGGAGCATTCATGTGTTAAACCGGCTGGATTAAACTTGCTTTTTAGTCGCAGTCTGTAGAAACAACGCAGTGACAGTTTTCTTTTGCGGCATTGACGGGTTGGGTTAATAATACTATCTGCATGAATCATTTATTGCATGGGTGTTAACTATCCAGTCAAGTTAACTATGCAAATGGCTCTTATTGAAGGTACGAGCGGCTGGTGCATAGTTTTTTTTTATACAACGTCGGTGGCAAATAAGCGTACGGCCCGCCTGATCGCAGCCTATAGACGCATGCAACTCCATAGGAGTAACATGAGCGTTGCCGACCCTTGATATGTTTGAGGATTCGCCGTGTTGACAGCTGAAGGAACAAATTCCCTCGCTCTCAACACAACGCATCCTCGGGAGCTCTGGCGACCTTGCTCACCTCCCGGAACACGACACTACTACAGAGCAAGTAGTAGTGTTATTATGGCTGTGGTCTTCTGCAAGGCGGAGGTACTTCCCCAGTTGGGCTGCTCCAAATTCGAGCGGGATGACATTTCGCTGTGCCCTACCTCTCCACATCCATCCATCTCTGTCAAGGAAATAGACGACCAAAGGTTCCGACCACTTGTGCACGCGACCTCAATCACTATACGGCCAATTATTGCTACTTTGTACGTTTTTAGAATATTGTTGCACAGGCTAGAAACTAGGCAATTGATGGACTAGTGTGTTTGAAGGAGGCCAGTCCATATATTCCACTTTTGGTCGAGACATTACACAGTGCCTTCACGCCTACTGCGAGGAAATTGCAAATACCCAATCATAATACGCTATTTGACAAAAGTGAAATCAGCTTCTTTTTAGGAAACGTGAAGAACGCTCCGTTAGTATGGAATTTGTAGGGATTACAGGCTTGTGACGTCACAATCAACCAACGTACTTATTGTTCGTTTTTATGAATTTAAAAATCTTAAATTGACAACTTAAATGAAAGATTGGGAAACTACCAGTATTTTCGTTATATTTATCTGTTGCTAATATAAACAAATTATTTTCACTGTTGTCAAATACCCTATTTATTATAAATCATCAGACCATCAAACTAATATTTTCTAGTTCTGAATACATAATCAATGTATGTAATACTAATAAGAGTTATAAGATATATGTGTCCCTCGGGATCAAAACTCCCGCGACGCATGTAACGTTTGATCTATCGGCCACGTGCCGGATATCCTGATCCCGACTCCCTGGGGTAGCCAGAGAACGTTATATAGAAATAATGAACTTAACGCACAGTCTAACTAAAATCAGAAATGTTTTACTTTTTAATTTGCTTTAGGTACAGTCGAACCAGATAATATACCTACCTACTTTATTGGTTCAGAAAGCCAATGCGGGTGTAGACTCAAAATGTATTATTACTCAAAAAGAAAGAAGGCAAAAAAATATGCCTAGCGACGAAGATCCCATTCAGATGTCTAAAAATTACGAAGCTTAATTACCGTTTTAATATTGCTTGTTAGAGAGATAACGCTCGCAGATCATAGTAAATGACACTGGTTTCATATGAAGGTGCATTTTACGGGAAAGGGACAGAATGTACCCCCTCTTCAAACTTTGGACACTTATAACTTTGTGATTATTTAATGCCCTGCTATACTTTTTTCTCCATTTGACAATATTTTTAGTCCTTTTTCGGCTAAATTCAACATTATTGGTTATTTTATTTGGTGTCTACACCCCTATTGAATAGTTGCTAGCGATGTCTGATTACTTATTAATCTTTTATATTTGCCTTTAATGACTGATGTGCTTTACTGTCATTCAGCACAAACGGAAAACCGTCAACACGGAACGAACATTTTAAAATTGGACCAAAAATAATACCAACAATAAGTGAATAAATAAAATTATTTATGACCATTTTTTTTCTTGCTCTAAATGAATATAATGTATAGCGCAAAGGAAATTTGTCCAGCATGAAATAGGTTCATATTCAGATACGTGCAAGGTGAATGTTGTCTTATTTAAATAAATATCAAAATTGTATATGAAAATCGACTATTTTTGTACATTTATAACGTACTAGCTTCTGCCCGCGACTCTGTCCGCGCAGAACTCGTTTATATCGTAGCTCGATACAAACGAACGCGTTTATATCGTAGCTCGATACAAACTCTCATCCCCGATTTCACCCCCTCAGGGGATGATTTCCGGGATAAAAACTATCTTATGTCCTTCTTAATCGGTTCAGCGGTTTAAACGTGAAGAGGTAACAGACAGACACACTTTCGCATTATAATATTAGTATGGATATGGATTAGTATGAATTTCCGATTGGTCATATTTATGGAGTGCACGTGATTCCATATTGACGTTCTTTCGACCTATATCAAGTATGTCAGTTTTACTTTTAGGATTATACAGGCAGGACAATTTTCTACGTCGAAGCATTCCAAATTGATATTAGTCAGATACGATCAATAATTTTGTGTTGTCAATTTTTCATTTGTGCTGATTGACAGTTTGTGCCGATGGCCGTTGGGGCGGAAAGGTTCTCGAGTGGCGACCACGAACCGGAAGGCGCGGCGTGGGTAGGCCCCCCGCAAGGTGGACTGATGACCTGGTAAAGGTTGCTGGAGTCCGCTGGATGCGGGTGGCGCAGGACCGGTCACTTTGGCACTCTTTGGGGGAGGCCTATGTCCAGCAGTGGACGTCTTTTGGCTGATATGATGATGATGATGATGATGATTGACAGTAAATCTTTAATTGTAGTTGTAGTAGACTGAATCAGGCTCCAATATACGCAGGAGCCTGATTCAGTCTACTTTTTTAATTTACACTCCCAATGACCCCCCGAGGAACCTACGAAAAATTAATCCAAGAACTAATTATTCACGGGTCAAAATCTATAATGACTGTACTATGAGGTGTTCATCCTAATGAGGGTAGTATCTATACCCTACTTTTTTATCAAAATCACGGAATTAATGTAAGAACCTCAAATTATTTTGATAATAACCGTAACCAGCTAAGTATTCCAAATTCTAAACCCATTTATATATTGGTCCAAATAATCAGCTAAACCGGTTACTTCAGATTCGGTTAAAACCGGTTTGCATTCCCTAGCGTGGGTGTCACGCGGTAGTAAATATAAAAATCGTTTTTATTCCCAATTGTAAAACTCACTTAATGGGTTACGTACATCGTTTTCATCCAATTTCGAATATTTAACACCAAATGATGGCCGCGGGCAATAATTATGGGCGTATAATTAATTACTAGGGTAAAACACGAACATAGTACCAAAACAAATCTAATTTTCTTTTGTTAATTTTCTACGATATTATTTTGTTTTGATGAACCGGGCTTCGCATAGATTACAGGGAATATAATAAAAGATATATAGCACTCAGGTACAGAAGTTCCACTCGCTTAGTGATGGCGTGGGATGTCAAATTTATAGCATAAACAACACGAGAGTTAGGTGAACAGGGTTGTCGACAGATTACCAGAAACATCAAATGGAATTATTTTAATTCTTACAGAACAAAAAGAAAGGAACTAAAGGAATGGCTGACAAATGCTTTTACAATCTTAATGAATATTTCACATAGGTCTACAAATGATTAAGTTTAATTTTAATGTATGACATGAGATCTTATGTGCACAGTTTGGACAATAAATGATAAATGAATGAACATTTTAAATACTTAAATAACCATCTAAATCTGGAATCACTATTTCAGATTTAGATCCATTAAGTAGAAAAAAGCATAAATAAATAAATATTAGGGGGCAATCTTAAGGGTCGAACAGACTGCCAGCGGGACGGTAGCGGGGCTTGACGAGCGCGTGATGCGCGCGGGACGGCCGGTCACACAGAGCACGCGCGCATCGCGCCATCAACCAGCCAGCATAGCGCGCGCGTCCCGCGCTGGCCTCGCGCCATCGACCCGCCAGAATCACATACGCACCGCGCGCTCCGCTGTCTGGCGTCACACTGACGCGCCGCGCACCCGTCGCGGGCGCGCGGCGGGAGGCTGGCGGGGCGGGACAGAAGCGGGGCGCGTTGCCGGCGGGGCGCAGCCTGTTTGACCACGCTAGCGGTTTGTAGGGAAATATCGCGCTACGGGCCCGCGACGGGCGCGCCGCGCGCCCGCGACGGTGCTGTGTGTTCGACCCTTTACATAAATAAAACTAGCCTCTTAGCCCTAAAAGGCTTGTGTTATATATATATAGGTACTAGATGACGATATTTCTATTAAATATATACCATGTTTAACACGTTGTTGTGGCATGTATTTTATTTTTGACTACCGGTTATAGCCTAGTGGGTAGTGACGCTGCCTACGAAGCTGAAGGTCCTGGGTTCGAATCCCGCTAAGTACACAAATATTTGTGTGATGAGCATTAGAATATTTGCTACTAATTCTTGAATGTTTTCTTTTTATTTTAAGGCTGTGCATTGAAAATTATCGCGTGCTTTGAAACACCTTTCTGACTAGATTAAGAAACAATAATGTCTGATTTTCAGATAATATGATTCTTGACTATATGATTGTTTATCTGATTTTATCGATACATGATTGCTTAAAATTTCCTCGATAGACAAAAGTTCCAAAGTTGGGTCTGTATTTTCCTTTTTTTACCCAGCCTACTCAAACGATACATTATTTTACGACACAATCAAGTTAATACTATAGTATTTTATCTCATCTAAAATCTCACTTTATGAAATTTAAATAAAACGTCTTTAAGTTAAGTATTTATCGAAATTTGTCCAAAAAAGCCATTCCCGAAGAGTGTTACATCTCTTTTCCTCGTGCGCGGAAGGCATGAGCGTGTCTCTGCCTAGGGGGCGTGTTCGACTCAAATCAAGGCATCGCCTTAATTGATATTATTTGAGTGATTGAGATAGGTAACCATTAAATCGACATGGTTATCTTTCTGAAACACTAAAAATTGTTTCCCAATAGTTTGTTTGAGTTTTCATTTGTGCTAACAATAGTTTTTCTCAACAGCCATGGCTTTTATAGGCTTATTGTAAAACAAACCTAAGCTAACCTTTTGGGTTTTACACAATAAGTATTAAAAAGAAACGAAAGCTTTGGTCTTCGATAGGATACCGTTTATGTGCATGTGCGTACGTGTCCACTCCACAGTTTGTCTTTTTTTGCCATGAATAAATGTTTTCTCTTTCTTTCTTTCTTTAATATTGATTCAGGTTGATTTTATACCCCCAACGCAAACAAGCGTTTCAAATCAAATCAAATCAAAATAAATTTACTACCCAAACAGGAATTTATAACTAGATACAAATATTTATTTAAGTGTTGCGGCATTTGTACCCAATAAGCGTGACTTGTTAAACAAAAATTAACTCGGTGTCAGTTTTGTGACGAAAATTAAACATACAAATAATGTGAAAATTAACTTTTTTCAAATTTAATTAATGTGTATAGGCATAGGTATCATTCATTCATAAATGAAACAAAATAGGTTAGGTTTTATACAAACTAAATGCTTAATGGTCGTCACAAAACTGACACCGAGTTAATTAATAATATAATTATTGCATTAATATAATTATTTTGATTTTTGGCTTATTATAATCTCTGCACCACCTACTACATAATCTAGTTTTATCTCTTTCTCCGATACCCAAAGGTTGTCTGGAAGAGATCGCTCTTCAGCGATAAGACCGCCTGTTGTCTACCTCTACCTACATGTTATTGTATTGTTTTTCTTTTTAACTGCTTTGTTTATGTGAGGTGTGCAATAAAGAGTATTTGTACTGTATTGTATTGTATTTTTATTTAACAACTCACTCGAATTTGGTACACGAATTATTAAAAATGCCCAGGTAATGGGTACCAATCTCAGCGTATGCTAGGATGCAGCCCAGCGCTGGTTTTCAGGTTGGTCCCTATGACGGGGCTCCCAACCATTCGAGCATACAGACTTAATACATTATAAAAAATAAAAGTTAGCGCTAAGTAACATTTTGGATACAAAAGAAGCCATAACCTAGTCATTAAAGGGGTGTTGTTGTGGAATATTAGATGTGTTTGTGGTTATGTCATATCATCATCAGCCGAAAGACGTCCACTGCTGGACATAGGCCTCCCCCAAAGAGTGCCACAATGACCGGTCCTGCGCCACCCGCATCCAGCAGACTCCCGCGACCTTTACCAGGTCATCAGTCCACCTTTTGGGGGGTCTACCCACGCTGCGCCTTGCGTTTACGCGTGGTCGCCACTCCAGGACCTTTCCGCCCCAACGGCCATCGGTTCTACGTGCAACCGCCCCGCCCACTGCCACTTAAGTTTAGCGATTCGGAGTGCTATGTCGGTTACCTTGGTTTTGCTGCAAAACCATTCATATTCATAGGTATTAAGGAAACGATGTTCGTCGTGTCAGCCTTTCTGTATTAAAACAAAACCTACCTTTGTTTTAATTTGTCCAGTCTCCCCTACGATGTGGCACGAGGGACGCATTCTCGGGTATAATTGTAAATCCTTTAGCGTACTTTAGTTTAGTGTTTGTGTTTAGTTTGTTTTACTAAACCCCAGGGCAGCTATTAACTCCTCATTCGGGCCAGGCCTATTTAAGGCGATTTTGACCCTCAAAATGTTGTATCTCTCGCTAATTGCGTCGGTATGTATGTTTATTATTTCATTATATTATATGGAGATACCAGCTGTCCGCGCGGCTTCGCTCGCATATTCCAAAGAACGCAGGCAAACCCGACCGCATTATCTTATTCATGAAATAAATGAACATTATTCTGCAAGTAGGCTGCAATGGCACCTTTACGAGTCAAAAAAAGCCCGCTGTCAAGATGAAACGCTGAAACCAACTCGACGGTCAATATTTTTCCAAAATTAAGCTCATTGCAATGATAACTCTTACCTAGGTTAACTAATCCAGTGAACCGGAATATGGGTTACCCTAGCAGTTTTCTCGGAAGTGCTCAAACGAGCACAGGGTCCGCTTTGGCACCTTATCCCCAGATTTGGCATAGGAACTAGTTTTACGAGAGCGACAACCATCTGACCTTCCAATCCAGAGGGAAAAACCAGACCTTACTGGGATTAGACCGGTTCCCTCACGATATTTTCCTTTACTGAAAAGCCACTGTTAAGTATCAAATGATATTTCGTAACCTAACCCATGACCTTAGTTTCCATCGCAGCACAATTGCAGTGCAATAGTGTTTGCACCTGGCGGGGACCATCACTGTGTATAATGTTGTGCGCTCGGAGATGGTATCCGCTTTAGATTTTTTGTTTTAAAGGGCCTCTGCTGGCTTTGGCGCCACGGCCACGGCCACGCCACGGCCTTCCGAAATTCCGGGACCACATGAGGCCGAGTTAAGGAAAAACATACAAATAATAATAATATTTTATTGAAAATTCTTATTGCTCCTTAAACCTCGACGAGTATTATACAAAACACGGTACAAAAAAGTCTTAGGTACCTTTAAACCATATCCCTAGTTCTCCTCTCCATTTATACTACAGTTCCTTGGTAGTAAAAGGGTGTACGTGCCATGTTAATTCCCGTAGTATTTGACTCATTGCCCCGAGCGAGGCGAGGAACTATAGTGCGTGCAGTTCAAACGTCAAATTACTCGCTCCACAAGCGTTCGGGGTGCGATATAGAATTAGCAGTGTGTTTCCATTGTAGGCAGGGACGGTTTAAAGACGTATATTTAAAGACAGAGTAAAAGAGCCATCTCGTAATCACTTGTGATAAATTTCCTCTACTAAAGACATTCAATATTTGAACCCCGACACAGTGGTGGATCCAAGGGATGGAAAATTTACTAAGGTCAGTACCCTACTCAAATTTGATTTAAGCTGAATGTATCATCAGATGGTTTGGGGGCAGCGGGCTTGAGCCGTTCCGTTCCGAAAAACTTATTGCTACGAGCTGGGATTCGAACCGACGCCCGCATGCCTGAACCACTAAGCTACCGTAGCTTCAACATATCAGCCGAAAGACGTCCACTGCTGGACATCGGCCTCCCCCAGAAAGTGCCAAAGTGACCGGTTCTGCGCCACCCGTATCCAACGGACTCCCTCGACCTTTACCAGGTTATCAGTCCACCTCGGGGGGGACCTATACCCACGCCGCGCCTTCCGGTACGTAGTTACCAGTTGAGAACCTTTCCCCAACGGCCATCGGTTCTGCCTGCTTACCGACAGCCACCTGCTAGTTTCTCACAACGTAAGAAAATTTCATTTTAAAAACAGCATTAAAAAAAATATCTAACTTCAACAGTGGAAACACGCTCGCCCCTAACAAATGACTCAACCCCTGTTTATTGTACTACCTTTTACCGACTTGTTCCAGGAGGGTGCTTGTGTTTGACTGACTAAAACAATAGTTCACTGATACCGCTGTTTGGAGTGCTTGACAAAATATGATCAAACGTGGTTTAAGTATATTCAAATGTGGCTTTAATCAAGAAGTGTGAATCGTTCAATTTAATCAAAATAGTTTGCCCACAACGCTGACGGTCTTAAAAAACTATAGAAGTCTAAGTAGCGCCGCAAAATGGCCCCACAGAATGGGTGCCATTGCCATTATCCGGGGATGGGGCGGGGTGTCAACGATGCCAGGCAGCCGTTTAGTTCGAACATGCGCATACCGGGTTTTAGGCACGTGTTTGGCTCAGACCAAGAAAAAAAGACAGACGGAGCGTTACGAACAGTCAAGTGAAGCCAAACCACATACAAACAAAACAAAGCTACATCAAGTTTAGCACACGCTCACGCACACATATACAAACAAAATTGCACAAAACTCTTCAGCACGTGTCGCAATGCTGTCAAGATCATTTATTTCGAGTTTTGTGCGATTCAATTTGTTTAGCGTGTGCTAAACTTATGGGGCTTGGTTGGAAACCGGTTGGCTTCACTAGACTGTTCGTAACGCTCCGTCTGTCTTTTTTTCTTGGTCTGAGGTGTTTGGGTAGTTTGTAAGTAGCTCGCATTCTATAGTTTTTTGATTGGCTGGTTGAGTGAGGCCTGTATTTGTATCTAGCCGTCAACACAACGAATCCTAAAATCAATAAATGGGTCGGCAACGCGCTTGTTTTTTTATAGTCTAGCAATTGAGCGTCCCTAAGCTACGGTGTCTGCTTAACAAGAACATATGAGAGCGAGTGATTTTAATATTTGAAAATTTTATGAGCGTACAATTAAAACCAAAAACTCAAACTTGCAAGTCTACTGTGACTGGTTATTTTACTTGGGACGTTCGTATTATTATACAATACAATACCATATACTTTAAATACTCTTATCATCAGACTTGCTCGTTAAGGGCTTAATAATGACAGGCATACAGAGCTACAATAGCCTAAATTACGCCCACGGGCGTAATGGTTTTGTACTCGTCACTCATGCGTCAATAAATTTTTGATTCTGATGCGTCAAAAAAACACATGGAAGTTTTAACTTAAATACGATGTTTTAAAACCTATCCTTACTAATATTATAAATGCGAAAGTGTGTGTGTGTGTTTGTCCTTCTTTCACGTCGCAACGGAGCGTCGTATTGATGTGATTTTTTGTATGGAGATAGTTTAGAAGCTGGAGAGTGACATAGGCTACTTTTTTCACCGGGAAAACATCTAATTCCCACGGGAAAATTCAATATGTTACATTTTCCTATAACCACACGGGGAAGCCGCGGGCATCAGCTAGTTTATAAATAAACCTAAAAGGATAAAAAACGAATGAAACTGAAATGAAACGTGACTGAAGTGTTTAAAAATCTAAAAAATAAAAATGTGTTAATCTAGTGTCTGTAAAATATTTTTAACAGTGATTTTAAATCGTGGCTGTATGCCGAAGGGTATTTGCCTTACGCGCCTTATGTCAAATGCAACAAAATGGACGATTGACATTTTGTATTTTTTTCGTTCGTCTTTTAGCGTACAATGTACTATTAAAGCACACCTCAAAAAAAGAAGACTGTACTGATCATAATCAAAATACAAGTAAAGACAAATAACAGGCGGTTTTATCGCTAGAGAGCGAGCGATCTCTTCCAAATCAGACAGTTATTATTCTGAATAGTATCTTGCCAACCATACTCATCCCTAATTTAATAAAATAACATAACTAGATTTCCCACGCCAAAATTAAAAAGGAGATTATCCTCCATAAATAAGCATTGTTCTCTTAAATATGGCCACCCTACAAATCCGGGGATTAGAGGGTCAATTGACGTTTAGGGGGTGGTATGCAAATTCATTCATTTTGGGGGTTGTGATTGTAAACCCGCTTTAATTGTTATGGCGTTGTGTAATGAGTATTAAAATAGGTGATATTTGCGCTGCGGCGTGCGGAGCCGCGTACACGTTTCGCCGGACGGAGGTGCGGTGCCGTGAAGAAGTTACCATTTTATCACATATCGTTATGGATAAGGCATACGTCACTCTCGCACTCGCATACTTGTCAGAGCGTGATGGGCGTCTTTACCACAACGATAAGTGATAAAATGGCAACCATGCTACGCTCAGTTGACATTTTCGCGACGAAACTAAAGACTGTCGCAATCTGGCTAGGGTTAGAAACATTTTTTTATCGATACCGATAGTTGTGAAGTCGAAGAAAGAAACGGTTTGTCCAAAATAAATAATATTGAATGCATAATCTTACGGGAGGAGTCCTTGTAGATTTATATAATATTATATAGAAACAGGTTAAATTACCAGTTCACACAGCACGTGAATTTTTATCCGTTTTGTGATAGGATATATCTACCGCCTAATGGTTTCTACCATTAGGCGGTAGATATAGTTAGATACTTGAAGAAAAGATTTACGTCTTTGTTGCTGGATTATTATGAAGTCTTATATGAAACAACACAAATAAAACTCTCTTAACTTCTAACGCATATTTTAATCGAAATGTCACGAACGATTACATCATAAGTATAAAAAAATTATCGCCACGAATTTTTCTTCATAAATAAATATCGACATCGATAAAAAAATGTTTCTAACCCTAGCCAGATGGCGACAGTCTTTTGATTTGCCGCGAAAATCCCGACCTCTGCTGTGAAGTACCGTGCGGAATTTTTACACACTGAGGTGCCGGCATACAACGATGCGGACCGTCGTCGCTCCGCACGCCGCAGGATGTGGCGGTAGTGTGATGACCGCCTGAGTAGACTAGGGTTAAAGTGTGTTGTGAGCGATCAGCTACCAACCTGTCACTGCAATTTAAGTCCCCGGACTCTTCCAATATGAAATAGATATTAGACATGGCGGATCCTATTGTGTAGGTAGGTTTATAAAGTTTCATGCTATTCCAGCGAGCCGTTTAAAAATGACAGCCAAACGACGTTTGTATAGGGAGCCGGCTGTTATCGAGTTTCCTGGGGCCTCTTAACAATTTATTTTATCTATCTTTATATCTACAAGTTGCACTGGAAACGGGGATATGTTTGGAATACGGCGTGAGTTGATGTATGTATCTAATACTGATTGCTTACCCTCTACCCCCCTTTTAAAGGGGTTAAGGGTAGCGCAACTCCTAGGCGGGGTGACGAGCATTACGCTCGCAAACCGGGGAAATGCCCATAATCTGAAAAATACTGGGCCAATTTCCATGTTTGTTTACTTTTTATGAAGCTAAGATTTCAAGGAACATAATTAAATTTCAATAAATTAGAAAAATACACCAGTTTACAAATATATTTGGTGCACATGAAAAATTTGTAAAGTGATGCAATACCTCGCGAGTGTAATTCATACAACTTAAACCTTAAAAAGTTGTTTTGTAATTAAGTAATGTGGTCGAAAACCGACCGACGATCAGTCGGTAGTGACACTAGTGACGCTGCCTACGAAGCTGAAGGTCCTGGGTTCTAGTCCCGGTAAGGGCAAATATTTGAGTGTTAAGCATGAATGTTTCGGTGTCTAGGATGTTTTCTATGTATTTAAGTATTTTATATCTATAAAACCCGGGTATGTCCTAAAACTACGACCAAGACCACCAGGGGATGGGCAGCAGCGTCCCTGGAGTGCGGTGGAAACACTGCGATCGCCAACCCGCATGCCAAGCGATTATGGCATATACCCCCCAAATGAAAGGTACAAAAAAACCACGGCCCCGAGGTTCCGACGACCCCCGGTACCCTGGTTGTGGTAGCGGCCAGGGTACCAGCGGGGTCAGGGGTGCGAAGAATCTCCGGCGAAGATCCGGCTACCACCACTGACGACCCCTGGCCCTGGCAACGTATAACACGCGCACACTGCGGACCGACGAAAGGATTGCGGAACTGGAGGAAGGGTTGAGCAAGTTGCGTTGGGATGTCATAGGGTTATCTGAAGTCCGAAGAGAGGGGGAGGACACGATAACCCTCAAATCCGGAAACTTGCTCTATTTCCAGGAGGGCGACCAACAGTCCCAGGGAGGTGTCGGGTTCATTGTCCACAAGTCCCTCGTGAATAACGTTGTGAAGATCGAGAGTGTGTCGACTAGGGTGGCGTACCTAATACTCAGAGTATCCAACAGGTACTCATTGAAGGTCATACAAGTTAACGCGCCGACCTCGGCACACTCCGACGAATAGGTGGAGGCTATGTATGAAGATATATCGAGGGCCATGCATAGTTCCAAAACCTACTTCACCGTTGCAATGGGGGACTTCAACGCAAAACTGGGCAAGAGAGATGGTGAAGAGCTGAAAGTGGGGCAATTTGGAGTTGGAAGTCGGAACCGCCGGGGCCAACTACTGGCTGGTTTCTTGGAGAAGGAGGGACTCTACATGATGAATTCCTTCTTCAAGAAACACGAGCACAGAAAGTGGACCTTGATGAGTCCCGACGGTGCAACTAAAAACGGGATTGGCTTCATCATGTCGACGAGGAAGCATATATTCAATGATGTCTCTGTGATCAATACGGTCAAAACCGGGAGCGATCACCGTCTGGTAAGAGGCACATTGAATATATGCGTCAAGGAAGAACGCTCTCGATTGATGAAGTCTACGCTCCGTCCAGCATCAATCCAAATTCGAAACCCCGAGAGCTTCCAGCTGGAACTCCAAAACCGTTTTGATTGCCTACGCGGCGATGTGGACGAACTGAACGACGGGTTTGTGGAAGCTGTCCGTTCCACTGGGTCTAAGTTCTTCAAGGCCCAAGGGACCAACAAAACTAAAAGGCTCTCTAGCTCCACTCAGAAGCTCATGAAGGAAAGGACTGAAATGATTCTACAGTCTTCAGCCGATGCGACCTTATACCAGCAGCTCAATAAGCAGATCTCCAAGTCCCTTACCCGCGATCTGCGCCAATTCAATACAAATTGTATTGAAGAGGCCATCAAGCGTAATGAGGGCTCTAAAGTGTTCTCAAGAGATCTGTCTATAAGGCAGAGCCAGCTCGCAAAGTTAAAAACTGAAGATGGTAGAATCGTTTCTTCTAAAACCGAGATTCTGGGTGAGATAGAGCGCTTTTACGGACAGCTATACACATCAACACGCAAACCCGAAGTTGGTCGGGCGGAAGACCCTAGAGCTAGACTAACCCGGCACTATACCGACGACATCCCGGACATCAGCCTGTACGAGATTGTAATGGCTCTTAAACAGCTCAAGAACAACAAGGCACCCGGTGAAGACGGAATAACAGCCGAACTCCTGAAGGCGGGTGGAAAACCAGTCCTTACGGCCCTTCAGAAGTTGTTCGATTCCGTCTTACTGGAAGGGAAAACTCCAAAGGCATGGAACGGAGGGGTGGTGGTGCTGTTCTTCAAAAAGGGTGACAACACCCTTCTGAAGAACTACAGACCCATCTCACTTCTGAGTCATGTCTATAAGCTGTTTTCGAGGGTCATTACAAATCGTCTCGTACGCAGGTTAGATGACTTCCAGCCTCCCGAACAAGCTGGTTTCCGAAGAGGCTTTAGTACCGTAGACCACATCCATACGCTCGGTCAGGTTATACAGAAGACCGAGGAGTATAACCTGCCCCTCTGCCTAGCGTTCGTGGACTACGAGAAAGCCTTCGATTCGATTGAAACCTGGGCTGTACTACAGTCTCTCCAGCGGTGCCAAGTTGACTATCGCTATATCGAAGTGCTGAAGTGTTTGTACGAGAACGCCACTATGTCAGTTCGACTCCAGGACCAGAACTCGAAACCTATTCCGCTGCTGCGAGGAGTCAGGCAAGGAGATGTTATTTTTCCAAAACTGTTCACCGCTGGACTGGAGAAGGCTAGGTATCAACATCAACGGCGAGTACATCACTCACCTTCGGTTTGCTGATGATATAGTAGTCTGGGCTGAGACCATGGAGGACTTAAGTACGATGCTCGATGACCTCAATAAAGCTTCCGAACGAGTTTGTCTAAGAATGAACATGGATAAGACGAAGATCATGTCAAATGCCTATGTAGTACCAACTCCCATTACAATCGGACACTTTACACTCGAAGTTGTAGACGATTATGTATACCTAGGACAAACTATCCAGTTAGGTAGGTCCAACTTCGAAAAAGAGGTCAATCGTCGAATCCGACTCGGCTGGGCAGCGTTCGGAAAGTTACGGCACATCTTTTCGTCCAATATTCCGCAGTGTCTCAAGACGAGAGTCTTTGACCAGTGTGTGTTGCCAGTGATGACATATGGCACTGAAACGTGGTCGCTGACTATGGGCCTCATAAGAAGGCTCAAAGTCACCCAGAGGGCTATGGAGAGGGCTATGTTGGGAGTTTCTCTGCGTGATCGCATCAGAAATGAGGCTATCCGCAGCAGAACCAAGGTAACCGATATAGCCCTCCGAATCGCTAAACTTAAGTGGCAGTGGGCGGGGCACATAGCGCGTAGAACCGATGGCCGTTGGGGCGGAAAGGTTCTCGAGTGGCGACCACGAACCGGAAGGCGCGGCGTGGGTAGGCCCCCCGCAAGGTGGACTGATGACCTGGTAAAGGTTGCTGGAGTCCGCTGGATGCGGGTGGCGCAGGACCGGTCACTTTGGCACTCTTTGGGGGAGGCCTATGTCCAGCAGTGGACGTCTTTCGGCTGATATGTATCTATAAAATATATCGTCTAGTATCCACGGCACATGCCTTATTGAGCTTACTATTGGGCTAGTTCGATTTGTGCAAAATTGTCCCCCAATATTTATTAATTGAGAAAACGTTTGTATGGAAAGTTCCCGCCACGTTTAACCTTAACCCATGTAACAGCTTCCAAAGCCACAAAAAGGTGAATGTGCGACAACGACAGCGACAAAGACTAGTTTAATATAAATTCGGGGCGGAGGGAACAGGTGCTCCGGACGACTATAAATTGACAAATGTTGTGTACACACGGGCGGGAGTTTTTGACGCGCGCGCTGACTCAAATAATCAATACTAATATTATAAATGTGAACGTCTGTCTGTCTGTATGTTACCTCTTCACGCTTAAACCACTAAATTTGGTATGAAGATAGTTCCCGGGACTCCGTCCGCGTGGAACTCGTTTATATCGTAGCTCCATACAAACTTTTACCCCCGATTTCACCCCCTTAGGGGATGATTTCCGGGATAAGAACTATCCTATGTCCTTCCCCGGGATTCAAGCTATCTCCATACCAAATGTCATCTCAATCGGTTCAGCGGTTTAAGCGTGAAGAGGTACCTAACAGACAGACAGACACACTTTTTGCATTTATAATATTAGTATGGATTGGGACATTGGTACGAAATTCCGTACGAATGGTATGGTGTTCCGTATTCTAAAGGTGGAGGGTAATAGGTGGGTCCATCAACTATTTCTTGTTGTTATCGTGACCCGTTAGCCAGGGGACAATATTACGACAGAGATTCTAGGTAAAATGTCAACATGGACTTTTAACATGGAAGATGGCACATAAAAAGGGAGTTGAAAAGACAAGGAAACACACACACAATTGTTGGATAGAATCGCAGTTTTAAAAAGTGACCCATCAAACTAACCCGTGGGAACTAGTGACAGGAAAAGTTGATTTATCCAAGTAAGGGAAACTGAAAGATGTCCAGTCAACAGCAAAAGCAGATGATCATTTTAGTACCTTGTCGCTTTCACTACTTTGGCGCATCTCAACCGTCACAGTATTGTTACCTTAAGTGCGACAAAGTACTAGAATGATCATCCATATTTGCTGTTGACTTGTACCTCGGTCATTTTGACATGCGCGAAAAAGGTACGTGTGTTCGCATTTCCCTACCTGCACGCGTGTGTCAAATTTTTCTATTTAGTTCAACCTTTGACGCAGAATAAATACCTAAAGCGTACGGAAAGATTGACAAGTTTCTGTAGAATGACAGTGTGTAAGTGTGCCTTTCATTTATTCATTTATTCAAGCAACCATGGTATTACAAGAACTTACATATATTTATTTAGGTACATCATGGACCCTGTTAGGGTGTAGCAATCTTATTCTAAATACTATATTTTTTATTTTTTTATATATAATATAATAATATAATTTCATTTATTCAATATTACATTGTCACGTATATAATAAAGTGTTATAATCATTGGCTGGTTCATGACACCCTGTAAGGGCACACAATAATACGGTTCTATTTAATTAATGCTAGTCTAAATAATTATGAATTGACGTATCAGTAGGTAGTTTAATAAACTTTATGAATTAATTTAGGAGCTCCAAAATAGCAACGTCAACAAAACATCGTTACAATAATAGTGGCTGTTTGGGTTAATTTGTCTAATTATTATATTTAATATTTATTTAATGTTAATGAATAATGAATAATATAGTGGTTGCAGCGATAAGTCAAGTTACAAGCTAAAGATCCTATGCCAATTCGGTGTCATATTTATCCAACGTATCATCTTTAAGAAATGATTTGACTGTGTAATAACAATTTTGTAGTAATATGTTTTTCGGTTTAGAGTAAAAGGATTTATCATTTAGTTCGTATTTGATAGCATTAGGGATTTTATTAAAAATTTGAATACATTTATACTGTGGTCCATTCTTATACATAGCTAAGTTAGATCTAGGTAGTAACAGCTTATTTCTATACTGACTTCTAGTTTTATAAGTATCGATTTTCGGTGGGAATAGTTCTGTATGTTGTCTGACAAAAAGGGCAGCCTCCAAAATGTATATTGAGGGTAGTGTCAAGAGTTTATATTTGATAAAATGAGGGCGGCAGCTGTTAGGAATATGTACATTCGCTAAGATTCGTATACACTTTTTGCAGGACGAATATTTCTTTAGCGTCTGTGCTATCTCCCCAGAGAAGTACGCCATATCGGAGGCCAGAATAAATATATGCAAAATATACCGATAACGCCGACTCAAAATCCGTATCCAAGGGCGTAAATAAATCTGATAATTTTTACTTTGAGACTTTGGATGTGCGCTTTCCAGTTTATCTATAGTTATACCCAACAGTTTGAAATCGTTTACCTCTTCTATTGTATTGTTGTGTATTTGTAGTTCCAATTCTAATATTTTTTTCTGTGTCGGTTTAAATTGAATGATTTTTGTTTTTTATAGGTTTATATCTAAATTATGCTCGGCAAGCCATTTTTTGACAGTGTGTAAAAGGGTCGAAAGTTTTAGGTTAGCTTCGGTGCTGTCCGTAGCGCTAAATAGCAAAGAGACGTCGTCTGTCTGCAAACATGACAACTTTCCACCAGAGATGTGCTATGCCATGCTATGCTATGTTTTCACACATTTGACACGCGGCATGAAAATCTCTGGTGGAAAGGCACCCTAAGGGTTTCCGCTTCAGTGAGATATGTTGAGCCGGTTTAGATAACCGAATCTGTGGTGAGTGGAGTTGTGCTACTGGGAAACCCACGCAATATGAAAATCATAGTAGGTAAAACAGTAAAATAGGGTTGTGGACTCAAATTTTATAATAACTCCAAAAGAAGGCAACAAAGTATGCCAAATGAGTAATAACTAAAATTCTAATCAAATATCGCTTGATAGAGAGAGAAAACGCAAAATCGTCAAAATAAGACTAATAAATATGCTAGATTTAAGACTTCAAATTGCTGTGCGCTACCAGGGTCCATGAGAGACCTACTTACTTATGTAAAACCTAAATGTAAACTACGGATGCAATAAACTAATTATGGATTATGAACGCTTGAGACCCGTGACGTCACGGGTTTCGAGCGTCATAGTAAATGACAATCGTTTTATTAAGACCTTATTGTACAATGGTTAACAATAAATGTTTTCTTTCTTTCATGTTAAGGTGCGTTTTGCGGCAAAGTAGGGGTACTTAATACTTTGGACACTAATAACTTTGTAATTATTTGTCTTGTGTTACTTTTTCTCCATGTGACTATACTAATCCTTTTTCGAGAAAAATCAATATATCGACCGAGCGAGCGAAGCGAACGAAGTTCTATGCTTCAGCTTGGGCCGAAAAGCGGGTTCGTTAATATTTTTTGGCGAGACACTTTTTCGAGCTACCGAAAAAAAACTTACAGACTCGCGATTTATACCACTCAGAGCCACCGTTGATTATTTGATTTGGTGTCACCATCTCCATTGAAACAGATCTAGGATAGGCAGTTCCGCGGATACTATTCCGCCGTATGTTTCCACATTTCTCAATTTTAGCATACATTGCGGCGAGCTACGTGATTTAGGGCGCGTGTAGTGCTTGCATGATGTGTGGGTGGAGTTACTTGTGGGCCCTTATTTATACCTATACATTTGTATTAGGCAGGCATACCCAACGCGCCGCACTATTGCGTCGATACCTAAAGAGCTCCGTATCAACACCGGGCCGGCCAAGACCCGTCCAGCTTATGGCTCCTCTACATGATGGCCCATCCTAATGGCCCACTAGGATAAGCCAGCGTGTGGAGAGGGTAGTGGTGTCAGATGGCTTATGGCGCGGCGATGTCTTTCTCCGTCTTACGCATAGTTGCGTCCTGTACGATGGGTCGTGATGGCCCGCTGTATAGAGCAGGCTTTAGATAAGTGGATAATGAAAGGAAAGATTAGTTAGAGGCAGAACACCCGCACGGTGGATCGATGCGCGATGCCTGCACGGGCGTCAATACCCAAGGCGCAATACAATTACCTAGCCCAAAATAGAAGAGTTTGGAGAACGTTTGTCAAGAACTGCGCTCCTGGTAGTCCCGACCCACAGCCTTGAGGAACTGACGCAGAAGAAGGTACCTACAATAGTACAAACTTGCCTAGGGCGGTAAAACAAAGAATATCTCAGTGGGGCTACCGCGAAACGAAAACGAACTTCGTTCGTGTATCTCCCTCTCTATCGCTCGAACTGGCAAGTGTTACACAGAGATACACAAACGAAGTTCGTTTCCGTTTCGCGGTAGGCCCTCAGATCGCAGGTATTTGACGCCCGACCCGAAGGCAAAGGCGATAAATATGCGTTCGAAGGCTTTCTTTATTAACACCCGTGGTGAGTAAGTTTTACGTCTCTCACTGGCGGGGATTAGCGTGTGGTAATTGCTACTTTATGGCCAGGTATGACGTAAATGTATAGGTACAGGGGTAGGATTTCGCTCGGCGGACTTGGCGCTATCAACCTCCTCCGCCAGCATCTGTGGTGTCTCGTAGAGAGTTGACACACGTGTCGTGGTTTGTTCATTATCGGTGGTGGTTTGTCGTGTTTATTTCCATGATTGCGAGCGCGGAGGTTGGATGAGAACATTGACTGCATGCAAAAATACGCAAGGTAGGTAGGTACATAATAATCTGTGGAAGTCACGGCAATAGAGAGATCTCTCAGGGACCGAAGTCCCGATGAGAGTTGTTTGGATTTTATATGCAAAGTGATTTATGAAACTTCTATAGCGCGATGCAGAACACGTCAGATTCGACAGCTGACAGGAGTGACGCTACATCAGCCCCCTTCGAGACAGAGGGGTCAGCGACGATGTATGAAGAGTGCAGCTTGCCAGTGCTCAGAGCCAGCGTGGCGAGCGAGCGCTCAGAGCCAGGGTGGCGAGCGAGTAGGAGAAGAGAGAGAGAGAGAGAGTCTAGCTTGCTGAGAGTTGGGCGTCAGTCAGGATCCTCAGAGTTGTTGTGAGACACCAATGTAGAAGTCACGGCAATGGAGAGATCTCTCAGGGACCGAAGTCCCGATGAGAGTTGTTTGGATTTTATATGCAAAGTGATTTATGAAACTTCTATAGCGCGATGCAGAACACGTCAGATTCGACAGCTGACCGAAGTGACGCCACAAACCATTGTCAGTAATCGACCTGCTGGTTGATCAGGTAATGCATTGTGTGCGCGTCAAATAGATCTAAATGTCACCATAAAGGAAATACATACATACATACATACATATAATCACGCCTCTTTCCCAGAGGGGTAGGCAGAGATCACGGATCTCCATTTGCTACGATCCTGACAAACCACTTTCGCTTCACTCACTTTCATAACATTTCTCATACATGCTCAAGGAAATATATATATATATACTTTATTATACTTTACTTATGATGTCATTTATTGTATGGGAAAATGACAGTTGTGTTGTCCTAACGCGCGTTCGAAACATTACGTGATCACCCCTCTGGGGGCGATTTTTGACTTATAGCGCTCGAAAATAAAATACCATTGTAGTGTCAAAATTGCAGGCTGCACTTAATTTCAATGCAATACTCCTATCACAAGTATATTGGTCATATTTACCTGGACTGGGATGGGCCAGCCACATTTATAATAAGTAAAATCGAATAAGAAGAAAGTAAATATTTTTTCTTTTTGGGGTTAGACTGCTTTCCTCACGATTTTTCGATGAACACTAAAAAATAATATGTAAAAACGAACATACAAATAAGAAATACTTGTTCCACACGAATACTCACGCCCCCTCCGACTAAAACTACAAATCCTTTTAACCAAGCAAAACCAATTTCACTCCAAAATTCAATAGCCGTAATCCAATAAAGTCGAAGGATTTTGATTCCAACTGACTTGCTCCCCTCGGCAGACGAAAAGTGAAACTGCTGGATGCATTTTAAGCATGAACCTATAATACTTGGGAGCTATGGTAATAATAATTCCATTCAATGCAATTATTTTATTTCAAATCATTACGATCCATATAGACCAATAATACCAGCCATTGTAAGACCTTTTATCCATACTCTAAGGGTTTAAGACTTTTTAGAGTTTTTACTTTTCTGAATGCCTTAGGTTATAAAATTGTTCGATATGTTTTTTCTAAATGTTCGTACCATACTTGTTTGTTGTGGGAGAATAAAGTTATTATATCTATCTATCTACTGAGTATTTAGGGAACCGGTACTAGACGACGATATGTTTAATAGATATTATTGTTGGGAGCCTGTAGTGTCCCACTCCTGGGCAAGGGCCTCCCCCCTCCGTTTCCAGTTTTCTCGATCCAGAGTTTCTTGTGGCCAATCTTTGATAACGAGTCTAGCTCGTCCCGCCATCGCCGGCGAGGCCTGAGGGGCTACCGCGAAACCCAAACGAATTTCGTTCGTGTATCTCCGTCTCCGTTGCACTTGCTAGTTCGAGCGACAGAGAGGAAAATACACGAACGAAGTTCGTTTTCGTTTCGCGGTAGCCCCTCTGTCGCGTCTCCGTCAACTATCGGGTTGCCAGCCAGTGGCGATATAAATAATGAAATACATAGAAAACATCCAAGACTTGGAAACAAATGCTCATCACATAAACATTTGCCCTAACCGAGTTTCGAACCCAGGACCTTCAGCTCCGTAGGCGTCACTATCACTACCGCTAGCCGGCCGTCAATCAGCGCACAAATATCGTGTATTTTTCAATTTAGTCGTATTGTACGTCGCCGTCGATAATTTTCTTTATTAAGGGGCTCCCATACGCCAATGACCTTCGATCTGAATCCCTTAGTTTTCTAATGTTTTTTGTAGCTTATCATATTAACAACAACGGCTTTAAGCAATATAGTATCCCATATTTACTTCAAAGTTCATTGTTTTCGAGATATTTGGCATTAAAGTTGAACAATTTTAGGGCAAAAAACTGGTTTTCTGGCCATAACTTTTGTGTTAATTGGTTTAAAATGAAAACCCTGGACCAGTTTTTAGAGACGTCACAGACGAACCCAAATATGTAGATTTCGTATATGTTAGATCTTTCACGTCAATAGAGATACGAAATAAGTGTTTTTTTTTAGACAATGTTTAAAAAAATCATACAAAATGAAGTATTCATTTGTTTCCAAATCCGGTAGACGAAAATGGAGACAAAAAATTTAAGAACCAATAGCCGTTTGACTTATAATTCTATCTGTAGTGCAAAAGTAGGAGATACGATTCTAAAACTTGTCAAAAATCGATGAAAACCTCGGGTCCTTAAGGAAATCCGTGGAATAGGGGGATGATTGAATACATAAAAGGAATATTAAATCCTCTTTCATGAAATATCAAGTTGTAATGAATAAGTTGCGAAATGAGAAGGGAATCAGTTTACCTACTTAAGTATTGTAGCAGAAACCGTAGCTCCATCTGCGTGTCGTCATCCTCCTACATAGCTATTTTCCTAGCAAGGCGGTACGCTACCGTACTGCATTCGTACCTCCCTGCTTCCTCGCAAGTTAGGGAGCACCCAACAATAGCTTGTAGTGTAATCGAATTTAAACTTTCGTGAGACTTATCTACAATAATTCTAAAAATTACACGCTTACACTCACGTATGTCACTACAGGCGACATGTTTCGGACTCTTTGGGAGTTCTTCAAGACGAGTGTTTTCGCGGCGGTGTCGCTTGAAGCTGCCCGCGCGCTGCGATAATATTCAAATGCTAAAAATGGACGGATAACAAACCCTAGCTGCGACCGCCGCACGGCCCGTGACGCACGCGCCGTGCGGATTATCAACACTCATCATGAAAAGGAGCTTCCAAAGAGTTCGAAACATGTCACCCGTGCTGACATGCGTGAGTTTAACCGTATAAATTTTAGTATTATTTTAGACATGGCTCACGAAAGTTTAAATTCGATTACTCTGCAATACAACCTATTGTTTTAAAATAACCCAGAGCATAAGACATTGTGTCTGTTAACGGAAAGTTTCTACATCTGTGTTATTTACCTGAAGTTGTTTGCCCGCTCTCCTTGCATTTAGTGTCATGTCTGACATAGAAATAAACTTTCCACATGTTGTCCATTATAGTATACTAGCTTCTACCCGCGACTCCGTCCGCGTGGAACTCGTTTACATCGTAGCTCCATACAAACTTTCATCCCTCATTTCACCATTTCAGAAGATGATTTCTGGGGAAAAAACTGGTCCATTTCCTCCCCCGGGATTCAAATATTCTCCATCCTTTCATCTAAAACGGTGCGGTTTAAGCGTGAAGAGGTAACAGACAGACAGACACACACACACGTTCGCATTCATAATATTATTAAGTATGTGTGCATGTAGTGAGATTAAGATCGCTAGATAATATTGATAGTATCGAACATGATGATGGCAATATGGATGATGGTTTCGGACACCGACTGAAAGACTTTAGTGTCAAAATCGCTGTAGGTATTCAGTAAAGGAATTCACCTAACAAAAAAAATATTATACAATTTATTTTCTTTTGATGCTATATTATTATTATTTTGTTTCTCTGACTTTATCATATCATAATCTAGGGACGCCCTAGCGATAAATTATTGTTGGTGTTATTATTATTGCTGTAATTTCCGTTTTATATTTCTTGTATTAGGGTGGTACAAAAAAAACGTATTTACTTAATCTTATAAACTTACTAGCTTCCGCCCGCGACTTCGTCCGCGTGGACCCGGGATAAAAACTATCCTATATTTTAATCCAGGCTATAAACTATCTTCGTGCAAAATTTCATTCAAATCGGTTCAGCCGTTTAAGCGTGATTGAGTAACAAACATCCAAACATCCAAACCACCAAACATCCAAACATCTAAACTTTCGCATTTATAATATTAGTAGGATGCTGAGTATTTATTAATAAAATAAAATTAAGTACCGGATAAGCAAACAAATATTGAAAATGCATGGGTACATCAACACGTCAAAAGGACTATCGTCGGGACTTGGAGCTATTATCGCGAACTCATCAACTTCCAACTCAAATATTACAAAAACTTGGAAAATATTAGAAAATCGTTTATTGTTTACCAAAAGAAATAAAAACAAACATTTTTTACACTGACTTTTTACAAGTGCAAGTGCTTTTAGGTTTTCTTTACCAGAATCCGCACATTTGGTCATGGAAGAAGTTTTAGACGTCTGTAATAAGGCAGCTGTTCCGACGATGCTACCGCTGCAACGTATTGATAAGCTGGAAAAATTACACGGCGAGTGGCTCTCTCTCAAAACAATTAATGCACATACGCAAAAAGATTGCGAGGAATTGATAGTAAAAGATATGTTGTTTGATATTGTGCTTTGATCAGGATTCTGCAAGACACAGCCTTTCTCATAGATCAGAGAGGCGAACGCAAAATGTTTAGATGAGATACCTTTGTTCAAAAGATACAGTTTGTTTGGCCGTATACATTTGCGAAGAAACCTACGAAGGACTTAATCTAACAAAAGACACTGAATCATTCGCTCAAGGCACTGTAGAATGCCTAACTTGCCTAAGTATTGCAAGTTATGATAAAAAAAAACGAGACTACTACTGGGAACTTATTGAGCTCATTTTGATTTTGTTGAATGAGACACATGCAAACGTACAGTCAACAGCAAATATAGATGATCAGTTTAGTACTTTGTCACACTCAATGTGACTACTGCGACAGTTGGGATGCGTCAAAGTAGTGAAAGTGACAAGGTACTAAAATGATCATCTACTTTTGCGGTTTCCTGGTGCCATACAGCATGCAAGAGGGATGGCTGAACTCTTGTATACAATGAAAATATTTTTGTTCAAAGGCCAGACAAATATTTTCAAGTTAACTGCGAGAGAAGTGAAGCAGATTTTCCGATTTCTCCATTTTGGTGCTCTTATCCGTACTAATCCATCCATACTAATGTTATAAATGCGAGAGTGTGTCTGTCTGTCTGTCTGTCTGTTACCTTTTCACGCTTAAACCGTTGAACCGATTGAGATGAAATTTGATATGGAGATAGTTTGAATCCCGGGGAAGGACATAGGATAGTTTTTATCCCGGAAATCATCCCCCAAGGGGATGAAGTGGGGGGTGAAAGTTTGAATGGAGCTACGATATAAACGAGTTCCACGCGGACGGAGTCGCGGGCAGAAGCTATTTTACTCTAAAGCTTGGATTGCAGCTCCATTGACGACAGAAGAGCTCGGTGGCGATCCCGGGATCTTGTCGTTTTACCAAATTTATTTTGGTCAAATTTGGTCAAAGTACCAGTTGGTAAACGAGATATTGCTTAAACACTTCTTAAACATGAACATGCCAAACATTAGGTTTGCGTAAGAATTATTTGTCAAGTGTTAATTTTGCAAACGATTATTTGGCAAATGAAATTCTTCCTTTTTTTTTTTTAGGAAATGATAATTTGTCATTTTTTTTGGTAAAACAAAGGTAACCCGGCGATCCCAAAGTCTGGAAAGATCTGAAAGTATACGAAGCAGGGAAAATTGCAAGAACTGTTTTGGAGCGTCATTTGTGGTAAATATTTGTCCGACGAACTTGTCCGCTTTGCCTTATTATCAGAAAAGGTTACTTGCTCTGGGAAAGCAGCAATTGTTGAACAAATGAATACAGAGCCCGGCCCTCGCTAAGTGAGAGGAAATGCAGAGATGTTATCAGCGGCTTTTGTTTCCAAGAGAACAAGGAATACACTTTCGCATCTTAAAATAAATGACGCATTTTGCAAGTTCCGAATCATGGAATGACAATTTAGATTACCGCAAGGCCAAGAATCAAATTCAACTCTTGAGGTCTGTTAATGACAGAGCGGAAAGAGGAGTGAAATTATTTGATTATAACCAGCTGCTCACTAAAGATGAAAATGAGAAGCAGTTCATTTTAAGAAAAGTTGAAGAAAATAACAGACGAAAAGTGCCAACTGAAAAAAAATAACAATGACTAGAACCACCATAAGTGGTTTATACATGTTTCCGATGCTCACTGTACGGAAGATTTACTGTTAGCTTTTCGGTGAAGGAAACATCGTGAGGGAACCGATTTAAACCCAATAAGGTCTAGTTTTCCGTCTAGGTTGGAAAGCCAGATGGCAATCGCTTCCGTAAAACTAGTGCCAAATCTTGGCACCTTAGTCAAAGCGGACCCCGTGCTCCTTTAGGGCACAACCGGGAACAACGCTAGGACGATGATGAGTGACATTTAATACGTGAGTTTTAACCGTGTAATTATTACTATTATTTCGACATGTCTCACGAAAGTTTAAATTCGATTAGATCTGAAAGGGGTTTGGGTAAAAATGACTTTCTTTTTCGATGAGCGGCTACTCGTAAAAGTGGTAGATTATGATAGATCTACTCGAAACAAACACATTTTGTTATGAAATGTAATACACTAAAATGCATCGGAGCCGAGATATTAGCAATATGCAGAACATTTAATTTGCCCTTGTTTTGTATTTGATTTTTTCGCATGCTCTAAGATACTAAAATAAGCTGTGGTTAGCTATAATTAGATGAACATCAACCAGGAATGTTACCTAAGCTATACTGCGTGGAACGGAACGATGGACTTTCCCGCAAGAGGGGGATTATTGAGCGCTAGTACGTCACATTTTCCAGATAAACTATTTTTTTTGACGCGATTTTTTTTGTTACCTTTGTATGGAGCGTTGGCCGACTGGAGCGACGAGCTCCATACAAAAATCGCGTCGAAAAAAATAGTTTATCTGGAAAATGTGACGTACTAGCGCTCAATAATCCCCCTCATGCGGGAAAGTCCATCGTTCCGTTCCACGCTGTATATTGAATTGTACGATGTATTGTCTGTTGGTTATCCTAAATAAATATACATTTTCACAGGTCATATTGTAATGTTATAAACTATACTTCAAACTTATATATCTCGGCTCCGATATTGTTTAACGCGTTTAATTTTATATATCTATGCGTATTAAGAGGTCCTCTAAACGATTATTAAAAGAACAGCCTTGGCCGCTGCAAAAAAACATTTTTTCTCATACAACGTTTCCCAATGACCTTTTTCACGTATTGTGCATCATAGCAGCAACCCATCAGTTACGAGTAACATATAAATATATTCCACAATAACCGTCAGTAGGGCCTGTATACACCGATAATCCTCCCAACACAATATTTTCTCAACAGTCGTTCAACTCCAACATCTGTCGCTCGGTGCCGGAGGGCAGAGAGTACCGACTTAGCTACTGGTTCAATTGGTTCAATACAATGGTTAATTCTAACATAACAAGCAATTTGTGGCATGTTGATCTACTTGTCATCGCGAATGTACAAACAATAGAATATTATATATAGATACTCTATTTACAAGCTAGTAGCTGTCCGCGGGCGGCGTACGTAACAATTATGTTACACATTTTGCGGAGTTTTGCCCAGGATCGGTGGTCAAAACACCGTTTCTCTATTATTTGTCAATGTTTCGTCGCAAGTTAACAACGCAAAAACCGGCCAAGTGCGTGACGGGCCACGCGCAGTGTAGGGTTCCGTAGTTGCCTGTCTGTCTTAGTTACATCCACGAACAATGGCCATTCCAAGTACACGTTAAGTTGGTCGACTATTACTCGCTAACTACTTATGCCTACTTGTCCGTGATAGTTTTTCTTTTAAGTTCATTATACGACTATGTACTACTGTCACGATTTTTTTCACATCCCCAGTAGTAGCCATTCAGCCGGCAGGGGGTGGAGGGGAGGGGGGCATGACTCGAACTAAAATTAGGCCTTTAAACCTCAATATCTCGCAAACGAATCACTGAGTTGAAAGATGGTTTTCAGAAATACATAATATATTTTCCTTGTTGACTGCGGAACCCTAACTTGAACTATACCAGAGGGTTTTGAACGCGCGTTAAGTATATCCAACTGTAATTTTTCCATATAAACTTTGACATTTATAGATCTACCGAACGTGCGTACAATCGGTTATGTGATCGACCAGCAGGCCTAATATTGCAAGCTTTGCTTAGTTTGGGACCTAATAATTTTTATATCGAACGAGCGAGCAAAGCGAACGAAGTTCTATGCTTCGCTTGGGCCGAGAATCGTTTCTGTCCGGTGTCAGGCCGGCTATTAATCTTCTCGTCAAATTTTATGAGCAGGTTCGTTAATTTGTTTATTTTTAATGCTGGCTTGCGAATTCTACATTTCTACTATTTTATTTATTTATAAACTCAATTGACAGAGACACAAGTTAGGCCCCGAAGGGTCAACTAATCAATCATTTGTGGTATGAAAACACACAAAAATAAAAACATTAAAACAAAGAAGCAAACACAAACATGCAGACAAAAATGATTTACATAACTAATACTACCTTAATGACTACAACTTAGAAAAGTTGAGAAACCTCCGACATTTTCATTTCAAACTCCAATATCTCAAAAACGGCTACACAGATTTTCATGAAATATAGCTCAGACCACTCGGAATAAAATTATCTATGGCACAAAAAAAAACTAAACGAAAATCAGTTCATCTGTTTGGGAGCTACGATACCACAGACATATACACAGACAAACACGTTAAACTTATAAAACCCCTCTTTGCGTCGGGGGTTAAGAGGCCGCTGTAAGCTCGGCCGAATTTCACCTTCCCATACAAAAGTTGTTACGCTCTCATTTTAAAACTACCTGTTGGATTCTGACGAAACTTTGCATATAGGAACTGTAGCATGGTAGTGTTTAGACTAGACTAAGTTAAGTACGTATTGTTTGTAAATCCTTGTACCCTGTATGTAATCACGTATTGTTTCACTCCTATATATAAGCCCGTGCACCTTCGAATATATCGTCAGTTCATAACCGAACCTCGTGTATTATTCACCATCCTGTACATGGCGACCTGCCAGCCCGGCCACTATGGTCGAGACTCATAGTCAAGTTTTGCAGAAATGCGAGCAGTTACTATGGGGTTTTTTTTACCTGTGTAATGTGCATTGTGCATGAGATGTGTCTTAAATGGAAAATTTAAGTAGTTGCCTTGATGAATTGTCAAAAATTAGGACATATTTAGTTAAAATAGGATCAACGAGGCGTCAAAGTAAAATTATATGTGACAAAAAGAAGGAAGAAGCTGATTTTGTATTATCAAAGTGTAAAGAATATTTTAATAGCATTAATTTAGAGAAAAAAAAGTATAGTTCAGAAGAATTATTACAGTTAGATAGATTAACTAGCAACATAGCTTTGTCATATCAAGATATCGAAAAATATTGTAAGGAAGATTTAGAACAATCCGATATTTCTAATTTCTCAATAATGGAAAAGTTCGAATTAAGAACCGCAGTACCCTTACTGCCTATAATGGATGGTAGAGAAGAAGTGACTAAACAGCTAATTTCGGCTATAGAAATGTATAGCGCAATGATAGATGCGGATTCACACAAATCATTAATCCTATTTGTATTAAAGACAAGGCTCTCGGAAGGTGCCAAATTAAAAATGTCCCAGAGTTATGATACAATTATATCTCTAATTAGTGATATGAAAAATACTTTGTTGACTAAAAAATCATTCACGGCATTACAGCAACAATTGCAATGTACCACGCAAAACAATAGGTCGATCGAAGCTTACGGCAGTGAAATCGAATATTTATTTAACGAGCTAACCATATCGCAAGCCGACAACGACACAACAAAATATGAGGTGTTAAGGCCATTGAACGAACAAACGGCTATAAAACATTTCGCGGACGGGTTACATAACAGTCATCTACGAACTGTTATTTCAGCTAGGGATTATAAATATTTAAAAGACGCGATTAGGGGAGCTAAAGACGAGGAAACCTCAGCTTCATCATATGGCTCTGTTATGAAGTTTGAGCAAAATAGGTATTCCCGTAATAACCAGTTTGCGTACAGAGGACGGGGTCCCTCTTCGCCATGGATTCGCGGTACGGGTAACTATGGTTACCGTAGCTTCCAGTATAAACCACGTACGTCTCACCCCTTTGGCCGATCTACGAGAGGATATTATAGACCACCATCACGCGGGCATCACGCGACCCCGCAGCGCGGACGTAATCAAAGAGGTACGTACTACCGTAATGACTAGTGCAAAGTTTCGTTACAATCCAACACGTAGTTTTTAAATAAACATACTCCAGCGATGATGATAAACACGCAGATACTTGCTGTTAAATAGTAGGTGATGCTCGCGTAGTGCTTCAACTCTTCAATGTTTGATGTGCCGACCGCATTTTGGGCAATTACTGTATCTTTCGAATTTCCTACACCCATTTTGAAATATTTAACCGCGAAAACTTAGTTGCAACAGCGTACACACAACATTGTTATGATTAAAAACATTATTAGGACACAAATTATTGTAGGAGTATAACCCCATAGTAACTGCTCGCATTTCTGCAAAACTTGACTATGAGTCTCGACCATAGTGGCCGGGCTGGCAGGTCGCCATGTACAGGAATGACATGAGGTATATCTATGTCTGTAATTAGTTTATATGGTTCCAGTTTATAAAACAAACGAAATACAGCGAAAAATAAGTTTTGTATGAAAAACTTAAATTCGCTGTATTTTTTTTACTATGGTATCTGAAGCTACATAAACCAATTACAGCCATAGATATACCTCATGTCATTGTACATGCAAAGTTTCGTTACAATCCAACGCGTAGTTTTAAAATGAGAGCGTAACTACGTTTGTATGGAGAATCGAGCTTTTTTTTTTTAATCTTATTTTAAGGAGCTTGGTCGTTAAACGAGCATGTACTGCGGACTCTTAAAAACTAACAATAATAATATCTCGCGCGACCGGTACCGCACCTTACGTGCAGTTATAACCCGATAGCTCGCCCCGCGGTGCGGTGCGACTTGTACCGCGGCCAGCGTTGTATCGCGACGAAGACACGCAAAAGTGATGACTAGACGAAAGAGCACGTGCTATGCGGTAGAACGGGATGGCATAGTTCGATTTATTTAGCTGTACGCTTAACGTAATTCTCCGTTTTAGCATGTTTTAGCGTAGGTTAAAATTCGTTCGTACGTCCGATGTGAAGATGTTCTATACAGAGAGGTAATCACGTAACGCACTGAACGCGCCTTAGAACAGTCTGTCGTTTTTCCATATAAAAAATGACATTTACAGGTCGCATTTCTGAACCGATTCTCGTGATATTTTGAGAGCTGGTTCAATAATCATACCGTTTTTAGGGTTCCATAGCCAAATGTCAAAAAACGGCACCCTTATGGATTCGTCATGTCTGTCTGTCTGTTCGTCCGTATGTCACAGCCACTTTTTTCGGAAACTATAAGAACCATATTGTTGAAACTTGGTAAGTAGCAGTGATCGGAATTAGGTGAGCCAAAATACCTATTATTCGCAACAGGACATAATGTAGTGTGGATACAACCGGGTAGAAAAATATTTTTTTTCTTTAATACCGGGTAATCGATATTTGTCCGGGTACTATAAGTAGTCGTAATGTTAAACATACATATTTTTACTTATAGTACGGGATTGTTTATGTTAGTTTGTAGTAAAAAGGGAAGGAAAAAGTATGATATGGTTATAACTTTTAGATTAACATTAAACATCCCGTTCTATAAGTAAAAACATATATGTTGAACATTACGACTGGTACCCGGAAAAATAACGAATACCCGGTATTTAAGAGAAAATTCTGTTTTCCTACCCGGTTGCAACCACTTTATATTATGTCCTCTTGCGAAGAATAGGTATTTTGGCTCACCTAATTCCGATCACTGATTACCATGCAAACTTCCACCGAAAATTGGTTTGAACGAGATCTGATAAGTAGTTTTTTTTAATACGTCATAAATCGTAAACCGCAATTTACCTTTCATTCAACGGATAATGGTACGGAACCCTTTGTGCGCGAGTCCGACTCGCACTTGGCCGGTTTTTTTATGCCGCTTCAGTTATGCGTTGTTTTTTTAAGGGCATGCTTACTCAATTTTTTAGGGCATGCTTACTAAATTTTTAAGGGCATGCTTACTAAATTTTTAAGGGCATGCTTACTAAATTTTTAAGGGCATGCTTACTAAATTTTTAAGGGCATGCTTACTAAATTTTTTGCCCACAGAGCCAATAGTAGACGAAGCCACTAACAGTACTAGGTACTTTTTATTCTGTAATAATACAGAACCCATCAGTGTCAGTAGCTCGGTTTTTCTATTGAGGGTATGAATTTGTATAATCCGAGGGTTTGACCAAATCAATCATTCCCAAACAAGATATTAGGGCGTCGTCATCATTTATTTATTTATTTAGGGTGAGGGGTGGTGAGGAATTCTTCAGGGATGCGTCGCGTTCTTGCACATTCAATATAGGGGAGGAGAAAACACTTTAAGAATGTATGGACTTTGTATAGATAGTTTTTAGTTTCTTATAGTTTAACGGTAGGCGCTGTAGCCGAGCGGTAAAGCAAGACATTCAATCTGAAGGTCGCGGGTTCATACCCCGACTCGTACAATCAGCCGCAAATGTAGCTACGCGGGCCAAGTAGGCACTCACATCTGTATTTCCAGTCTCGGTATCTCGAACTTACCAAACGCCTCGCCTACATAAAATTCACGCCGATAAAATGTCGATGAATATAAACTTTAAAATAATTACAACACTATAAGTGTCAACGTTGACGTCTCGGCGAAATTGTTTACTATTTTAACACTGTGGTGAACAGTAGATGGAGACGAGCCGTCAATAGACTCAAAATACCTTACTATTCGTCTCATTCTAACTCACGTCAGCTGACCATAATAAGTGACAGAGACAACTATATGAAACATCGTCGTGCTTTATACTGCGCGTCTGTATTAGTCTGTGTTACTAACTTAAAACAATACATGAGGTATGTCAAAGTAACGTACAGTACGATTACTGTTAGTTAAGACCTGACAGATGGATTGCCTTCATTTAATTTTCAACTTTAATCTTATACAAATAAAATAGTTATTACTAAATCGGTAGATGTGGGTAACAGTATTCTGAAAAATGCTTTATTTGTATAAGATTAAAGTTGAAAATTAAATGAAGGCAATCCATCTGTTAGGTCTTAACTAACAGTAATCGTACTTTACCCAGTGCTCTAGCTAGCTCTTATGGTGACAGTTTGCTATACGATATTGAACCTTAAGTGGGTTGGAAATTAAATTCCTTGACTGTACATTATGAAACAAATGTGCAATGTTGACTGTGTTATACTCAGTTAATGTTACTCGAGGCGGATTTATTAGGAGTCGCAGGCGGGCGTGATACGATGGCACCACAGCTATCAGAGGGCCCACGAGCTGTATCGCGGCGACATAGACTATCCTTCTCTATCCAAGCGTTCTAATTAGACAGATACGGATAGTCTATCTAGCCGCGACACAGCTCGCGGGACCTCTTGTGATAGCGGAACAGAGAAGTGTTATGATCAAAGCTCATGCGTATCATATCAAAGAAAAGAAAAGAAAGAAAATAATTTATTAGTGCAAAAACTATACATAAAAGTGTAACAATACTTATCTTAATACCTACACATTATTTTAAGTAATTTGCACTAAAGGGCTTGCACTCAGCTTAATGCCACGGAGTTAGCTAGAAGACACATTCCGTGACGCTGATTTTCAGTGAATCCAGTATTTGGACTACATGGCATGGCACTGAGAGAATAGTCTATAATAATAAAAGAAACACAAAATCTTTAAACCAAAACTAAACATAAAAACCAAAACAAAACAAATAAAAAATTAAGTACTCTTTATACGCTTAAGCTCTAATGTGTGGGCGTATACATAAAATATTGATGAAGTTGCAATATATAATAAGGCTGTGTGTGAGTGTGTGTTGGTGTGAGTGAGCAGATGAAAGTGCGCGGTAATATAATGTACCTAAATGTGATCATGGTTGCCAGACAAAAAAAATCGAAGGGACATTTTAAAAGAAGCGACTGTATTATATCACGTTTTTCATCACATTTTATACACAAGTTAGAACACAGTTAGTAACTGTGTTCTAACTTGTGTGTAACATACACATACCTAGTGATTATCACTAAGCATTTCTAGCAGCGGTAATAGCCATACAAGTGATCTAGCTAACAGATATGTGAGGCGTCAAATATACGATCACGCATGACGCTTAACACATCTCTGGCCTAGCAGCATGATACGTTTTATGGTTACCTTGTATGTGAAGCTTCTGTACATTTTAGGCCGTGAAACGTGCCCATAAAACCTTTCGTGCTAGCCTAGCTGGTGTATAGTTACCCGAGCCCAGGGCTTGAGGTACATGTATTTTCCGGTACCGGTATTATACTAGGTTCCGGTAACGAGGTACCGGTACCAAAGGTACCGGTATTGCTAAAACCGGTATCCTACATGGTTACCTATCTAAAACACTATTTTTTTTGTCTTTTTTCATTTTGGCATTAACTGTACGTCAAACTTTGTTTAACTTTTTTTTGTTTGTCCGACACGTCACTGAACTTGAACCGCTGGTCTTTTTATGGTTTCGCTTTTGTAATCGTTTGACAAGTCAATGATTCCTAATTATTCGTATACCCCTAATATCATTATTGCAACGTAACGATTCCATGGTTCGTGTTTTATCAAATCGGCTTTATTATATTTGACATATTTTTGTTTATACGGAGCAAACATATGTTAAGTACTAATTCACAATCCTCCCAATGCTGTTTTTTTTCTCTATTGATATGAATTAGTCATCACGCTTTGCAAATTATACTTAAGTATATAATACATATACTGCGTGAAACGGAACGATGGACTTTCCCGCAAGAGGGGGATTATTGAGCGCTACGTACGTCACATTTTTCAGATAAACTATTTATTTGACGCGATTTTTTTTTAACCTTTGTATGGAGCGTTGGCCGACTGGAGCGACGAGCTCCATACAAATGTAAAAAAAAATCGCGTCAAAATTTTTTTTTTCTCAAGCCCTTGCTCGGTTCATACCCCATTTTTGTTATACCCTGTATAAGTATTAGTTAGTAAAAAAGTGTTCGGTTCTGGCACGCTCGCTTCGCTCGCTCGGCTCGCGCGCTGTAGGGTCACGGTTCTTAGCAGTGAAACCAAAGTTTTAACAAGCCAAAGCTCAAATGACTGTAGCGGTAAAAGTATTTCGGACAACTGAAACATTTGGATAACATCAAATGGTAAATGAAAAAAGTAATGAATTGTATCGGGGACATCATAGAAATACGAAAAGTTTTCGGACAAACAATATTCGGTCAATAAAATTTAGTGATTGCGATAGGTTGCCATCCTACATGATACCAATACCTTGAGGACCGGTAAATTGATGAAATTTTGCACTCGAAAGTGCGAGTGGAGTGAATGAGAGAGAAAGAAAACACAATAAGTTATCTACCCACATCGCGATTTGCAGTTGTGCGCGCAAGCAAGCGTCGGATGGAAGAATTCATTCACTTTTAAGCAAAATGTGAGACGCAAATACATATTGGACAAACATCTTGGACAAATGGAATACTCGTACCACCCTTAGACACTTCTGCGGGCGTAGCACGGTTGCCATTTTATCACTTATCGTTGTGGATAAGGCATCCGTCACTCTCGCACTCGCATACTTGTCAGAGCGTGATTTATTTATTTATTTATTTAAAATAATTACACAGCATTACAGTTAGAAACTAAGTCACTGTGAATTACAAATATAGTAATTGCAAATTAATATATACACTGCATATTAATATATGACAGAAGAATTACGTCTATCCATCATCTCACAGTACCTTAAGCATTCACGATACACAGTTCCCCAACTACTTCCAAAGACGTCCACATCCGGTGCTGATGCAAGAAGCGCATTAAGGCTGTGTAGAGCTCTGACAAAAGGAGAGTTTTTGCGCGCTACGGTGCGCGCCTCTGGAGGAGCTAGCAGTAGCCGGTTACGCGGACGAAAATTGATCCTAGACAGTGAGGGGACTAGCAGACGCAGCGCCTGACCCACCAGCTCAGGGCAATCTGATCCACCTCGCAAGATTTTGCAAGCGCTCGTTAGTAACACACAGTGATGGGCGTCTTTACCACAACGATAAGTGATAAAATTGCAACCATGCTACGCCCACAGGATGCAGACGTATTCTTGTCAGGGGTCGGTAATTGGGACGACCTGATTTGTGGTAAACGCGTTATGGTGGTGTTAGGTGTAAGAAACGGCAACATCGCATACACGTGTAGGAACCTTTATAAATAACCGATATTTTCCGTGTATCGGGACTCTGGAACCAAAACGAAGATAACCTATAAATACCGGTATGTTACAGGTATTTTCGGTACCGGTTTCAAGCCCTGCCCAAGCCTAACAATGCAATCATGAGCGCCAAATTACAAGCAAGCCTGTTCAAAAAATTATTATAAAACGAATCGTCGTAACGACAACTTATCTATCAATTTAAACATCAATCTCCCCCATAAGTGGTACCAGCCGATAATACGTTTGCCAGCTTGCAAATAGTGCTTCTCATCCCCCTAGCTTGATTATAGTTTGTATGCGTAGGTAATTGACGAAGCGCGGAGGGGATATGACGTCATAATAATATTACTTGGAACGCCGTATTAATATGGTTATTATTCATCGAATAGGTAACAAAAATTATGTATGACGAAAGGTTAAGTAAGTTTGTATACAATGCCTTTCAGTTTTCCAAATAGATTTTATTCACACATGTTCTTAACTAAATATAACATTTAAGCCAATCACATCAACAATTTACCGGGATATTGTCGACATTCATAGAATATCTACGAGTTTACCTATTTAACCGACTTCAAAAAAAGGAGGAGGTTCTCAATTCGGTTGTTCTTTTTTTTTTTTTTTTCAATGTTTGTTACCTCAGAACTCCGTCATTGATGAGCCGATTCGTAAAATTTTTTTTTTGTTTGTAAGTATATGCTTTCAGGTGGGTCCCATTTTTTTGGAAATTCAATTGGATGATGGGATCCATGAGGAATTGAGGGAACTCCTCAATTATATTAGGCACGCGTGTAGTGATTTTGGTATTTTCTATTAAAACTCGTCTATTTACATCCGGAAATAAATTGATGATGAAGACCACAGATGACTTATGGAATTCCTCAATTATGTACTTAAACGTACAAAAAGTACCTATATCACAGATTCTGATAAGATTCCGTTGAAATAGCAACTAATGAAGTGCCAAGGGTGATCCTTGTGGAATCGACGGAAGTTCTCAAATATTATCGGGTCACATACAGCGATTGGGTTTTTTTCTCCAATAATCAATGCATTTGCTCTCGGAAATCAGTTCATGTGGTAAATGGGAAAATAAATGTGGAAATGTTCTCGTGGCTTGGCGGAGTACTAAATTGAAGTCGGTTAAAACTTTGTTTTTAAAGTAAATTATTTACTTCAGCATTCCGCAGTGGAGTTCACAGATACACCATTATGAGTCTGCTCTGAACCCGTACGGCAATCGGTGACACCCTTCAAAATTGCGAAGGAAACAGAATGTCAATAATTAACCATACGTAGGGTCATTAGGTCATTACGCTGGTTACGCGACCACCTTCGGTTAGCGACCACCTCCAGGTGAAGGTTTTTTTCTATTGAAGATAACATCAATTCTACAGACCCAATTGAGACAATTAGTTGTACATGCATTTTTGTTGTTATTTTAGAATAGACTTCTACTAAAAAACCGAGGAAATATCCTTTCAGTTCACCAACTCAGCTAAGTGGTCGCCAACCGGCACATAAAATTAGGTGGTCGCTAACCGGCGAAATGACCCTACATAAGCAGACAATACGGGAACAAGATACAATGACTTGATGAATGAATAAAGTGTATTTCACAAGAACATAATTATGGTACATACAAAAGATCTGTTGGTACAGTACGATTACTGTTAGTTAAGACCTGACAGATGGATTGCCTTCATTTCATTTTCAACTTTAATTTCATATAGATAAAGCATTTTTCAGAATACTGTTACCCACATCTACCGATTTAGTAATAACTGTTTTATTTGTATAAGATTAAAGTTGAAAATTAAATGAAGGCAATCCATCTGTCAGGTCTTAACTAACAGTAAACGTACTGTACTACAAAAGATCCAGAGAGTATATACAATGTTGAATCTCCATGTCTGCGGATATAGGATTTTCTTTTCAGCTGTCAAAGACTGTAACTGACGTGACCGATATAAAACGACTAAATTATACAGAGTGTACCAAAAATGGGGTGTGAACCGATCAAGGACATAACAGGTATCGTGTTCTGATAAGAAAAACCTAAAAGGAAATTTTTATTGACGCGATTTTTTTTAACCTTTTGTATCGACCAGGTCGCCCCAGATGGCCTATACTCCATACAAATGTAAAAAAAAATCGCGTCAATCTTTTTTCTCTTAGCTTTTTCTTATCAGAACACGATACCTGTTGTGCCCTTGATCGGTTCACACCCCATTTTTGGTACACCCTGTATACGACGTGAGAATGCACAATTTAGTCAGATTAATTTACCTCCATCCCTTTCGGGCATCCGCAAGGACCTCCGTCACCGTTGTACTGTCGCCATCAGATATATCGGAGCGGCCAAAGTGGTCACAAATATATGAACACGAGATGCCTCGACAATAGAAACGTGTTCAAATATTTGTGAGCACTTCGGCCGCTCCGATATATCTGATGGCGACACTGTACCATGAATGATCCTTGAAGCTTGTCTAGTAAGGCCTCTCACTGACTGGCGCGGCCTGCGATGGCGGTCAATGGACAATTTGACAGCTAATGACAAGTTTACTACTGACCGCCGCGCCCAGGCCGCGCCAGTGTGATGCGGGCTTAATTCAGGCCTAAAACGCGTCACTGTAAATTGCGTTTAACCTTTTACTCTTTTACACGTTTTATATTTTAACTCGCATTGTTAGTTCGTATAATAGTAATGTCGGTTAAACCCCGCAGAAGACGAACTTTCCGAAACCAGTTGAAATTTTGTACAATTAAGGTCATTTCGCCGGTTAGCGACCACCTAATTTCATGTGCCGGTTGGCGACCACCTAGCTGAGTTGGTGAACTGAAAGGATGTTTTCTCGGTTTTTTAGTAGATTTCTATTCTAAAACAACAAAAAAATCATGTACAATTAATTGTCTCAATAGGGTCTGTAGAATTGATGTTACATATCAATAGAAAAAACCTTCTCCTTCAGGTGGTCGCTAACCGAAGGTGGTCGCGTAACCAGCGTAATGACCTTATGTAAGTCAAATGCAATATTATAGCACTGCCGAGTTGATCTGCTGAATGGAGACAGAAGGGGGCATTAGCAACTAAACTGCACTAGTCATGATGCATTAGAAGTGGAACCCTCTCAAGGAGTAGTTCATGACTGCAAAAAATGTACAGTCGGCAATAAAAGAAGAACATTTTTTGTGTGCGTCGTGCCGCCGACACGTCGCCCACGGGAACGACACGCCGAAAGCCTGCTCTATACAGCGGGCCATCACGACCCATCGTACAGGACGCAACTATGCGTTAGACGGAGAAAGACATCGCCGCGCCATAAGCCATCTGACGCCACTACCCTCTCTACACGCTGGCCCATCCTAGTGGGCCATTAGGATGGGCCATCATGTATAGGAGCCATTAGGCGGATGTCACACTGCGCCACATCTCCGGACGGAGATGCGGAGCAGTGTGACATCCCCCTTATCCCGTCCCCAACCACAATATCGCCCACGCGTGATATTTCAAGTATTTTTTCCCAATTAACATTTCTACCCTCACTATTTCGTTCTGCAAAATCTATTACTTCCCCTCGATTGGGCACCCTCGCAATGATCGTCCTATACCTGAGTTTATTCGAGCTGGCCGAATCGCTTCAAAGTAGTCCATTCAAAAACCAACTCTATCGTCCTACGTGTAGAAGATTCCAATTCCAATAACAGTTTTATAAAAAGTCGGCCACATCAAATAATCTCAGCATAACAAGGGTGACGCCACAATGTATAAATCTCACTTTTTTACTAATATCCGAGTTTTAAGGATAAATATGGCACGCGATATAATTTGTTAGTCCCTGGGCGACCGGGCTCTACTCGGGAAAAATAGAGAAAAACGGAGAAAACTCATTTTCCCAGATAAACCAAGCTAGATTGGTTTTTCGCCCGCGTAAAACCCTATATTCCAAATTTCATTGAAATCGTTAGACGTTTTCGAGAACGAGATTTCAAATACATACCTATATATGTATTGCTAAATTCGCTGTATTTTTTTACTATGGTATCTGAAGCTACATAAACTACCATATAGATATACCTCATGTCATTGTATATGCAAATTTTCGTTACAATCCAACACGAGAGAAAAATGAAAGCGTAACTACGTTTGTATGGAGAATCGAGCTTACTGCGGACTCTTAATAGTATAGGATACGTAGATTCAATGATGTTATATAAGCTGGCTGTGACAGACAGACAATCTCCGAGTGATCGTATAAGTGGTCCAAGGGACCAGTTTTGATACGGAACACTAACAAGTTAAATCAAAAGATTATTCGATTAACTCGATTGCTTTTTTACTAATATTAAAGCCTATGTTACTCCTACGATTAAGAGGAATCCAACGACACTCCGATCCGTCATACCGTTTAGGCTGCAGGGCGTGCCAAAGAATAAGACAAGACATACATACATATATACGCTCTAAAAACGAAACCCTCCTCTCCTTCGGCAGTCGGGTTAAAAGAGGTAGATATTTATGTTGCCTTTAAGAAAATCCATGTAAAAATGGCCAGGCTTAAGCTGATTTTCCACCAGAGGGGCGAGACGAGACGAGGCGAGGCGAGAATTAAAATTTGTATATGACATGATAGCTAGACGGTATGCTAATTTCTGGGAGCGAAACAGACAAGCGTGAGGTTGGTCAGATGAGAGGTAACATACAGACAGACACACTTTCGCATTTATAATATTAGTATGGATTGAGAGTAAGCGAATGATGGTGAAGGTACAGACCGTGTATATACAATACCTGTTCTATGTACTACTGTACATAGAACAGGTATTCCAGTTTGGGTGAAATAGTTTATTTTGGCATAAGAACGTATTTGTATGTGCGAATAAAGAATTGTGTAACAATCTGATGCATTTTCACTCGAATACTAACATCAGACAGGAATACACTAATTTGAAGCCAACATTGCCGCCGATAACAAACAAATGCTCTGAATCGTTTCCAAATACTCGCTCATTATCGACACTAGCATTCTAAAACGACCAAAGCTCCTAAAATTTAATATAGTGTACCGTAAAAACTGCAAGATGAAATCGAATCTTTCGGCTAAAGCTATAAAGTCGACATTTTAGTGTTTTATTATGGGTTGGATTATATAAGCCCTTAAAAACTGCGATTTGGAATTGGAACTTTAGCCTAACGGCATAAAGTCGATATTTGTTTGTTTTATTGGTGATTAGATCATTTTCATATGAAGACACCTCCGCCTTTTTCGTTTCGCGGGATCGTTCGTTATTAAAACGGCCTGATGTGGGTATTTGATAATTTATCGGTACCGATGTCACAATTAACTGACCAGTTTTGAACCTTAATGCAACGAGATATAAAGTGTACCAATGGTCAGCGTGGAGTTGCGTTTGTACAATAACTTTGGTAATTAGGTTTGTCATACGTAGTGAAAGTATTTGTTAACTACATGTTTGGTCGCAGCAGAACCAAGGTAACCGATATAGCCTTCCGAATCGCTAAACTTAAGTGGCAGTGGGCGGGGCACATAGCACGTAGAACCAATGGCCGTTGGGGCGGAAAGGTTCTCGAGTGGCGACCACGTACCGGAAGGCGCGGCGTGGGTAGGCCCCCCACAAGGTGGACTGATGACCTGGTAAAGGTTGCTGGAGTCCGCTGGATGCGGGTGGCGCAGGACCGGTCACATTGGCACTCTTTGGGGGACGCCTATGTCTAGCAGTGGACGTCTTTCGGCTGATATGATGATGATGATGATGACATGTTTGGTTCGAATGTGGATCTAATTTGGCTGTAGGTAACTGCAATGTTCTCCATATTTAAGGGGGGCTACATCAGATGATCGCTTTTGAAACACTTGCTATTCAATGAGCAGGTGATTAAGGGGATGCCTTAATTCGAGTCCACCATTCCCCTTTGACAGAGACACACTTATGCCTTCCGCGCACGAGAAAAAGAGATGCAACACTCTTCGGGAATGACTTTTTGGACAAATTTCGATAAATACCTATCTTCCTGAAGTTTTATTTATATTTCGTTAAGTGAGATTTTAGATGAGATAAAATACTATAGTAGTAACTTGATTATGTCGTAAATTAATGTATTGCTTGAGTAGGCTGAGTAAAAAAAGGAAAATAAGTAAACACCCAACTTTGAATTGTTTTTCTATCGAGGACATTTTAGGCAATCATGTATCGACTAAATCAGATAAACAACCATATAACGTCAAGAATCATGTACCTATCTGAAAATCAGACCGTATTGTTTCTTAATCTAGTCAGAACGGCGTTTCAAAGCACGCGATAATTTCCAATGCACCACCTTAATACTTATACTTTGATATTTCACAAATAATCTGAACGTGGGTGGTTGGCGCAGGACCGGTCATTGTGGCACTGTTTGGGGGAGGCCTATGTCCAGCAGTGGCCGTCTTTCGGCTGATATGCAGATGGTGATGATGAATCTGAACGTACATTCGGAGTTCCTCTAGACCTTAAAAAACTATGTTCATGAAGGTACAAGTTGAAACTGGACCGCAGACAGCAGCCAACAGGCGACGTGTTAGGGTAGGTTAGGTTAGGTTAGGTTAGGTTAGGTTAGGTTTGTATACAAATTATGTGAATTTGCCCCAATTTGTCAGTACAACATGTCGAAGTTATAATTGGGTGTGTCGTACAGATGTAACAGTCCGACCACGTGTGCATGCAATTTCTCAGTACAACTCGTTTGACAATTGGATCAGCAGCGCAACATGCCTCCAGGCCCCTGTTTCACCAAATCGACAATTGCCGCCTGACAATGACAATTCAGTTTACATGGCTGCGTCGACAGGTTAAGTTGGTTGCTGGACAGCTTATTGACCCGGCAATGTACGTGGAACTGTCATTGTCAGTTGACAATTGTCAAGGTGGAGAAATAGGACCCAGACAATGAAATACCTTTCACACCTAACGACATGTCGCCGGGCGAGACGTCTGCTCCGGCTGTCTGCGATCGGGTTCCAACTTGCACTTTAAATCTTAAAATTAGGTTCTTGTCAACTTAAAATTGATGCTTCTAAATTACGTATCACTTTTTGTTCGAAAAACTAGCTCCTAAAAGACAATAGCCGTTATGCCGCGACGATATATATAGGCACTAGCTTCTGCCCGCGACTCCGTCCGCGTGGAACTCGTTTATATCGCAGCTCCATACAAACTTTCACCCCCCCCCCCCCCCCATTTCACCCCCTTAGGGGATGATTTCTGGGATAAAAACTATCATATGTCCTTCCCCGGGACTCAAACTATCTCTATACCAAAATTCATCTAAATCGGTTCAGCGATTTAAGCTTGAAGAGGTAACAGACACACGACAGACAGACAGACAGGCAGACACACTTTCTCATCCTTACTACTTATAAATGCGAAAGTGTGTCTGTCCTTCTGTCTGTCTGTCGTCTGTCTGTCTGTCTGTTACCTCTTCACGCTTAAACCGCTGAACCGATTTGGATGAAATTTGGTATAGAGATAGCTTGAGTCCTGGGGAAGGACATAGGATAGTTTTTATCCTGGAACTCATCTACCAAAGGGATGAAGTGGGGGCTGAAAGTATGTATGGAGCTGCGATATAAACGAGTTCCACGCGGAGTCGCGGGCAGAAGCTAGTTTATAATATTAGTATGGATTGATTTAGTATTGATATCCTGTTGATCTGTCCACAGATGAGGCAACGGCCAGAGCGGCGTGGCTGAGCGCGATGGAGGGCAGCTATCTCGTTCTCGCCGCGCTGCTCATAGCGGCGCGGGCGCAGAACACCAGAAGTGAGTCATACTCGTACCTCGACAACCTGATCGTGTGTATAATGGTCGGCAAGCATGTGATACCCCTGTTGCAAGTGCCTATAGGCTACATGGCTGCATATGTGCCGTCTGGCGGGTCACCGACGTGGTAACTTTTTTTTCCTTTCATTTTATTGCCCTAGAACGAACTTCCTCTTGGGTAACATTAAACAATCATCCATACAAACGCTTGCATTTATATTTTCATCCTTCTCTTTCAAATTGTATTTTTTAGGTACGCAGGTCATGACATATTTCAATTTTAGAAATCCTACAAATTCATTACAAAATTAAAAAGAAATCATTTTTAAAGAGTGCTAGGTCATAAGTATCAATTATCATTTAAGAGCAGTGGCGGTACTGCCATACAAGCCGAAAAGCCGGGCTTGCCTTCCAAACTAATTCTCGATCAAAAATCAAAGGTAACGAGAGCACGAACTATTTCAATTCGAGCTTCGCGCTCTCATTACATTTTTCAAATTAACAACATCGTAGTACAAAATACGACTACGGCAGCACTGTCGCTGCGATGACGAGCCGACCTCGCTGGAGACACAGCTAGTCATCTCGCTCGCACGCGCTGGCTTGCAAGCGGGCTTCTATTCTAGCCATCTTTATCTCTTTCTTACCCGTCAAGACTGCCTTATAATGAGATATACTATTATAGGTTCTGTTGTAAGATATTGTATCTATTGCTGTCTTATCTATAACACTTGATTTTGACAACCAACGGGCTGTCATGTTATATCCTGGTGGTTAGCTTAATGTGATTTTGAATACAGAACTTTTGAATAGAAACCTTGGCCTTTTAATAATACAACATGGTGACAGCGGAAAACTAAAATGGAACAAAAATCAATTGTAACTCTATCAGTGGAAGGTGATATGCATACAAACTGGAAGCTTTTCAAACGAAAACTGATATCATACATTGACGCGTATTTTGAGAAGGCTGAAGATAAACAAAAAATCGGCATTCTTCTACATCACGGTGGAGATTACTGTCAAGACGTGTACGAAACCTTTGACTGCAACCCTGAAGACAAGTTCAACACAATTATTGAAAAATTTGACGCGCATTTCATACCGAAAATAAACATAACCTATGAAAGGTACAAAATTTTTACCTTAAAACAATCCAACGATGAGACATTTGAGCAGTATGTTACTGCACTTAAACGTATTAGTCAAGGATGCAATTTTGGAACTTTGCAGGACGAGTTGGTAAGGGATTTGTTTATATGTGGGATAAATAATCCTAATTTAAAAAGGCAGCTTTTAGGTATGACTGATCTCACTTTGGAGAAAGCTTTAACAGTTTGCAAGAACTTTGCTGTAGTTGAAGGACAGATTACACAGATTGAAAAAGTCAGTGAATGCAGTGTGAAGAAAGAAGTGGAAATAGATATGATAAAAAAGAAAAGTTTGGAAAATAGGCCTAAATTGGAGTGCCAATACTGTGGATACAAACATGAATACGGAAGATGTTCTGCATTTGGAAAAACTTGTGCCATATGTAAGAAAAAGAATCATTATGCAAGAAAATGTATGAATAAAAAAGTGAATTTACTAGAGCACACCAATAATGATGACAATAGTGATGAATATGAAGTAGCCATTCTCTCCTTGGATAATGCTATGAACAAGATGAAGCGCTCCTGGTACTGTGCGACACTCAGATTCAATAACAGCGAATTTCAATTGAAGGTTGACTCCGGCGCACAGTGTAATGTTCTAAGTGAGAAACAATTTAAACAATTAGGTGTTTGTGAAAGTAAACTAAAGGAAACAAATGTAAGAATCACTTCTTTCACCAATGGAAAAGTGCCAGTCATAGGTAAATGTACACTGTCCTGTGAATACAAGTCTAAGTTGTACCCCATAGAGTTCTTTGTTGTAAATTCAGACTGTTACAATATTTTGGGTTTGGAAAGTTCTGAAATGCTCGGGTTTATTAAGAGAATTGATGAAATTAACCATTTGGGGTTTGTGATTCCGAAAAAATATGAAGAACTGTTTGATGGAAATGTAGGCTGCGTACCGCATGTAGTCAAGCTGGAGGTGGATAAAAATGTGAAGCCAGTGGTTTCTCCAGCCAGAAGACTGCCTTATAGTTTAATGCCCAAGGTAAAAGAAGAATTGGACCATTTGGTGGAAAAAGGCATCATTGCACCGGTGACGGAGCCAACAAATTGGCCAAAAGCCAAAAGCCAAAAGCCAAAAGATTGGGTGAGTCAGATGGTTGTAGATCAAAAGAAAGATGGCTCTCTCAGGATATGTTTAGATCCCAGACCTTTGAATAAGGCACTCAAACGAGCACATTATCCGTTCCCTAAAATTGAAGACATAACTGCACGCTTAGCTGGTGCTAAGATTTATTGTAAGTTGGATGCTCAGTCTGCATTTTGGATGTGCCCTCTTGATGATGAAAGCTCCCGATTATGTACTTTTCAGACAGCCTGGGGAAGATTCAGATTTTTACGTTTGCCTTTTGGTATTTCCCCGGCATCAGAGATATTTCATAAAGTTGTCTGTGACACTTTCCAGGACATTGATAATGTGGCTACCTTCCAAGATGACGTGCTGTGTTGGGCAGAATCAGAAGAACAACTGCAAGGAATCTTATGCAAGGTACTTGAAAAAGCAAAAGAAAATCAAATTAAGTTTAATCCAAAAAAATGCCAGTTCTTTGTAAAGGAAATTACGTTTTTAGGACATGTAATTAGTCAGAATGGAGTGAGCATTGACCAGGAAAAAGTAAAAGCAGTGACAGAGTTGGATCCTCCAAAAGACAAAAAAGCTTTGCAACGGGTACTGGGAATGTTTAATTATTTGTCAAAATTTATTCCAGGATATGCAGATCTAACAGCACCATTAAGAAACCTGTTAAAAACAGATGTGGAGTATACATGGGACAAAAATCACGATAAATATTTTGACGAACTTAAGAAACAGATAACAAATGCACCAATATTAGCATTCTATGACACAGAAAAAGAATTGACATTAAGTGTAGATGCAAGCTCAGTTGGATTGGGTGCAGTGTTACTTCAAAACGGATGTCCCATTGCCTATGCTTCAAAAGCTTTGTCTGCGACGCAAATTAGATATTCTCAAATTGAGAAAGAAGTTTTGGCTGTGTGTTTTGGAGTTGAAAAGTTTAAACAATATTTGATTGGCAGGGACACAGTTAAAGTGGAAACTGATCATAAACCAATTTTAGGAATCATAAATAAGCCATTATGTAAAGTACCTGCCAGATTGCAGAAAATGATGATGCGACTGCAACCGTTTAGATTAAATGTGGTATATACCCCAGGAAAGTACTTATACATTGCAGACACTTTATCAAGAGATTTTTCAATCAAAGGATGTGACCTAGAAACTGACCTGGAACAGGAAACAGAATTGCAAGTTTGTTTATTGTTGCAAAATTTACCTGTCACTGCAGAATGTTGGAAAAAAAATTCACAAGCTTCTGAAAAAGACACTCTAATGTGCAAACTCAAAGATATCTGCCTGAAGGGATGGCCCAAGTTTTATAAAGATATTGAAAATGAATTGAAACCATACTACCAGTTTCGTGAAGAAATTGTTATGAATAAAAATATACTGTTTAAAGGCGACCGACTTATTATACCTAAATCCCTGAGAGGTGACATGCTAAAAAGTCTTCACTCTGGACATCCTGGTATTTCAAGAATGTCTTGTAGAGCCGAACTGACTATGTATTGGCCAGGAATAGCTCAAGATATCAAGAAGTTTGTGAATAGTTGTGGAATTTGTCAGAAATACCAGGATAATAACCAAAAAATGATTTTGGAGTATAAAAAGTACCAATGCTACCATGGCAAGAAGTAGGTTGTGATATATTTGAATTCAAACAGAAACAATACTTGGTTGTGGTCGATGCTTTGTCTAACTACATTGAAGTTGGAGGCTTAAGAGATTTAAGAAGTATAACAGTGATTAATCAACTAAAGACAATATTTTCGAGACATGGAATTCCATTGATATTATATACGGACGGAGGACTTTGCTTTGATTCAGAACTATTCAAGTCTTTTGCAAATGGCAAAGACTGGGGCTTTACACACATAAAGTCCAGTCCACACTATCCAAAATCTAACGGTTTAGCTGAAAGTGCTGTAAAAACGGTTAAAAAAATGTTTAGAAAAGCTGAAGACGGGAATGAAGACCCTTTACTGGCTCTGCTGAACCATCGGAACACCCCCAGGGGTAAAGTACATTCACCAGCGGCTATTTTGATGGGTAGACAACTACGGACAAATATTCCCTGCTCATTTGCGACTCTGGTCCCTAAACTAACGTATGATAAGGATAGAAAGATTCTGGAAAGTCAGAAAGAGAAGGTTAAACATGATTATGATAAGACTGCAATAATGAGAAAGACATACAAAGAAAATCAGTCTATTAGATTTAAGAAAATGCCAACAGACAATACCTGGATAAGAGGAAAAATTGTGAAAAAGACTGATCAACCCAGATCTTATATTGTGGAAAATGAGGACGGAAAGAGATACAATAGGAATGAAATATTTATAAGGCCTGGAGAAGAAACAATAGCAAACCAAGAACCGGAGATTGAAACTTCACAGGGAAAAGAATCATACCCAAATGCAACTTCAGAATGTGTCCCTGATCCTAGCAGCAGTGACACAGAACTTCCAGACCCAAATCAAATACGAACTAGATCAGGTAGATTAATAAAGCGTTCAGATAAATATGCTGATTATGAAACTTAAACAGTTTTCTAATAATAATTTAACTATTGTTAAAAATAAGATTTTTAAATTTTATAAGCACTGTTACTGTTAGTCTAATCAACGACTATCTTTTGTTTATATTCTTATAGGGGAAGATGTTGTAAGATATTGTATCTATTGCTGTCTTATCTATAACACTTGATTTTGACAACCAACGGGCTGTCATGTTATATCCTGGTGGTTAGCTTAATGTGATTTTGAATACAGAACTTTTGAATAGAAACCTTGGTCTTTTAATAATACAACAGGTTCATATAGCAAATAGTACGACATTTTAAGCCGGGCATGCGTATGAAGTTGTACACAAGTCTAGTGAAATGCGAAATTCGCGCGTGCGCGTGTGACGGCCGACTTCACTTCATTGCTATTAGTTGCAATTTTAATTTGCAATAGCTACATATTAGTAATCTGCGTTTGCAATTACTTTTGTTTGTTGTTTGTTAGACCGGTCAGTGTCAGTGCGGTCATTAACGGCCGTATTCATAAACGTACTACAAGCCTGTTTTAACTAAAATGGCGTTAAAATTCGTTTGTCCCTTTCTGTCACTTTGACGTTTGTGTTCGTAAGAAAGGGACAAAGCACATTTTATTTAGCAGAGGCATTTCAAGTTTTATGAATATGGCGGTTAGTATTTCGTTTGTTGTGTTGTGTTTTATTATTTAAAGTGTGTACAAGTATTGCTTGACGAAGGAAAGGTAAACACTTTAACTTTGCTCAGAAGAAACAACTAATTTCTTCGCCAAAACCTACGCCTGATTTGTGTACTTCTCAGCTTAATTTCCAAAAGCATAACTATGAACGCTGTGATTTCTTTCAGTAATTTTGCTAAACAGCTAATTGAGACAGATGGATTAATAAAGATTTATCGCGCCAATTATCCGAGGAAATTACAAAAACGTATGTCTCGGCTTGCCCTATTCTGAAACCCTAGGCACGCCACTGTTTAAGAGCGCTACGATGCAATTTGTCGCACCAACTTGCTATACTTATAATGAAAGGTATTGTGTTATTCAAACAGGCACATGTCAATAAACACATAAAAAGTATACAATATCACAGTTATACTGTTTTTGTTGTGTTTTTATTTCGAAGAATAACAAAGACGTCAAGTGGCTGGCAGAGGACAAAAAACAGTGGAAGTTACTCCACCGACAAGAGCCTAGCTCTTAAAAACAATGGAGGTTACTCCACCGACAAGAGCCTAGCTCTTAAATAATGTGATTGTATTTATGTTAGTATCAAGGTATTTGTAATTTTGGGCCATATATGCTTGAAATAAATGGTTTACTATTATTATTTGGCAGAAGGAGACCTATCAACAACGATCCCTACTTAAATGTCTCCGTCTTTCCAAATAAGCATGACAGTGTGGATAATGAGCACTTCTGTTAGATATAGCAGATAAATTGCCGGCTCAGAACTAGTTAGGCGGTTTTTCTCGTAGTTTTCGCTCATTTTCGTCGCTCTGGCAACACTGGTACGTTTTTGCTAATGTTTCCATCGAAAAATATTTCATGGTAGACACAGTTATCAACAACTCTTTAACGCGGACGATGTCGCGGGCCCAGCTTATATAGAATAAGATTTCTCTCCGATATTGCTCAGCAAGTACCAACCTTAATCCGCATTCCTTAACAAAGACAACTATCGACCACTGGCGTCAGCCGCCATCTTACCGGAAGCGCCGCCGGCGACCGGAAGCCGTGTAAACGCCGCGTTAGTGTTACCAGTACGTGTTGGCGGTATTATGTTGTTTTGTTATTAGGCCGTTTCCTGGGTAGTTCGTTCGGAAAATTTCAGGGGTCGTGCGATCACCTTATGTTTTGGTAGCCTTTCCGCGTGTTTCCTCGTGCGTTTACGCGCTCAGATGGGTAACGTACCGTTTCAAACGCGCGTTAGGACAATTTAACCGTCATTTTTACAAGCTTTTATTTAGTTTCACCTGTCCCGTTGTCTGCCTGTCTGTCGGTCTGTTATCAAATCTTGCAAGTTAAATTTGATCCACTTCCCGGTGACCGATTGAGCTGAAATTTTGGGTATAAGTATAGTTTCAATGTTATGGTACCATCAAGCTGATCTGACGATGGAGACGGAAGGTGGCCATGGGAATTCAGTACTTAACCGACGTAACCCCGTTGAGTTTGGGCTCGTTAGAATCGTCTCAATGAGTAGTTAATGACGGTATACAGAAAAGTACAGTCGACAATAAAAGCTTGTACAAAAATGAAATTTTTGACAGAAACTTGTTCCGTTTAAAAAGTGATATTTATATCTACCTGACGCGCGTACAATCTGGCGATACGCTCGATTGTAATGTTACTTTTTCACCAGAGACTTACGATAGATACTAGTAAATTGTAAAGACTGTCAATGGCTACACTTCGCCTTTTTAGGGTTCCGTACCTCAAAAGGAAAAAAACGGAACCCTTATAGGATCACTTTGTGGTCCGTCCGTCCGTCTGTCAAGACCCTTTTTCTCAGGAACGCGTGGAGGTATCAAGCTAAAATTTATACCAAATACTCAGGTCTACTCCCGTCCCTTGAAGCTGTGAAAAAAATCAAACTTCTAAGCCAACGCAATCAAAAGATACAGCCGTTTATGCAAATTTTCGAAACTCGCAAGGGTACTTATCAAAACCTACAGTGTAATTCCCGTGAACTCAGAATCTTGAAATTTGGTACGAAGCAACGTCTTATATAGCACAGATAAAGGAAAAATTGCGAAAACCGTAAATTTTTAATTAAATAATATAATTAAAATATTTTTAATAATTTTAAAGTTATTACTTATATACCTACAGGTTTGTACGGAACCCTCGGTGCGCGAGTCCGACTCGCACTTGGCCGGTTTTTTTGTAATGGGCCTGCTGTTGCTAGTTTCACAATACAAAAGAAAACGTTTGAATGGAGAATCAAGCGTCCTGGCGACAACACTTATTGGCGCCATCTATAAATGAGTTTTCTCAATTAGTTCGTAGATGAGATGCGTGGTTTGCAAGAATCGTGGCACAGCCCCTTGATCATATATACAGGGTGTCTGGTAACAGGATGCAAAGCCGAAAGTAGGTGAGTTTAGCCCATACTGAACAATTTTTACTATAGTGCCAACTACGAAAACTGAAAAAAAAAAATTTTTTTTGAGATTATGAGGTCACAAGATTATTTGCCCTTACCGGGATTCGAACCCAGGACCTTCAGCTTCGTAGGCAGCGTCACTACCCACTAGGCTAAACGGTCGTCAATGTATGTTAATAATACATTAAGCTGAATCTACATTACACAGAAAAAAATGGACAATTACTCGGCGTTAAATAAGTTAAACAAAATGGCGGCCGGCGCCTCACTTCCGGTGGCGGCCATATTTATTACTTCCGGCGGCGTTGTCTGTATCACGCTAGAGCAGAGATAAGGGGATGATATAAAAACAGATTAAACAACTACCATCGTTAAAAATACCTAAGAGTCGTGACAATGGTACCTGACCGTCATGGCGTAAAATTCTTGCCAATTATAGATTTTTTTTAGGGTATACCTACCCTTGTTTTACAGCATTTTCAATTCATCGTTTTTTTTCAGAACTGCATTTTTTTTAAGGTGCGTCTACGCTAGGCGAGCCGAGCACGAGCGGAGCCGTTCTGTTCGTGGCGTCAAGTGGCGTTCGAGGCTTGTAAGTCGGTCCACGCAAGACGAATTATGGCTCCGCTCGTGCTCGGCTCGCCTAGCGTAGACGCAGCTTTAGGATTATCATAAAACAAAAAATCCTAACCACACCTAATGGGTTCTATTCTACACCACCTAAACTAAAGCTAAACCTACAAAGTTAGCGATTAATTAAGTAAGACAATCCCGACTTTTAGGGTTCCGTAGCTAAAACAACAAGAAGTTAGCCTAAGATCTGTAAGTATTGCAAATAAAGATTTATGATTATAATAGAACCCGTATAATTTGGTTATTCGAACTTACCTATATTCTTAATTGAAATATAACAACATTTATTACGACATTATCCTACTAATATTATAAATGCGAAAGTTTAGATGTTTGGATGTTTGTTACTCAATCACGCTTAAACGGCTGAACCGATTTGAATGAAATTTTGCACGAATATAGTTTATAGCCTGGATTAAAATATAGGATAGTTTTTATCCCGGGTCCACGCGGACGAAGTCGCGGGCGGAAGGTAGTTAAACTATAAAATGGTCACCAGTGGAGCGGATGAGGATTTTTGATATTTTTTGGAACACTTTTAAGGCTTCCTTATTTTAACTTATCTAACATCATTTTCCGTAAGGTGCTATGTACGAGTATTTGCTAATATAATCCAAATTCCTTAAAATGAGATATTGGTGGACCACTTTCTTTGCTCACTGTACAATTTAGGCCCGGTTCTGGCAGATAAAATGTTGTGATCTGGACAGACCTTGCACAGGTCATATATTTTTATGGTATCACTATTAGTTTATCCTCAGATCATAGAAAGGAATTGCATCCCATTTCATTTAATGAGGGTACTCTTTTGACGCACTTTTAGGCTGTGAAATCGTTTATCGACTGTCGCCTTAACCTTTATCCATGACTTGTTTAAATGCCTGGGTCAAACTGCCTCGTGGTAACCCAGTACTGTCTAGCTGGTCTAATTAGACAGACATTAAAAATCAAAATATAAATTTAAATTAAATATTTTCGGTCAATCTCACACAAATCGACCTAGTCCCAAACTAAGCAAAGCTTGTACTATGGGTGCTAGACGACGATAAACATACGTATATAGATAAATAAATACTTAAATACATAGAAAACATCCATGACTCAGGAACAAATATTCAGTGCTTATCACACAAATAAATGCCCTTACCGGGATTCGAACCCGGGACCTCTTGCTTCGTAGGCAGGGTCACTACCGACTAGCCTAGTTGGTAGTGACAATCCAAAATCCATTATTTATTCTGCAAATAGGCCACAAGGGCACTTTTACATGTAAAAAGTAATTTACAATAAAATAATATATTAATAATTTAAAATATATAAACGGTTAACAAACTGCTCGATCCAACAGTCAAACTGTGCAAACGGTTTTGCGGGACCCTGTACTTGTTTATGTTGTATTATCGTTTCTTTCTTAATAAATAAAATAAATAATAATAATAAACTAAATGTCACTATTCAGAAGGACTCTATGAGTAATAATTGCAAGAATAATACATAAATGATTAAATGCCTATATACAAATTTAATAAACACAGTCGAGAATGTCTGACATTGTTCATTACAATCCTACTTAATATTATAAATGTGAATGTTTGGATGTTTAGATGTTTGGATGTTTGTTACTCAATCACGCTAAAACGGCTCAACCGATTTGGATGAAATTTTGTACGTAGATAGTTTATAGCCTGAATTAAAATATAGGATCGTTTTTATCTTGGGTCCACGCAGACGAGTCACGGGCGTAAGCTAGTACAATATAAAAGGTCTTCACTGCACTCCTCAAAATATGAAACTTAAACTTACTGTATTACTGAAGGGGAATCCCGTAACGTTTCCAACGCGTGTTACGACAGTCCAACTGTCATTTTTCCATATTAAAATTCACATTTAGAACCGAACGTACGTATAATTTCGTGATCGACCTGCATTTGGCGCGCCTCAGGTAGATCTAAATGACACTTTTTATATGGAATAATGACAGTTAAATTGTCCTAACGCGCGTTCAAAACGTTACGCTGACCCCGTATCATAGTCGGCCTTATCACACGATACGTGACAAGATAGAGCGTCCGTCACTGGCTGACACCGTTCGATAGAACGAGACGGACGCTCTATCTTGTCACTTATCGCGTGAGAAGGCCGTCCATGATACGGGGCGCAAAACATAATAGTGGCTCAGTGAGGTAGGTATACATTATTGTAATGGCAATTGCAGGCTTCGTATTATAATTAAAAGGACTCGCAAGCTCGTCCGATTAAGCATATACTCAGCCTGCAATTGCCTCCTTCCCGGCCAAGGCAATAATGTACTATTAGTCTATTATATATCTCAGTAATACATACATACATACATACATACATACACACACGCCTCTATCCCTAAAAGGGGTAGGCAGAGCACATGAAACTTGTGTCCAGTGCCACTGTTAGCATAAATGTGGGTATAAAAGATCGACAAAATGTGATTTCGTGACAAAAAAGAAATGTGTTTTTTTATTATTATCTGTGTTGTGTTTGTCACGAATAAATGTTTTGATTTGATTTGATTTGATATCGCAGTGATAGGTTGCTAGCCCATCGCCCGCAACACACTTCAACCCTTGTTCCCTTAGTCGACTTTTACGACACCCACGGGAAGAAAGGGGGTGGTGCTATTCTAATCCGACACCACACGGATAATAAATGAGTTAAAGGTTGGGACTTCTTAGTAACTATGAAATACCTATATCAGCAAGACCCCTATATCTTCTGTAATCTCAACACAGCACATCCTCAAGAGCCCTGACGACCTTTACTCTTCACGACCACAACACCACATACAGAACAGTGGTGTTATTTTATTATAGTGGCGATTTTTAGTAATATTGACTTTACCGACTATTTCGCTATCAGGAACTGAAGATAATCGATACCCTCCTATATGATGGCCCGTTATTGGTTTTCTTTCATTGAACGAGCAAGCGTAGCGAACACAATTCTCCGTTTTAGTTTAGGCAAAAATGCTTTGTGCCCGGCTTTTCTCCTCGGTAGGTCGTATTACAATCTGATTAAATTACTATCCAGTTTTCGGAAAGATCATTAAAAAAAAGATTGGCGAGGAATATAGCTAACGGAGCAATTAGTAATTATGTAAATATAGGTACCTATTATAATATACTGAGAGGGTTCATGTTTGAAACCTTATGTCACTATTGTTATCTGTGTACTATAACAACATGAAATCAATAAAACAATTGAATTGAATTGAATGTTATTAATTTGTTCTAAACATTGTTGCAGATGACGGACCGCGGTTTTTATCACGAGGACACTCCTTCCGGACAGTGGTCGGAGACACGCTACTATTGCCCTGCCAAGTACAAAACTTAGGTCAGTACCATCCAGACCTGTTGCCGCAAATGCCCAATAATTACAGATTCTATATCGCACTTACATTACTGCTTATTTTTACTTAAGATAGGTACCTATGTATTCCTTAAAATATGTTTAGCATAGGTATTTTTTTTGTGTTGCCTTCCAGGAGGTAACTCGTGTAAAGGTCCCGACGGAAGACCAGCGCTGGCCTCCTAGGTTAGCACCATGCTGAGTCGGGGCCTTTTCGTGGACCCTGCTACTTTTACTTTACTGTGTTTTGTTTTTTATACCCATTGTTTTGTCCACGAATAAATGTTATCATTCTTTCTTTCTTTCTATATCTCTAATACTTAATGAATATCTGGCGTAGGCTCCTTGGTGCTTCTCTGGAGGAGAGGGCCGGCTGTCCTCACCGCCGCCAGCCTCATGGTCACCCGAGACGAGAGGTTTCGGCTGGTCGACGGATACAATCTGCAGATCACGGACGTTGGTCCTCAGGTACGTGTATTGACTTCCGATCCAACAAAAATCAAAAAATCAATTATTTATTCTGCAAGTAGGCCACAAGGGCACTTTTACATGTCAAACGGTAATTTACAATAAAATAATAAAAATAATCTTACACAATAATAATTTAAAATTATATGTATGTATGATAATTAAGTATGATATTAATTGAGTATTCCAGAGATGTATAAGGTCTCTGAGCGTCCAAATACAATTAATAATTATTCTAATATTCTAAGATATGTATACGGTCTCTCAGCGTTAAAACAAAAAAGGAACATTAATGTAATATTGTCAGAGATGTACAGGGTCAATAACAATAATACGTGTCAAGATCAGAATGATGTCTCGTCAATATGATAATAATAATAATAACACTAGTATGTAATTAGTTAACTATGTACTATGCCCTTGCAAGCATGAACAGTCCGGACTCCACAAACAGCACCCGATCACGAGTATGACGCATATCTCAGCCATCGCCTCCCTCAACCATATTTTAGGGAAGGTGGCGACCCGATCAACGACGTCACCGTCAATCCAATCAATCCAATCCCACAATATAAGTCCCACTATTGGTTATCGGCCTCTCATGCATGGGCCGGAACGGCAGTATTCCCCATGAACCTGTGATTTTTTTTCGCAGATGTATCAGGTTTCCTCACGACGTTGTTCTTTCATCGGAAAGCTAATGGTAAATATTAAATGATCGACAAGTTCCGAAGTTACGGTAGCCCAGTGGTTCAGGCATGCGGCTGTCAAGCGGCGGTCGTGGGTTTGAACCCCGCGGCTCGTACCAATGAGTTTTTCGGAACTTATGTACGGAATATAAACCGTTAGCTTTTCGGTGAAGGAAAGCATCGTGAGGAAACCGGTCTAATCCCAAATAAGGTCTAGTTTTCCCTCTGGGTTGGAAGGTCAGATGGCAGTCTCTTTCGTAAAACTAGTGCCTATGCCAAATCTTGGGATTAGGTGTCAAAGCGGACGCCGGACTCCTTCAGGGCACAACCGGGAATAACGCGCGGAGGGTGAAGATGGAGTTCGGAAAAACTCATTGGTACGAGCCGGAATTCGAACCCGTGACTGCCGTTTGGCAGCAGCGTGCTTAAATCATTGGCTACCGTTGTTTAGGATCGTGTTAACCTATTCAACATGCTACGCTAGTGGCACTACGCCGTAGTTCGTCGCAGTTTAATCATATTCCGGGCGAAATGACTCGGCTAAGATGAATGCCTGCCTCTACGAAAGATCTCCGCTAACAATCGAAAAATTACTGCTACGCGCTGTGTGGCACATGTGGCGTTGCTTGGCATCTAATGCAAGCAAGATTGGCAGCGAGGGAGAAACAATACAAATACGTGTGGGTCAGAAGCGGAAGGGTACTCATTCGAAAAGATGATAAGGCTCAAGCGATAGTACTGAAGAACTTGGAATCTATCAGAAGACTATAGGGTATCTTGTTGTTTATTGCGATCCTAATCTATGAACAGTGTCTCCTTAAGAGTACTATTCGCTGAATTAACCTGTTATTATCAAAATGCTAGGGGTTTAAATACCAAAACAGTTGAATTCCTATGTAATGTATCAGTTAATAATTACGACATTATTTATATCACTGAGACTTGGTTACAAGACAACGTAAGAGATTCGGAATTTTTTGATGATCGGTACAACGTGTATAGAAGGGCGCGTAACCTTGAGCTGCCTTGTTCCAAGAAAACCGGTGGAGGGGTAATGATAGCTGTCAAAAAGAAGTATGCGTCCTACAGAATCCCAGAGTACGAAACTGACTCTGAAGACTTGTGGGTTATTATAGAGTTTAAAAAAAAAGATAACCTTGTTAAGTTCTGCGTTTGCTGTGTTTACCTTCCTCCACCGGTGAGGTCAGTCGTTGTGGAACAGTTCGTGGATAGGGCTTCTGTCAACTTGACAAATTACTCGAACTCCTTGATAGTCGGAGATTTTAACATTCCTTCCATGGATTGGACCGAAATTGACGGCGAGCTACATTTGGCCCCTAATCTGCTCGGTTCATGTTCTCTTGGGCACCTCGTCATGGAGTTTATGGCACTAAATAACCAAAAGCAGTATAACTCGGTTAAAAACTGTAATTCGAAAATCCTGGATTTTATTTTCTGTACTGAAAATGTAACTGTAGAGAATGGTACGACCGCCTTAAGTATAATAGATACTCATCATCCTCCAGTAGCATTCCGTGTAAAATTGGATTCTGAATCAACTCTTGCGTCCAACGTGCAACCAAGACCTAATTTCTACAAAGTTAATTATTACGAGTTATCGAACTACCTTGATGGTTTGGACTGGTGTTTAATACTGGACTCTTGTGAGGATGTTGATAGCATGGCTAGTAAATTTCAATATGAGATAGATTTAGCCATTAAAAAATATGTACCTCTTACAAAACCAAAAGGCAAGAAATATCCTGTGTGGTTCTCGCGTGAACTTATCAGAATGCAGAGGGAAGGATACAAGTTAAGGCAAAAAGTTAAGAAATACCGGAATCCTCTTGATAAAATTAGTCTCGATATCATTAAGCACCGATGTGAAGGTCAAGCACTTAGCTGCTACAATTTGTATTGCAAAAAAATTGAAAACAATATCCTACAAAATTCAAAATACTTCTGGACTTTTATAAAACATAAACGAAAAAATAGATCTTTATTACCAGCTACCATGCATCTGGGGAACGGTGTAGCCCAAAGTTGTGAAGGGATATGTGAGCTGTTTGCTAGAAACTTCTCATCCATCTACGATAGTGGTTTCAATTCGCATCCACACAATACACAACAACAAGTCGCTAGCGTTTCCTCCGTATTTCCCAGTGCCTTAAATAGCATAGTTGTTGATGAAAGAGCTTTATTAAACAAGATTAGCAAGTTAGATTTACGTAAAGGCTGTGGTCCAGACGGTTTACCACCAGTACTTTTGTATAAGTGTGCTAAGCAACTAGTATTTCCCTTAAAATACATATTTAATAAATCTCTGCAATCTGGAACCTTCCCCGCTGTATGGAAAGAGGCAAATATAGTCCCTATACATAAAGGCGGCTCAAAATCTGACATTGGCAATTATCGCCCAATATCTATACTGTCCGCAATACCAAAACTGTTCGAATCTGATCTATCCCTTTGTTTACAGCCATTTTTCTCAACAACTTTCGGACAGGCAGCACGGTTTTATTAGGTCAAGGTCGACTAGCACAAACTTGGCATCATATATCGAAACAGTAACAAACTACATGGATAATCGAGTGCAAGTAGATGCAATATATACCGACCTTAGTAAAGCGTTCGACAGGGTAAACCATGGCGTATTGCTGGGTAAACTTTCCGGATGTGGCATTGGGGATCCCCTGTTGAGCTGGTTTAGGTCTTACCTATCGAATCGCAAGTTGTGTGTAGCTGTTAGTGGCGTGAAGTCAAATGCGTATATAGCTTCTTCTGGCGTCCCTCAGGGATCACATTTGGGCCCATTACTATTCCTAATTTTTATCAATGACATAGTTAAATGCTGCCTATATTCGGAGCCCTTTCTCTTTGCTGATGACCTAAAGTTAATTAGACCTGTCAAAGATGATAATGATCGCTCAAAGCTCCAGGATGACGCTGAAAGGTTGGCTGTCTGGTGTGAAAGTAATAAGATGGCGCTGAACTCTGAAAAATGCTATCACATAACGTTTACGCGCAACAAAACTTCAGTACGCACTCGGTATTCTATAAACGGTATAATCCTGCAAAAAGTTTCAGTTGTACGCGATTTGGGCGTAATGTTGGATGACCAGCTGACCTTTAATGTTCATTTAGACCTAATAATAAAAAAAGCTTCCGCAATGGTGGGCTTTGTGGCAAGGAACACCAAACACTTCAAGCAAAGCCGTACAAAGGTACTACTATTCAGCACCCTGGTAAGAAGCCATCTTGAATACTGCTCCCAGGTTTGGTCGCCTTTTTACGAAGTCCACAAAAACCGTATCGAAAGGGTGCAAAAACGATTTCTGGCGATTTTGAGCTATTCGTCCTCTAAATCACGGTTATTAACGTCATATCAACAGCGTCTGAAGTATTTTAACCTTTCCTCTCTTAGAGACAGAAGAAAAGTGCTTGACCTGATGTTTTTGTATAAGGTAGTAAACGGCAGAGGTATAAACTGCCCGGAATTATTAAAAAATATTCAAATAACAATTCCAAACAGGCTACCTCGCAAGGGTACCTACAAGCTGTTTAGGGATAAATTCAAAAGAACAAAATTGGGCAGTAACTCGCCAATCTCAAGAATGGTTCGGCTATACAACCATATTCCGGACTCCAGAGGTATTGATATCTTCCACGATACTAAAAGTAAATTCAAAAAATCTGTTATCTCATATCTTATATCACTGGAGTCTGGTGGGTGATTGCCATTTGTTTCTTGGTTAGCTTCGGGTTCCTACCTCTAATTTCCTGTAACTTACTACTTGATTTCATCTACATGTTGTATTGATTACTTTAATCAATATAATATATTTAACTTCTCCAATTTACAAAGATTCTACATTTTTTTATAGGCGAAAATTTTAATGTACTACTACTACTTAAAACTTTTGCCAATGTTTACTAATCTGAGAGTCTGAATCTTCATTCATGTAATTTTTTATGTTTTTTTTTTTGTTATGTTACTCTTGATTTCACACATGTGCGAGCTGTGGTCACCTATAAGTGGCTAAGCATCTTACTTAGTTTTTTTTGTATTTAAGCCAAATGTATTGTTCAGATGTGTTATCCGTTGGTGGTCCTTAAATAAATAAATAAATAAATAAATAATGGGTTAATGTCCATATGTAGTGAAAAGCGTTCGTAACGTGGCGTTGAATGAATAAATGAAATAAATAAATGAATGGGTTGGAATAGGATTACCAACTGTCTTTCCTTGTGTGTTGCAAATGTGGTACAATGTCTTACTGAGTAATAGAGTTTTGACTTTATTACGAAAAGTATAAATGTTATGTTCAGATTTGATTTCTGCTGGCAGCTTATTGTACAGTTTTTCTGCCATTATCTTAGGACATTTTTTTGTCATGGCTAACCTACATTTACTTTGCTTTAGGTTATCTGGATATCTTGTAGGGCGTTTATTCACATCACCGTTTCGTACAAACTCGCTCGGATTGTTACTATCACTGCAATTACATCTTCTACGTCTTTCAACCTACAATGGCTGGGAGAGGCACCGAACATTTTTCACATGCTCTGCCGACCCCTATCGGAATGCAGGCGTGTATAAGATAGTCAACCCTTCTTCTGAAGGCTCAGCTCGTTAGGCGAAATTGACGCTACATATGTATGAAGCGCCGCATCCCTGCCTCCCTGAGTTATAGGTTATTTAAATACAGCTTTGAATAAAGGAGCTATTTGGTACCGGACGTTACAATATACTATGAAAAATTGAGACGTTAAATATGATAAGCGACGCGAGCGCCAACGTTCCGATTGACATCAGCCCCCTATTCTGTGACTTGTTTTAAGATCACCTCAACGCTCACCCACAAATATATCTTGACACCGCGATGCGTAGTAACCAAGCGTAAGTAGAGGTCTAGTTTCGTGACGGGTGACGGGCGGGGTGAGCCGTTTTAGCGCGTAGCGAATAACAGCCCTGAATGAAGCGCACGACTATCCGGCCTCACTTGTAGTCGGCGACTAGTCGGCGACTAGACGGCAAAATGTGCCGATTAGTCGGCCAATATGGATCACTGGAAAACGAGACATAAAATGAGTAAACTGCTATTTTTTACCATTCGTTGTATATTTTACTCAAATACAGATTTAATATATAGTAGATATAGTATAAAAAACAACAATTTTAGTAACGAGCGTATTATCCGCCAACAAACTGTCCTCAGGTAGCGGAAATGATTTGTTAAACTAGCGTATAAGATTTTGTGAGATAAATAAATAAATAAATTATCACATTTGGTACTTTGAACGCATGCAGACAGCGCGGCGGCAAAGCTCGAACGAAGTCGGAAGTCGTCTACAGACTATTCCGAGCCCCGACATCGAACTGAGTTATATTGGGACCCGCGGAGCCGTGATGCACGTGTTAAAGCGCACTGCACCGATCTCCGAGATCCAAATGGGCTTCGACGTCGCACCTTACGAATAAAGCGCGACTAGTAAAGTCACATTGTTTAGAGCCTCCCGACTCTCGGGGCTCCACAGTGAGCATATCCTTGCCGGATTCGGCTAGGCTGGCTTCGGCCTTAGAGGCGTTCAGGCATAATCCCGCGGATGGTAGCTTCGCACCACCGGCCGCTCGGCCGAGTGCATGAACGAAGTTTCCCGATTGCTCCCGAACTTAGCCGAAGTCCACGATCGGCCTAGCCGACTAGTCGGCCAAACCGATAGTCGGCCCATCTCTAGTGGTCATTCGTCTTTTTCCTTATTGAATTTCGCCATTTCCTATGTAACAGACACGACCTGACGCTGCAATGGTTCGAAATAACTTGATACGCGAAGCAAAGACTTGGCATGCCGCGTACGACGTCGAGAAGCAACGTCGACGCGTGAAAGAGACCACAGCAGTGCATCCCTACCCTATTAGTAAGCTCGTGACGCAGCGTACGGCGTGACGCTGTAGCGGCCGATTGTGTTTATATGAGAACATATCCTGATGATACTCGCGTTTATCACAATAACAGTGAGAGAGCTTATATCGAACACAAAAGTCGGAAGACAAGGAGTCAATCATACCTACTGATGTGTCGTGGCCATTATTTCCATACCCAGGATTACTGCCACGGGCGATTTTTTCGGAAATAAGGCCAGGGTTGCTAGTATGCTAGTATAAGAAATTAGCTGAGAGACTTGCTGGGTTATTAAGGAAATACGGGAACGGCTTTAGGTACCTACTAACCTAAGATATTGATTACCCAGAAGCCAGAGATGTATAAGTGAAACGAACTCTCAGTTATTTTAACTAAAACGGGTCGACGTGTGAAACGTGTCGCAACATCCTTGGTCGTGTCGCAACTTTGTCTGCTCGAGACCAGGGACAAAGTTCAAAGAGGTAGTTTCAGTCAACGAAATTAAAATTATTAAAACAAAATGTGAAAATCGTGAAATTAAATCAATATTAGTGTAAAAGGTGTCAAAGAAGTCTCAAGTAGGTAATATATTTATAGAATATATATATTTAGAATGTTTATAAGCATAAACAGTCCAAAGAAAGACGGAAAAGTAACTGAACAAAAAATTCTCATGTTAAAATTGATAACTCTTTGTTACTAAATGCATAGTAAACCATCAAATTATTGTTGTAAAGTATAAATTACAAAATATAATTAAAATCATATAAAAGATATGGACTGAAAATTTTGAAAAAATATTTAAAAAAATATTGTCCAAGAGTAAATGTAAAGCTACCAATAGAATCCTTACGCGTTTATAGAACCAAAATAGGGGTGTACACACTAAAAAAAAACAATAATGTCATATTTTCTCGAAAAAGGATTAAAAATGTAGTCAAATGCAGAAAAAGTATTTTTTTCTGTGTACCAAATTTGTCATGTAAAAAAATTATAATTGTGTTAATTGTTTTTTTTACGAGGAAATAATTTTTTTTTTTCTTTAAAAAAAATCAACCCAAAAGGTTAAACAATCACGAAGTTATAAGTGTCCCAAGTTTTAAGAATAGGGTACGTTCTGTCCCTTTTTCGCAAAACGCAATTTCATAGTAACGATGAAGCTGGAAGAATGTGACGTCACTAGAAGACGGCAATGTACCGTGCCCATCGTGTTCGGCGCCGCCGTCGACGCGGCCCCCCGACAGCATCCTGTAATGGGACGTCACACACTGTTTGCGTTAGCTTCGTAATTCTTTGAGATATCGAATGGGATTTTCGTCACGGCATATTTTTTTGCCTTCTTTCTTTTGAAGTAATAATAAATTTCGAGTCTACACCTATTGTACAAACAACTATGGACTTAAACGCAGTATTTCGCGACCGAAGCAACAATTTACTTTATTTTCCATACAACGATTAGTACAAATAGAAAGCTGTGACGTCATACTTTTATGTCAATTAATAGCAATCGTTTCGGCCGGCTGCCGCCAGCGAGGTCCGTTATTTACTTTTTTTTTGATATCTATGTTCTTTAATTGTAGTTGCTCCCATTCAAACATTTGTTCCTCGTCAAAAACTAGTTTGAATGGCATCGTAAAAAATCTTAAGGCACTAAGCCCAAGGCATCATGAGAGGTTTTAGCAGGTAAATACAGAATTTTATATAGCACCTGTGGACTGAAACTCCACGGTCCATAAATAAGCCCAATAAAACGTCAAAACCGCCAAATTATCGAAGAAAACATAATAAAAAGACAATTTCGCCCAACGAAAAGATGGCCGCCGAAAATTGCGGGAAATGGTACCACAGTGTTGCCACACATAAAAAATAACGAGCATGAAGCACCACAAAGGTTTTTATGCGGCGATTATCATATTTTTCCCTCCCAATTACCGTTTAGATGTACGCTGCATTTTTTAGGCTTTAAAAAAACGCGCGTTTGTTTTTGGAGGCACGCGATCCAAAGGGTTTGTGATGTTTTGTTTTTGGCGTTAGAAATGGTCGTTTAGAAACTGGGAGACTGCTCTCGTTATATTTTTCATGAAATTCTCTGATTCATTGTATAGGCCCACCACACAAAACGAAAAGCATTGAAATGTGGATCAACTGGTTTCCTAATGTGTGGGCGAAAATTATTTAGTTTTTTATACTCCCAAACTATTTATCCCATATTTTTAACCGGGGGAAGTTTTATTTCGCAACTCAACGTCGTGTCGCACTGATATCATTTCCCAAACTAATGATTTGATAAATTGTTGTTAGGCAAATTATTACCCGGTATTTTTTAAAGATGTCATTTATGTATTCGTCAAATGTATTTATTGGCATACCATATTCTTAGCAACATATTCAATACTTTATATTAATAATTATGTAAGCATTAGGTAGTAAAAATCTGTTCGGTCCAGGGGCTACGCCGGCCGCTGCCTAGTCCAGTAAATGAACTGACAACTCGTATGGAAAAAATGTCAACTTTGGAAATAATTTATAATAGCTTTTTTTATGTGTAACGGTTATATTATCAATTAAATAGTTACCCAGCAACAAAATCCGACAAAATTTCAGATATCAAAATAATGAAAAGTTAACTAACTTCTGAAAAGTCAGAAAAAATATTAATAAATATTTTTGTCTTTATTTTGTTTCATTTACATTTGCTCTATGATATTCAAGATTAATCGTATAAAAAAAGACAATGCATGCTTCATTGAAATCTACATAATTACTTCCGGGTGGAAAGTTTGTCGGATTCTTGAATAAGTTATCTTAGAATAACATTTACAAAAGAAATCAACAAAAAAAACGCCATTATAAATTAATGTTTTTCAAAACCGTATTTTTCCTGGAGTAGCTGCGCCACGCTCGCGCGCTGTAGGGTCGCGGTTCCTGCTAACACTCCTCCTCGCTTCGCTTATGGTCGTACTTACACCAACCTGCCTTAGAGTCTACCAAAAAATTGTAGTAATAGTAATTGGCATAATTCTGCAAAGTTTCTATTTACCCAAATGGCATTTGACGATTTGTTTGTTGCCTAAGCAAATCATTTGCTTCATAATTGTTTACCATATAAAAAGTTGAAGTAAAATGTTGCATTATACAAAAGTGCAAAGTAAAGCACTACACACACAATATACTTAAATATCTTATGCCTACATAGTTGGGACCAGACATGGATGAATACGTATTTATTATGAAGCATAGAATGTTTACATTCAACAAACAACACAATGCCAATACACACTGTCCTGACTACATGACGTAGGTATGTACATTATTGCCATATATTATGGTTTACAGCGACACTACCTCAGCACGGCTATCAAGGTGGTTTTTCACCGGCGAGGCGAGGCGGGGCGTGGATGGGCGAGAATTGAAATTCGTATGGGACTTACTACCTATTTGCACTGAGCGCGGTGGAAATAGGTAGTAAATCCCATACTAATTTCAATTCTCGCCCATCCACGCCCCGCCTCGCCTCGCCGGTGGAAAACCACCTTTACAAGACGGCACGCGAGCTCTAGATTTTTCTCGCGCTATAAAAAAAAAACTTTATTTCAGAACCTTAAAACTTCATACAAATACAAATATCCTACCTATACAAATCAAATCATTTACGTTCACAAATTATTTACTTAATGTCAAGAAGAGGTACTTACATATATAGTAAAAAATTACAATACAATAAAAGTAATAAAAATTTAGTTTATAATTTTAACCCAGGTACCTAAGATGGACCCATCGGTTATATCAGCGGTGACCTTCAGTATCCTGTTGTCGCTGCGTCCCATGCGGTGTAGAATAGATGCGACCCGCTTTCGCCTGATCGCATGAAAGACGTCGGTACGGGCCTCGCACTCGGGGCTATGCGTCACTCTCGTATTAGAAAACTTAGAAAGAGAGGTACCTGTACCTCTTTTTCCATTGGCGCGCGAGAGAGCTCGCACGCCGTCTTAGAATAGAATAGAATAGAAATGAATTTATTGCCAGCCAAAATAACGCCACATCCCAATTTCGTTCTTAATTAGAAAACACAATATATAAAAAGAAACTTAATAAATACCAGCTTAAACTAAAAATAACGTGTACGTAAGGAAGACTGGCGGTGCTGCTATGGTGGCCGCAAGTGGACACCACTCAGCATATGCTCGGACATTAAACAATGCCACAGCGCTGGTCTTCCGTGGAGCCCAGGGCTGTAAGTAGAGCCCAGGGCTGTAGTACTTTTTGCTGTTCAGAACTCTGAACAGCAAAAAGTGGCAAACGTGGTACTAAAACCTACATTTAGGGATAAAATGATGAATTAACGTTTACACGTCTTGTGATAGCTTGCCGCCTGCCGGGCTATAGATGGTTTACTATCCTTATAGCAACACTGCGTTATGAATTTTAACATAAACTATACCTAATCCCATGGGTAAATTCTTGGCTTTAAATACATGTTTTCTTTTACACTGGACCCGATTCTGAGTGCTCATGGCTTAACTAGCCTAAAACGAAATTGACAAATTTTTAGACATAATTTAGGCGGCAGATTAAAAACGACATATTTAGAATAGCATTTAGGCAGCTAAGTAAGTTGTATAGACCGCCTAAAATAAGAAACGTCAGTTTCAAATTAGCGCTGTCATTGGATTATGACGGCTGCTCATAGAATAGCAGTGTTTTAGCGACACCTAAATAAAATTAGGAAGTTTAGAGGCCACTGTAGAATCGGGTAATAAATATTAGTCTATTGACTCAATAATATGTTTTTTTACGTTAGGCACATAAACCAAGTCCAGAAACTCCATGAAGGTTTAAAACCATTCAATCCCAAATGCCCCATCAGCCGTCTCGATCTCATTTCAGATTGTGCGCTGAAAAGAAAATATTTTTTTAGTTTACGGCTTTCGTAGGCCAGAATCAATTTATTTAATGACTTTACTTACAGGCAACTAAAAGTCGGAAAAGAACGTAAAATGTACTTAAGTGTTCCTGATTATTTAGACGTGACCTTGAAATATATTTTTTCTCAAACATGCAATGAAATTTTGACGTGTCTTTATGATAGGCTTCGAAGTATCACGTTCCGGGCGCAACGAGACGAGAGATCCGTAATGGATTTGGCTTGAAAAATTGAGGCTTGCAAAACGACCTTCTTTTGTTTAGGTACAAATCAACCGTAAAACCAACGTGAGTCAATGTCACGGCGTTCAGATCAGTTGTTTTTTTTAAACATTGCATGTTTGAGAAAAGCACTATTATTCTATTAACCTACTTTGGCTGATACTTACTATATCATATAACATACAGTTAGTAGTTAGTATCAGCCGAAGTAGTTTAATAATGTTGTAGAAGTCACGGCAATAGAGAGATCTCTGAGGGACCGAAGTCAAAATGAGAGTTGTTTGGATTTTATATATATATACTTATGCAAAGTGATTTATGAAACTTCTATAGCGCGATGCAGAACACGTCAGATTCGACAGCTGACAGGAGTGACGCCACAATGTTAATATATTGCAACACTTTTTATTACTGTAGGAGGAAGGGTGTGTTACGATATATGCATTTGGCTACTTAGGCTCCTACTAACGATACGATGCTGACACATATCTCGGCATGAAAAACCATTGTCAGCCTGGTTTACCTCGCTACGCTCGTCCGTTTATATCTAATTGGCTGGCAATCCCTAATTTCCCGGCCTCTGCAGTAACACACAGTAAAGTTTTATAAGTTTTATTTCACTTACAATGCAACTAGCTACTTCCGCTCCTGACTGTACCTATGTTTGTTCGGGTCTAACCTTGGTATTGAATTATAAAGCAATTACTTCAACCTCAAGCCAGTCAAGTCAAGCTAGACTAAGTTGACAGACATTCAGATGTCATCTGTGAGTAATGAATAATGATTCCAATGATAATATTTTTACATGCAAAATCATCCTCAACCGATTAGGCTGAAATTTTGCGTACACGTTTTGTTTCGATCGTATACTATCATACAGATTATGATGATGAGTATAGTTTTGATATCATAACACTAGTCTGAGATCAGATCAACCCACGCAAATTAAGGTCCAAACCTCTCCTTGCGTGCCTCAAAGGGATCAGATCAGATCAACCCACGCAAATTAAGGTCCAAACCTCTCCTTGCGTGCCTCAAATGGATCAGATCAGATCAACCCACGCAAATAAAGGTCCAAACCTCTCCTTGCGTGCCTCAAAGGGATCAGATCAGATCAACCCACGCAAATAAAGGTCCAAACCTCTCCTTGCGTGCCTCAAAGGGATCAGATCAGATCAACCCACGCAAATTAAGGTCCAAACCTCTCCTTGCGTGCCTCAAAGGGATCAGATCAGATCAACCCACGCAAATTAAGGTCCAAACCTCTCCTTGCGTGCCTCAAAGGAATCAGATCAGATCAACCCACGCAAATTAGGGCCCAAACCTCTCCTAAAGCAAAATTCTTGATCTGCCACTGGGGCCAGAGATCGAATCATCCTTAAATTTTTAATGAATACAATAGAATATAATAGAAATGAATTTATTGCCAGCCAAAATAACACCACATCACTATTTCGTTCTTAATTAGAAAACACAATATATAAAAAGAAACTTAATAAATACCAGCTTAAACTAAAAATAACGTGTACGTAAGGAAGACTGGCGGTGCTGCTATGGTGGCCGCAAGTGGACACCACTCAGCATATGCTCGGACATTAAACAATGCCACAGCGCTGGTCTTCCGTGGAGCCCAGGGCTGTAAGGTAGTTCTGAACAGCAAAAAGTGGAAAACGTGGTACTAAAACCTACATTTAGGGATAAAATGATGAATCAACGTTTACATATAATGTTCTATTCTTAAATATTATATTTATATATATTTGCGGACACTCTTACACAAATCGACCTCGTCCCAAACTAAGCAAAGCTTGTGCTATGGGTAGGTACTAGACGACGATAAACATGCTTATATAAAGAAATAAATACGTAAATACATAGAAAACATCCATGACTCAGGAACACATATTCGTCACACAAATAAATGCTCTTACCGGGATTCGAACCCAGGACCACTTGCTTCATAGGCAGGGTCACTACCAACTAGGCTAAAGCAGTCGTCAACTAACTTGCCCACAATTTCACCGGTTGTATGAAAATAGTGGTTTGTCCCCTGGACTACCATGTTTTCTGCCAGAATACGTTTTTTTGCGAGATGCAACGTAAATGTTCAACTAGACTGTTTATCTAGCTATAAGAACAAAAAAAAACCATGAAGAAAAAACCAAGGGGCAAGAGAAAGTCGATTGACCCAAGTGCCAATTTGTGCAAGAAAGCTGCCTACGAAAGGGCCGCCCGTGCCCCACGAGATGTAATGATTTCTCCTTAAAAGATAATATCTAATCAGCACATCTTTCACAGGACGCAGGCGACTACGTCTGCCAAATCTCCGACCGCGTGGCCCGCGACCAGGTGCACACGGTGGAGGTGCTGGTGCCGCCGAGCGTGCGGGCGGCGCCGGAGTCCCGGCACGCGGCGGCCCGGAGGGGCGGCGCCGCCGTGCTGGAGTGTCGCGCCGCCGGCAACCCCGTGCCCAGCGTCGCATGGCATAAGCTGGTGAGTCCTTTAACACTATAGGCGGAGAAGACGTCCTTGTGTGTCATATCGTTATGGAACCTTTCCAGCAAAATCATGATGGCTGCTTTACCTGGTCGCTTGTATTCACTGGTAAGGAGCAGGTTGAAAATCAGCGCAGCAGCCGCCATGCTGCAGCATTATGCTGAGATCGTTCCGTTTTGCTGGCGTATTGTTTCTTATTATTATATCTTTGTACCTACCATTTTGTAGTGTGTGCTTATGCAAATAAACAATTTTATATTTCTACTAGCTTCTGCCCGCGACTCCGTCCGCGTGGAACTCGTTTAATATCGTAGCACCATACAAACTTTCATCCCCAATTTCAACCCCTCCGGGGCTGGTCTCCGGGATAAAAACTATCCTATGTCCTTCCCCGGGATTCAAACTATCTTCATACCAAATTTCATCTCAATGTGAAGAGGTAACAGACAGACAGACAGGCAGACACACTTTCACATTTATAATATTAGATTTATAGAGTAAAGAATTAGATCATTAGAGTTATACATTTACATTATGGATTTCATTGTGTGATGTGGAACACACTATAATCACTACATGCTCACTTTGCCTGGAGTTGTCAGTGTCATTCATCACTACACTTTTTGCGTAGATTTCCTTTTGGTTTCTCCTGAAGAATGTTCCAGCATTTAAATTGTACCCATTACTTTCAGCCCCACACAGCACAGAACGCGACTGCGAGGCTCGGCGAAGGACCGCAGCTGCAGTTGGCAAGACTCGAGCGCCGACACTCGGGACGGTACGCCTGCACCGTCGACAACGGCGTCGGCCCACCCATCGTCACGGAGTTCCAGCTACAAGTGTTATGTGAGTCCAGTCGTCATAGTATCCAAGTACAACTGCCAGCTAGCCCAACTACACAATAGATTACATTACCCTACTCTACATCGCTTCTTCACTGTAGAATGTATAAATCTCTTAGGTAACTTTTTATACAAAGATATAAGCCCAACTACACAATAGATTACATTACTCTACTTTACATCGCTTCTTCACTGTAGAATGTATAAATCTCTTCGGTAACTTTTTAAATGTGTTGTTTATTTATTATAAGTTGTCACAGGGCACACGGCTAAGATTTCGGAACGTGCTATCCGTTTCCCAAAACACCCTTTCCCAAAACACTCGTTCCACAATATCAGTTTTTTAAATTACAGTACCTACGCCAAAAGACCCGTTTTTTATAGCATCTGTATGTCAAAACACCCGGTTCTCTTAGCTTCCGTTTGGCAAAAGGTCCGTGTCTCATGACACCCGTATGCCAAAAGACTAGTTTCTCATCGCATTCGTATGTCAAAACACCCGGTTCTCATAGCATCCGTATGCAAAAGGATCCGTTTCTCATGGCACCCGTTTAATAGTGACGGAAACGGAGGTTTTGGGAACGGGTGTTTTAAAATACATTCCGGGAAACGGATTAATTAGGAAATGGGGTAAAAACGGGTTTGAATTTGTGTGGTATTCTTTTGGAAATCGGATATTAAGCCAAACGTATCTTTTGGGAAAAGCACATTAAGGGAAACGCATATACTATCGGAAAGCAGATCATTATAATACAATGTTATTGACGGGATTTGGGAACGGGAGTTTTGGGAAACGGATAGCGTGTTCCCATAGGAAGGCTAACCTGATACATGCTTCCAGTTCTGGCACGTTCGGAAACTTGATTTATCGACCAGCACATAATATTTGCGCTTTGAGTGTCCTGCTGCATACTTTTGTTCCCAAATAAACCTTTTCCATTTCTACAACTCCTTGTTTTGCTGACATTACGCTCCACGATCCCGCCACACTCTACTTATAGTAGTAAGTAGTACTTACAAAGCGATAGTAGTCACGTATACAGCTTCAAAGAGCTGCGTCAGCGGGGCTTGCACCAGGCCCAGTAATCGTCGCTGAGTTCTAGCTGCAAGTAACAGGGGCCGTAGACAAGGTTACAATCAACAAGCGCTAACGCCAATAGAAAATAATAAAAATGCCGACGAAACACTTTTCGTTAACATCTGTCATTCCCATACATTTTATTAGTTTCCTATTGGCGTTAACGCTTGTCGATTGTAACCTTGTCTAGGCCCCCAGCGCTGCAGTCAATGGGCCACGAGCGACGCCACCCCTAAGCTGCGTCCTCCAATCATTGTTAAGAATGATCTTGGAAGAATCTCTTTTTTGTTCTGTCGAAATTACACTTTAGTACTCGTGCTAGCTGCGCAGAGATATCAATTTATTTGAAATTCATCCAACCAAAGCCTTATCGACACTCGCTTTCCCTTATCCCATTTATTTGGGGTCAGTCAGCGCAGTATGTCTTTTTCATACCTCTATATCAACCTGGTCGACGGTCACATTCATCCAAGCCCACTCTCTCACTCATTATAATATTTGATCAAATCAAATCACATCAAATATTTTATTGCATACATGCACCCTGTAAAGGGCATCACAATATTTATAAACAAAACTAAAAACTAAAACATTTTAATTGACATATAGTAATTTATAAGGCTTTCTGAGCCTTTATGATACTTGAAAAATACCTAGTTACCGTAACTTCATACTTACTCGTACTTCCTTCTGCAATTGAAAGTATTTAAAGTCATGGCTTGACATGTTTTCCTTATTGTTCACATCCATCATGGCTTCCATTCCAGACCCTCCGGAGATTACGGTGGAGCGGTCCTGGGTCCACACAGGAGAAGGCTTCAGAGCTGAGCTCTTGTGCACCGTCCTGGCTGATCCTCCAGCAGAGGTGAGCTCTTAACTATACGAAATTGTAGATCAGTTCAACCGCAAGATCCATGTAGTGAGTTTGTCTTGCTAACTTGGTGAACCAAATTAATTCTGTAGGTACAGTCAAGGAATTTAATTTACGACCCTTTTCGCAAAAATATTCTTTGTAGTCCAATACAAATCGACAGGATTGTCAACCTTAAGTGGGTCCTAAATTAAATTCCTTGACTGTACTAAGCAGTGACATCTGCTGACGAAAATTAAAGAAACCAGTCTAATTAATACCAACACGGTCTAGTTTTCCCTCTGGGTTGGAAGGTCAGATGACAGCTTACCTATTGCTCCCATATAGGCTCGAATCCTGCTTGGATCAATCCTACTAAAGAAGCGTGCATGTTTGGATGTTTGGATGTTTAGATGTTTGGATGTTTGTTACTCAATCACGCTAAAACGGCTCAACCGATTTGGATGATTAAAATATAGGATCATTTTTATCTCGGGTCCACGCAGACGAAGTCGCGGACGGAAGCTAGTATAATAATAAAAAAATACCTTCAATTTGAAATTGGTAAAACAAGATGGAGTGTTTCCTCTGTTGAGAAAGGAAAGTCGAAATTACTTTTTGGTTTCCAGGTGTCCTGGTACCAGAACTCTTTTCCACTGAGCGCGTCAGAGCGAGTGACGATGGCGGCGCGCGGCAACAACCACACACTGCTCATAGCCAACGTACAACCTGAAGACTTCGGCAACTACAGGTGCAGACTTTTCCAATTAACCATTTTTTTAACGTTGGGGAAAGGCATTTGCTAATTCTGCCTGATCGGGGGCTCTGGACTGAAAGGGTGGAGAAACGACGGCAACAGCCTAGGGACTGTCGTCTAAAACCACGAGTGCCGGCTCTGCCTTGTAGAGGAACGCCGCGGGATCGCGTTAAGCATTCGACCGTGTGCAACTTTTCAATAAACCTAAAGGTCTCAGGGGTCATCGTTATCATCAGGTCGCAACGGAAGACCAGTGCTGGCTCCGCCAGCATTACGCTGAGTTGCGACCATTTCGTGGCAAATTACGTTATGTTATTGTTTGTAAATTGCCTTGTGTTTGTCACGAATAAATGTATCTTTCTTTCTTTCTGTCTTCATCATATCAGCCGAAAGACGTCCACTGCTGGACATAGGCCTCCCCCAAAGAGTGCCACAATGACCGGTCCTGCGCCCGCATCCAGGCGGACTCCCGCGACCTTTACCAGGCCCCTATTTCACCAACTTGACAATCGTCACCTGTCAACGACAATCCTCCGTACATTGCTGGTTCCACAAGCAACCTAGCAACCACCTTAACTTCTAGAACAAGCAATGTATGGCGAATTGTAAGTGTCAGGTGAGAATTGACAAGTTGGTGAAATAGGGGCCAGGTGATCAGTCCACCTTATAGTTCTGGGTAGGCCCACGCTGCGCCTTCCGCAATAATACATTTAGTAATATTATCATCGATTTCGATGAATATTATTGAAATATTATTATATTATTTATTTAATTCTTAATTGCACCCAGACAATAAGAATAAAAAATCTTTTGCTTATAATGACCATCTCTGTGTAAAGTTTCGAAGCGTTCATACCTAACCCGAATAGGATGAATATGCATTACGCAAAAACGTACCGTCCTATTTGCAATACACCAAATTCTTATGCATAAAGTCCTCATTTTTCCCCAACCTATAGTACTACTATGTGTAAAATGACTACTTTTATGAAGATGCCACCATGAAAACATACTTAGCAAATGTAGTGGTGAATAGGAAGGAACGCGTTTAATATAGTATAATCCTATAGTTAATAAGTTTCTGTCAAAAATTTCATTTTTGGTACAAGCTATTATTTTCGACTGTACTTTTCTGTATACCGTCATCAACTACTCATTGAGACGATTCTAACGAGCCCAAACTCAATGGGGTTATGTGGTTTTATTCTAGTTCCTATGGCCACCTTTCAGCTCCATCATCATATCAGCTCCATCCACGTCATCATAATATTGCATTGTCACGCGATTTGCATATTCGTGCAAAATTTCAACCCAATCGGAAACCGGGAAGTGGTTCAAATTTAACTTGCAAGATTTGATTACAGACAGACAGACAGACAGACAGACAACGGGACAAGTTAAATTAATTAAAGCTTATAAAAAATAATGCGAGCTGCATGAAATATCGTCCATTGGCATACGAATTAACGTGATTTGTTTTTTTTAGTTGCGTGGCCGACAACAGTTTGGGGCGAGCGCGCCAACACGTCGAGGTGTCCGGGCGACCCGGCCCTGCACGATTCACGTCGCCGCCGCTTGCGCGTGCGCCGCGCGTCTACACGCTCGCATTCAGCGTCGACAGCTATCCGCCGTTGGATGAGCTGAGATTGCTGTACCGGCAACTGGCGGTCAGTATCTTTTGTTTTCTGTGAGCCTAGTACCTGAAGCTCGGTTATGCGGTATTTGTATCCACAATTTTTTTGGAACGGTCCTCATCTGCACTATACTGGACGGAGGCAACACACAGGACTATAGAGTGTACATACATAAGTACCTGGCACCTATTGAGATCTGCGCCAGACACCTATTGAGATCCCGGGGTCAATAGTACCACGGCTCAATAGTACCATCGCCTATAACTCTGCAACCACATCGAAATATGCATGTGTCGAGACACGCTCAAGGCCACGTGTAGGTCGACCACGTAACGCATTGTACGCGCGTCAGGTAGATGTAAATGTCTCCTTTTATATGGAAAAAAAATGGCAGTTAAGTTGTCCTCACGCGGGTTCGAAACGTTTCGTGATTACCCCTCTGTATACGCCCATCTCGCTCGGTAGTAGTACCTATTATTACTCAAGTGACAATTATTGATAGTTTGTGATTGCGGAGACCTAAGGATTCTCAAAAAAACACGCATTTTTCGCCGCCTGCAAAAGCTATATTTACTATCAGCTACAGAGAAACATCCCTAGTTGGGATTATATAACTTTGAGCGAGATATTACTTAAACAGTGCCTCAGTTACCAAAACACACTGTTCAAATGTTTAAGGCTGTGCATTGGAAATTATCGGGTGCTTTGAAACGCCGTTCTGACTAAATTAAGAAACAATAAGGTCTAATTTACAGATATATGATTCTTGACCATATGATTGTTTATCTGATTTTATCGATACATGATTGCTTACAATTTCTTCGATAGAAAAAAAAACCAAAGTTGGGTATGATTTTCCTTTTTTTACTCAGCCTACTCAAACGATACTTTATTTTACGACACAATCTAGTTCATTATTTTATCTCATCTAAAATCTCACTTTATACAATTTAAATAATACTTCTCTAAGTTAGGTATTTATCGAAATTGGTTCAAAAAAGCCATTCCTGAAGTGTTACATTTATTTTCCTCGTGCGCGGAAGGCATCAGCGTGTCTCTGTCTAGGGGGCGTGTTCGACTCAAATCAAGGCATCGCCTTAATTTCCTATTTTCAGATAAACGAGTCGTTCCAGCAGCCCGGCAGGTGGCACGACGTGGTGCTCCCGGCGCCCGCGCCGGCCGGCGCGCTCACGCACCGCGTCTCGCACGAGCTGCGCGCGCTGCAGCCGGCCGCGGTCTACGAGGCCATAGTCCAAGCCAAGAACAGATACGGGTGGAACGAGGTTGGCACATCATCATACATTTACCATTGCCGCAAATTGAGCGACTAGGGGCGGACGTGTCCTATCATACATTTTGTATATAATCAGCGCACGCCGGGCGGTTTAGTGTCCGCCTCTGAGCAAGAGTACTGCTTAATTCACTTTTTGATACCCTTAGCTTTTTCCGTGACAATCGTGACATCACAAAGCGCGCAACGCATTGAGCGGTCAATGATCGGTCAAAAAATAGCGGGTGGTTCTAAAAACGACTACTACTTATTTAACTTCTCCCCTCCTAATCACAGAACTATATCAAGATAGAAGGAAAGAGCTCCTCGATTAGTATGAGAACTGAGCGTGTAATATTTTGCGTAGGTACTTTGACGTCACGAGCGTAATTTAGTGACGGGAAACATAAGCCGCGCGACATCGATTGGTCAACATCGATTAGCAATAACTAGTAGGTTTATTTTGTATCGATTCAAAATATCGATAAGAACCGACAGAGGAAATGATAATTAGATTCAACAGAGGAAATGAAAAATAGTAAAAATAAAAAGGGCTTAGTTTTTTACATTATAGAAGGAAAGAACTTGTCGAGACGTTTAGTATGTTCAGTCCCTAAGCATCCTGAACAAATTACTGAATGGATTGCTTAAGTTCCTGCTCACGGACGCTACATTTCAATCACTGGCCGAGCTATATCATAAGTTCTCTAAATATGCGACCAGATACCCTAGATAATGGCCAGAAGGAAACCAAAAATGTAGGAAACCATTTTTTACGACCAGTTGCTTCAATCCATTTATATTTCATTTCAGGATCATTCGGAAAACTGAAATAAAATTGCAATATAGAAGTAGCCATAACCTGTTTGTTAATAATATTTGCTTTGCACTACGTACATTATATAGCTGCATAATAATATAAGAACGTAATTATCATTTCCTCTGTTTTCAAAAACGATTATAATAATCGAGCAAGAAAATCGCAGTGTACAGCACTATTCTACCTTTTGACAGAAAAAATGAGAAATCTACCTTGAACATGACTCGACAGTTTGAATAGCTTATTTTTACATCGCTGGTTTTGAACGCATACCAAGTCTGGCTCGTCAAATTAAAGCCGTAATGGAAAACTGGCGTTGGCACACAATCGCCCGCTACGGTTTCGATGAAAATAATGAAATAAATGGTTATTTAATTAATAACAGATATTTAAGGACAAATTGTAATTACCAATGAAAGGAAACACCTCGATTAACAGCTCCACCTTTATTGGAAGTGTTTGAGCAACTAATTATTGCGCAAACAACCATTTTGTTTTTAAAATGTGACGTCGCACGCAGACTGCGGTCGGGAGCAGACTGAAGTTCGCGGCGAGCAATGGTGCCACCGTGTCATCATTTCGCCACGCGAAGTACATACACTTATTCCTTCTATCTTGATATATTTCTGTGCCTGTAATAATATTTTACTGTTATGTGCCATAGTGCAGGTCAAGAACAGATATGGCTGGAACGAGGTTGGTTCATACAAGCTCGCTCGCACGCTTTAATAGGGCTTTGGAGGGATACAGGATTGCAATGTCACATCCTATATATCCTTTTACCGCCCAAAGGCCTTTTAAAAGCCATCATCCTCTTCAATGGAACGTATACCATTCTAAACTTTAACAGAGTTCACTTGTTTTGATTCGTTCGATTTAACAACAAAACAAACTTTCGATTACCTACCTTTCATAGTTTATTCAAATTTCATTCCTATTTTTCTTGTATGGCGTGCGGCCAGAGAATATAATGTAGTCCTGATCTCTCTTTTTTTATTGCAGGTGAGCGACATATTCCAGTTCCACACGCTCGGAGGACCCCACACAGCTCACGCCGACGAACTGACACCAATGTACTCATTAGCAACCAGGCACCAACTCGCATCGTCGCTACTCCTCTTATATATATTACGTCACGCCTGAAGCGCAGGCTGGACAAGCATCGGGCAGATCAAGATCATTGTCTATGCTCCGTGCAGGAATAAGGTGCGCGCAGACGAGCGAGCGCGGCCGTCCTGCATGCAGTCCGCCGAGTGTTTTTGGCAAGGCTGGATATGAGACAGATTCAAGGCGGGTTCATCTCTTTGAGCCTCCTCGGCAGTCCGCCGCGTTCGGACGTCTATACGCTACTTTAATCATATGTACACTTGTTGGTATTACTCGACTGCGAGTGATCACAATAAATTTGGGAACGGAAGTGACCGTCAAAGTATGTTTGCAATGTAGGAATGCACTATTCCATTGCCAAATCTATCGCTGTTGAACAGTAAGTCGAATGGGCCGCTCCCGACAGAACCAACAAATGATTGGATGAGGTGTATAAATAGTCTTTGACTGTGTCGGAGGCGGCATTCACAAGCCAGCACACGGATCCCTATAACGTACGGCCTACTAATCTGCATTCACTATAACTTTCGTCTCTTATTAACCCAAGAGAGAGAGAAAGATAGGCGCTGACTATTGGGCCGTAGATTAAAATGATCCCTACACACGACAATTTCTTGCACGATCAGTTCAATTTATCGGAAGCTTGCTCTTAACCTTGCCGAGTATGAGCGGTTATAGTCGGCGACTTTTTAAAATGCGATACAGTATCTAGTGTCGCGCGACTGTCGCGCGTTTGTGAAACGAGCGCTTTTATTGCTGCAGAAAGTCGCCGTATGTAAACCCTCTAATACGTAGACACCTTGATCTGATGATGGCCTTGAATACGATTGGCTCAAACCGGCCAATAGAGCCGAATTGACCCGTTCGATTTTTGAATTTTGTAACCGTTTTCGGGGTTAGTGATAGTTTTTTTTGTTTTTAGGATCAAACTGTCAAGAGCTCTTAAACTCGTGAATATAATAATAGTAACAGAATAACTATTAACTGTAAAATAATAATAAAAAATAAGCAAATTTGTCAAGGGCAAAATTATTATTTATAAAGAATAAGGTATGTCTCATATTTATTTTCAAATATCAAACACAACATTAGGGACATATTAAGTTGAATAAGCTTAACAAAATGCAAAACATTGTATTATTTTAAATTTTCCGTGAACTATATTAAAACAATTTTGATGTGTGGTATAATTTCTGCCGCCCATTATTTTAAATATTTACGAACGAATAATACTCAAAACTTTTAAAATAAAATAAGAATCAAAAAGTCTAAACCGGCAACACTAGTCATGCCACAAGAAAAAGGCGGCATATCTGTAAAAAAACTCGTGCTATGGTAACACTAAATATATGGTGGCGTAATAAGTACTTATAACTGACAACTGATTCCATAGGTAAGATTGAGGCCGTATAAAGAATTAAACAAAATGCTTTTGTCGCGACTCCCTGGCCAGACTATTGATCAAGCCTCAGTGTTGCCAAGTTAAAATTAAATACTTGTAGTTTTGTGAAATGGCCCACTAATCACGAAAATATCTCCATCGCAACATGGCACTGTCTCTTCGGTGGAGTCGCGGTGCACACATTCATCATCATCATATCAGCCGAAAGACGTCCACTGCTGGACATAGGCCTCCCCCAAAGAGTGCCAATGTGATCGGTCCTGCGCCACCCGCATCCAGCATACTCCCGCGACCTTTACCAGGTCATTACTCCACCTAGTGGGGGTCTACACATGCTGCGTTTTCCGGTACGTGGTTGCGCCCTCAAAACCTTTCCGCCCCACCGGCCATCGCGTTTTATGTGCAATATGCCCCGCCCACTGCCACTTAGGTTTAGCAATTCGGAAGGCTATATTGGTTACCTTGTTCTGCTGAGAATTGCCTCATTTCTAATGCGATCACTCTCCATTGCCTTTTGGGGGACTTTGAGCGTTCTTATGTGCTCATAGTGAGTGCCCAATTTTCAGTGCCACTTTTATTTTATTTTTTATAAAAGACTGTCCAGTGATTGATCCTAGTCTCTTGTTTTGAAGGCATCGTAGTTCTCAGGAAATACAGATGAAGGGAGCGAATTCCATTCCTTAGCACTTCGCATTAGGAAAGACGGGCCAACGGCGCTACCACGAAAATCGAAACTCAAAGTTCCTATACATGCATCCCTGTACTTAAGTAATGTAAGTGCGATAGAGATGGAGATACCCGAACTTCGAATTTCGATTTTCGTGGTAGCGCCGCAAATCACTTCGTGCGAATAAGTAAATGGTAAATGGTATAGTTGAAATTTTCTAAACTAAGCTCATGAATGGCCATTGTACTGAGCTCATGAATGCCTTTGTTTGCGGTCCGGACAAAAGCTATTCATGACGAGCGCGTACCAAATTTGCAAAAAAATTTGGTCCACATAAAATCTTTGAATTATGAACTCTATCTTCTTTTACAATAGATTCCAAATTACCACAGCGCCTTGTACCTGGCTCGCTGGGAGCGGCTTTTTGGTATCTTTTAGTCCATTTTGAATCTATTGACTAAGACGATAGAGTTCATTATACAATGAACATTTTATGTGGCGCTAATTTTTTTTGCAAATTTGGTACGCGCGCGTCATGAATAGCTTTTGTTCGGACCGCAAACAAAAGCATTCATGAGCTCAGTACAATGGTCATTCATGAGCTTAGTTTAGAAAATTTCAACTATACCTACGTTGACAACATAAGGATGCATTCGCTCCCCACGCCTGGTCGTTTGGCAACACACTGGTCAAAGGTCTTGAGACTCTGCAGCAATGGATTGGTGCAGCAATTACATGGGCGAAATGTAACATAGTTATGTTTTAAGTTCACTTCCAATATCGCCACTGCCTGGCTAGTATGATCATAAAGCATTCGTCTCGGCCGCACTGACTTTACTTGCTAGTAAGGACGACACATACACAATCATGCTAGTTAGAATAAGTGTTTTAACAAAAAATAGACGCACAAACATTTTGTTAACATGATTACTTAAGCTAATGTGAAATTTATTTACCGCATAAATCGACTGATTTTTTAATGTAATTTTATATTTTTCGAAATAACGGGAATTGCATAGAAGTAAATGTAAGTAATCATTAAATCATCAAAACGGTCTGTAATCAAAGTCAAACATGTCTTATTGTAGTCGACCACCAAATACCAATTTTATGATGTTTTCTTCTTTTTTTTTTTTTTTTTCTTTTTTTTTTTTTTTTTTTCTTCTTATTTTCTTCTTATTTATTATGACCAACAGATGAATTGAAACATGTATCACTTTGTCAAAATGACCACTATAGGCTTGGTTGTGTATAGGCGACGCGTGCAGCGGGCTGTCAAGCGAGTATCATAGCGCTTAAGCCTGTACTTAAACACGACAAGGAAAAACTATGTGTGTAACATTGTACCTGCTAATCGAACACACATGTTTGAGAACCCTTGCTTGTAACAATGCAAATGTGACACTTGATTTTATTTTATTTTTACTATTACCACATCATATAAATGAATTTATTAATAGTAGTAATATTATAATTAAGCAATAAAAAGTGTTAGTGATATCGATACATTAGTTTTAACGTGTATTTAAAAGTCTAGTTTCTAAATGTCTTCTTTTAAGTGCAATATTAATTTAAAAGAAATTATAAGCAATATTCGTACACATCATTAGGGTCTTAATTTGATATTTTATAAGAGTAGTAAAAAAATATTTATTTCTAAAGCTGTGCATTCGCCGACGCGCCGCGCCGCGCCGTTTGACAGATGGATCTATAGACGTAATATTTTAACCTCATTCACGGGTTTGTCAGGTAGTTTTCGCTTGATCGTGGACGGATCAGGGGCCGTAGACAAGGTTACAATCACCAAGCGCTAACGCCAATAGAAAATAATAAAATGTAGGGGAATGACAGATGCCGACGAAACACTTTTCGTTAACATCTGTCATTCCCATACATTTTATTAGTTTTCTATTGGCGTTAGCGCTTGTCGATTGTAACCTTGTCTAGGCCCCCAGCCATCGGACGCATTCACGTCGACGCCAGAACACAGACAGACATACACACAGGGGTGACAAAGATATAAGCATCGACAGTAACACAAGTGGGAACGAGATACAACGAGAGACAATGCCATATTTCAAGTAATTAACCTCTATCCCTTTTGGGCGCTCGCTAGGACTCCACCTTTTAACCTCTATCTATGACGTGATGCGTTCCAATGTTTTATTCGGATGGCGCCTGGGCACGTCGCGCCAACTATATTTAAACGCTACAGTTTCGACATGCATGGACCGATTTCGGCGCGGCGCTTCTCCATTTGGCTTGGTGTAGCGTTCGTGAATACCCAGCTTTAGTAGAACCTGATGGTAAAATCACTGCCGATTTCTGTTAATTTAAATATATTATAGATTAAATATTTCGGCCATTAAAAGTGAACTACTTAGTCGTAATTTTTTTCTAGAAATTATTGGAGGAGTAAAAAAAATGTAAATTGTTGGGCTGTAGAAATGCCTTTTTTGTAATATTTCAATTTATTTTTAAAAAACAAAGATTCTGTAAGTAGATCTATAATAAAATAAACATGTAAGTTTATTATATCACTAATGTTTTATTTAACGATGCCATTTTATACCAGGTGCTGATTGAAAGATCCAGAAGGCCAGCTCACGATAATATATTTAAAACAAATGAGAAAAACCGGCCAAGTGAGAGTCGGACTCGCGCACGAAGGGTTCCGTACCATTATCTATAAAAACAGCAAAATGAAACGTTTGTTGTATGGGAGCCCCCCTTAAATATTTATTTTATTTTGTTTTTAGTATTTGTTGTTATAGCGGCCACAGAAATACCTACATAATTTGTGAAAATTTCAACTGTCTAGCTATCACGGTTCTTGAGATACAGCCTGAAAAAAAAAACGTTTTTTGTATGGGAGCCCCCTAAATATATATTTTTTTAGTATTTGTTGGTATAGCGGCAACAGAAATAGATAATTTGTAAAAATTTCAACTGTCTAGCTATCGCGGTTGAGATACAGCCTGGTGACAGACAGCGAAGTCTTAGTAATACGGTCCCGTTTCTACCCTTTGGCTACGGAACCCTAAAAACCCCTTGGTTTAAAAGTTGTAGTTTCATTAGGCAGACATTAGTCAAGTGCTTAATGCGCGCGGCTTAAGAACGCCTGCGACGGTCCTCGTTAGATACAGAGCCCCTACCTAAACCCTGGGAGAGCGGGAAAAGAGACCGCCGACACTCGCTCTATTTGACACGCCTAAAGTGATCTTTTACTGAATGTCATCATGTGCCTCGCTCGAGGCGCTCGCCAACGAGTCTTGGCGAGTGGAGGCCGTTGGAGTGCTAGCCATCGACACTCGCTTCAGTTGCTCGCTACCACAGAGCTACACGGATTTTTGGGATCCCAAATTACTGGTTCCATTTGATACAGCTCGATAAAAGTAGAACACAACTCATTACGCCACTCCAGCGTCTCCGTCATTATAAAAAATAGTTATTGTTAGTAAATAGGTTACGTCGTTACTCTGCAGCAGCAAACACGAAGTGACCGAGCGCGAGAGTGTGGAAGATTGCCTCGCCTCGCCTCTCGCGTCCGAAAAACCGACAACAAGCGGAGCGACCGCGAGGCAAGACGAGGGAACACGAGCGCATCGTCCACACTCTCGCACTCGCGTTCGCTCGTGTACGCTCGCGAGAGTGGAGACCCCCATCAGGCAAAGTGAAACTGTTTTTGTGTTAGCCCGTGCGATCGCCAGTGGGCGCCCGCGGCGCGGGATGCGAGCGCAGCAGCCCTGACGGCGCGGGTGGGCGCCCGCGGCGCGGGATGCGAGCGCAGCAGCCCTGACGGCGCGAGGGGGCGCCCGCGGCGCGGGATGCGAGCGCAGCAGCCCTGACGGCGCGGACCGGAGGCACGGATAGCTACCGATGTAATTACACTCCAGCCGAGTATCATCGCATCATTAACAAAAATCCCTTAAGGCCTCCACCCACCGAACGCGTGTTGTGTGCGGCGCGTGTCGGGCGCGGTTGAAGCGGTATATTCGCACCGCAAGCGGGCGGCGTGTAGCAATGCGGGGGTACGCGGCGGGTGTAGTTTCAATGCTTCACAACTTGCGCGGGCTCGCGCAGCACACGCGCCGCGCACGACACGCGTTCGGTGGGTGGAGGCCTTTAACGTGTCAGACGCGCGGTACACAGTGTGAGCATGTTCACCGACTGTTTTGGCATAATATAATTAACAGCGACATAAGTCGCTGTTAACCATTTGTTGATAACAAATGGTTCACAAAATGATCTCTGACCCGAGCGAGGCGATTATCTCGCGATTGGTAGATTCCGCAGTAACAGCACAGTAGATAGATATACTTGTATAATAGATGAAAGAAATTTTACGTCCCGAGTAGATGCACTTACACAGACACGCAACGTCAACAATAAACTTAAGCACTTCGGTACACTTCTCCGCGCATGTGCCGCGTACTAATTACGTAACATTTTTTGTGATGTTCACTGAATAATGAACTTTATCTTCTTTGAGAATACACTCGCGGGCAAAGAATACGGGTCACCCTAAATGAAATAACTGCAATAGGTTTTTTAAAATATTTAATACTTGTTTTATTTACATAATATGCTATTCTTTACAATACCCAACTGTATTAACAATTTCCTGGATCATATCATAAAAATATCGATATCCAAAAATCACGATTTTTGCGATATCTCGCTCCGTTAACGTTGTTTTTTTTCATGGGTTTTTACGAGTCCGATTTAAACCTGGTAACGTTACATTTTTTACTGTTATTAGCAGTTTATATGTAAAATTAAATAAAGATCATGACAGAATTAACTGTACAACCTCTTACGCACTATTTTAGGAAATATGACGGTATTTTACCGACCCATATTCTTTGCCCGCGAGTGTAGATTCCAAATCAGCTAAGCTACTAAGCTAGGTTTTTTTTGTCTTTTAGTCCATTTTGAATCTATTGAATAAGACTACAGAGTTCATTATACAATTAACTTTTATGTGGCGCTAACCTTTTTCTAGCAAAAAATGGCACGCGTCCGACCACACAGTCGTATTGTTAGACTTGAATGCTTTTATTCTGAAGATAAGAAGATCAGTCCAGTTCTGAAATTCTCAACTATAATTAGATAATTACCCATGTCTATAGCTTCGGCACGCTCTGCAGCTTAAACGCCTTGATGGAGTTTAACATGTGAGATGGATGTCGTTAGATTCCTCTTAGTCGAGGACGCGCAGGCCAATTATTGTAGAAAAGCGGTTGGGTTTTAGTTGTCATTAAATAAAAGGTATACGTCACTATGCCTGACACCCTCTACACTATCGGCGATTACAGACGATTACGGGCGAGCGCGATCGTGCAAAGGGCAAATTCGGCTGTACTCGGCGATCATTGTCTATGATGGCCTGCGATCCGTGATTTGTCGGTTTTCGGGCACGTATCAAAGGGAATTAAAGGGAATCGCCTACTACAGACGATCGTGTGGATGCTTGTACGATGATCGTGCCGATTATAGACGATCTCACACGATCACCGATCATCGCCGATAGTGTAGAACGGCCATTAGGCCCTTGCCGGGTACTGGCACGGTTAACTTTAGTACTCGCACACACCTCACACTGTACAAAACATCATCAGTACAAGTAAAGGCAAACAACAGGCGGTATTATTGCTGAAGAGCGATCTTTTCCAGACAACCTAATAAACAACAATATTATAACTGAGAACGTAACTCTGGAGTAACACAGACAGGTCTTTCTGTTATGTTTTCACGATTCAGATGAAATAATTTGGTATGGAATAGTTTGAATCCTGGGAATCGACGCTTGCAACTCTAGGGTAGGTACCCTAGATGCCTGTGATATTAAGAGAGAGAGCTAGGAAGGCCACAACGGAATGGGCCATTTTATCCGTATAAAATAATCGGCTCGAACCGGGAGCGGTATCTATATTTTGTATACTATGACGGTGGCAAATAAGCATGCCGTCAGCCTGATCGTGATCAGACGTCGTAGATCGTAGTCGATGGACGATTGCGATTCCATACAGATACTATACAGTTATTCCAGACAGAGAGGTATACATATGCAGATATAGAGGTAGGTAACGCCAGGTAGGTATTAAACTCCAGGGTTCTTGACTTTCAATTCGTATACACGCGACCTAACAAACTTGTACTCAAAACAAATAATTAGCAGGTACGGTGGAAGGATTCTAGGAGCCAAGACGAGCTGGTTGACTCATGCTCCCACCTTTGAGCGAAGACCCAAACTCATCATCTCTTTATAGAACTTCACCAGGTTGTAGTGTGGATACAGACGTTGATTAAGCTCTATGAGGTAACGGAGCGGTATGCGGGGAATAACTTTACCAATAGCATTGCTAGCCTCGCCCATGCATCTCTTCCTATTGGTGGATTTTTCCTCGCATACCGTTCTGTTACCTCGCACGGCTCTGGTGGATACTCAATACTCACCTAATAGTCTTAGAGCGCTCCTCTGCAGAGTCGGCCCCCTCCGCCTGGCCCCGCCCCGCCCCGCGCCGCCGGAGACTGCGCTCGCCACCACACCATCGGTCGAAAAGTCTAGCCCGACAGATGGCGTGTCAGTCCACTTTTTTACCAAGTTATTTGCAGGTTATACTATTAAAGATGTTATAATGATAGCCATCAGAGGCGTAATTACGTAACTTTTTCGAAAGAGCGCTAGGACAACTCAGCTGTCATTTTCCTATAGGTACTAAACATGACATTAAGCTCTACCTAACGTACGTTTGAAGTGTTACGCAATCGACCTGCAGGAAAGACTTCTCGTATTTTGTAAAGGATTCCACTGGTTTAATTTCTATATCTAATCTTTGATCACATTGACGTTGTAACAGTTCCTCATATTAATTGATAAAATCATACAAATTCTTTGATCATATCAAATGCATATTAGACAAAGCTATTGCCCTAAGGTAATTGTCACAGTGTTCGACATTGCTCCAATAATTAACATCGTAAATCTTAATTCATAGCAATAGAGATGACAAGCAGCGGCGTGCCAATTATTGAAATGAAAGTGTCGAACATTGGGACTTTTACCTCAGTAGACCTAATCTGGTTGCATTGAGATAAGTTATTCAAATCGTTCAGCAAGTAGTAGGGAGGTAAAAATAATGGCGTCGCTGTCCACCGGGTACTGACGGACTCGTCCCCACGCGCGTCGCAGTTTGCACTCCGCCGTGGTGATCCAGTCAGCGCGCGCGCCGGCCGCTAGCAGCGCGGCCAGCAGCAGCAGCGCGGACGCCGGCCCTGCAACACAAGCGATACGGCTATTTAACACTTACTTTATGCAATAATTAACACTTTCATAGCAGTCTGAGGACGAGGTTCACGCAGAGTGCTATAAATGCCATGCGTAAACAGTATACCTCAAGAGTATTGTTGCGGCTGCCTTGATCCTGTAGCGCGTCGGCCATGTTCGCCGACGCGCATGTGGACGTATTCCACGCCACGCTGCGCAAACGCTGCGCCGCGACGCTCCGCAGGGTGCTCGCTAGCCGCCACAGTCACCTCGCCGTCGGGGCAGAGAGATGGGACAGCGCCCTAATCAACCACTGGCCGTTTCAGCACTTAAGTTTCGGTTATTAAAGTCCAATTGCAATACTAACATTTATGGATTACTTTGTCTGAATTAAAAGTAAGGATTACTTTGTCTGAATTAAAAGAAAAAAAAGTAATAATTTTATTTATTTTTTTATCTATAGCCCGCCTACGCCATAGTCGCTTTACGCTACATACGGGGTTAAACTCTGAATCGGTTAGCGATTTTGACAGTGAATGTGTTAAATTGGAGGAAGTTATACAGGGAGGAAAAAACGAATGCCACATGGAGGGCAACTACCTATGAACAGGGTTGGGCAGTATTTCAATTACATGTATTTGAAATACAAATACGTATTTTGTATTTGTATTTCAAATACTAATTGGCGAAGTATTTTGTAATTGGTATTTCAAATACCGCACTCACATGTATTTAGTATTTTGTATTTCAAATACTTCACTTTTTAAAATACATTTGCACTAAAATACATTTTATTTAATCCTATACCAGTATAATGGACCGTTTTTTAATATAGTTAGGGGCTTAGGGCACTGTGGCAACACTTTACTGTAAGTGTCAACGTCAAACGTCAAGTGCCAACTGCCAATTTAGTTCAGGAGGCGAGGAGAGGAATTCAGTTCGGAGGATTTGAATCGGATAGATCTGAGTCTGAAGATAATGGATTTCAATTCACGTCCATCTACATCCACGTTGATAATGACGATAGCGATGGTTACAGTGAAAGTTCAACAACTGATTAGGGGGGGCAGTAGGGTTTAATATAGCGCGCCTCAAGGCTGCATCTACCCTCGAGGCGGGAGCATGGTTGCACGCGCTACCCTCCCCCCACAAAGGCACGCTGTTGGATGACGATTCCCTTAGAATCGCGGTTGCGTTGCGGTTGGGGTGTAAGGTCTGTGAGACGCACCGTTGCATTTGTGGGGTGGTGGTTGAGGAAAACGGGCACCATGGTTTGAGCTGTCAGAGGTGTGCGGGGCGTTTTCCGAGGCACCACGCCATAAATGATTTGGTTCGTCGGGCTTTAGTTTCGGCCAATGCGCCTTGTATCCTGAAGCCTCCGGGGTTGTGCCGTACGGATGGGAAAAGGCCGGATGGTCTAACATTGGTTCCGTGGCGGAAGGGGCGGTGCCTCTTATGGGACGCTACATGTGTAAGCACATTTGCCCCGTCCCATTTGAGCCACATCATCAGATCCGCGTCGGCCGCCGAGACGGCAGCTCGGCTGAAACATACAAAGTACTCCGCCTTGGAGCCAATGTACGACTTTGTACCAGTCGCGGTGGAGACTGCGGGACCTTGGGGTACGGAGGCCAAAGATTTTATACGGGATTTGGGGCGGCGGCTTAGGGATAGGGGCTGTGATCCTCGTTCCGGATCGTTCCTGGCTCAACAGATTTCTTTGGCCATTCAGCGTGGCAACGCCGCCAGTGTCATGGGAACTTTCGGGCCACCAACGATCGGGGCGGTCCTTTTTGTTAGTTTAGGTTATAACGTGTTATTGACGAAGCCTGTTGCGAATTCTATCATTGTTAGTTAAGTACCTACCTAAGGGGATGTTTTTTTGTACGCAATTGACGAAGCCTGCGTTGCGGATATTTTTATGTACCTACCTGATCATTCTTGTTTCGTAAATAAAGGATTATTTTTGTACAACTGATCCACTAATTCTAACCGGCAAATACTACAAAGTGACGACGGGCTCGAGGGTCCCCTCCCCGGGGCGGGGGTAGAAGTCAAGATCCAGTAAATTGAAGCATCTTGTTGTGCTCTTCCAGTCCATTTCATTGGCTGGATACATTCATTCACCTACTAGGCGGAACTTATCTGACAATACTTTTAGGAATTTAGTTTTTATGAAAGGAAATTCCTTCTTCACTTTATAAAAACGTGTAAAAATTGTTGTGAGATAGGTTTCAAAGAAGTTCGATCATGTATTTTGTATTTTGTATTTCAAATACATTATTTTGAATACTGTATTTTGTATTTCAAATACCTGTAACCAAAGTAGTTTGTAGTTTGTATCTCAAATACATTTTTACATGTATTTTGTAATTTGTATTTCAAATACAATGAAGCCAGTATTTTGCCCAACCCTGCCTATGAATAAAAGCCAATTTTACGCAAAGGAGACTTACAAATGTTTTTTCACATATTCACTGTCGAGTCGCTCCGCGCTACGCTCGTAGCCGATCCCGCGGTATTCCCGGTAAGTAGAAAATTCCTAGCAGTGAATGTGTTAAACAATAAAAACTCCATTTAATATATTTGGAAATCTTCTGCCTACCGAGATTAAGAATCGAAACAATCATATTCAATTCAATTCAATTCAAATTATTTATGTCAGACCTTGTCCATAGTGTTAGTATACATTACATTCACTTATCCTAAGTTAGTTATATCATAAATAAAGTATAAGAAGATATATCCACGCCATACATTAAAATGAATCCGCCTTATTTGCTGTGAGCACCAGGGGGCGTTAGTGAACTGGTATGTACATTTGCTCTCAGCAAAAGATGTCGTTTATATCAATATTGCCTTTTACGGATTATCAAATACACTAACGGCATCTGTACCTACAACAGGTGATGTTGTAAAAAATCTGTTTTACGCGGTCAATAGATGTCACTATGCAAGATAGGTTTACACAAAGTAAAATAATAGTATTTTTTTCTGTTTTGTTAGAGCACACGCGACCAGTCAATAAAATGCTCAATTTTCGTAACTTTTCTTAGAACCTCCACCGTACCATCATGTACCATAAATAAAGTACCTATATAAGCAACCTTACATAAGACCGCAGCCAAAGTTCCACTACTTGCTACTTAGGTATGTGGTGTGTTCTTGGGGGTAAGCTTCCCAGGGCTCCCGAGGGGGGAGTTATGTGGGGTACTATCAAGCTCAAAGCTGTACCTTGATTCGTCTATTTGCTGCCATGCGATTTATTGTGCTAGTGGCTCTATGTGCTGTAGAAACTTAACTAGCGAACCTGTCTTTTTTTTAATTTCTAAAAAGTAACAGAAAAAACTATATACTAAACCGAACCTGCTCACAAAATTTCACGAGAATCGGTTAAGAATGCGACCTGTAGAGGAGAACAGCCGGACAGCTGGACAGACACCGGACATACGAACGATTTTCGGCCCAAGCTGAAGCGTAGAACTTCGTTCGCTTCGCTCCCTCGATCGATAAAACCACAGCACATTGAATACTCAATTCAGTAAAGGATCGGAATCGCGCTTTTGACCCCTGGATTTTTCAAGATTATTATTACCAGGAACAACTGTAGGACGATTATAGAACAAACTTAAGGAACAATAGGAAGGTACCTTAATATACAAAATTTAAAAACTATTGAGGTTGAAAGCTTCAGTTATAAAAAAAGGTGCGAACACCACAGGCAAGGCAGTAGTAAAAAAGCCTCCGATCGCATTTTGTTTGCCCTTGCGTGCGTACATGCGATCCGAGACATTCTTCTATTTACTGCCTGTGAGTAATGCAGATTTCCTTGAGAAAAGTAAGGTAAAAGGTAAGGGTTCAATAACACGTATTATATGTAAATTATTTCATTTACTTTGCAGTAAGTAGAATAATTTTTTGCTGATTTTGTAGATTTCTTTTGTGAGATTTACAAATATTTTTTTTAGTAACAATATATTTTTTTAAAACATCTACGTGCTCTGAATAAATACAATTTGAATGTGTTTAAATAATCTGTCGGATGCGTTGCTCGACGCCGCCGCCCCCACGTCCACGCAAGAGGAGCTTTCTTCCAGATGTCTTTTTATTTGAGGAGCCTCAGTTGGACGTGATGATGTGATGAGGGCTGTGGCGATGCGGGTTGTGGTGCAGAAGTTGGCCACTCCTCAGGATCATTGTCAGGTTTTCTTACTTTGTCCGGTAGGTCGCACGTCAATGAATGTAATTTCAGTACCAGATCCTGAAATTTAAAAAATAAATATTAAACTAAACAATATTATCCGAGCATACTTAAATTTTGTTAATCGTCCCCTTTACCCCTTCCGTTGAGTTGATAGAATTAGGACTCATACGATAGATCGATTAGGTAGTGTCTGTATACGTTTGTTAAGTCATTCATGTGTGGAGGAGACACATTTTTTTAAGTAATTTGAAATTCAAAGGTGTATGTGAAGTCCCCAACACGCACTGGGCCAGCGTGGGCACTACTGCCCGTTCCCTCTCATCCTTGAGAGGAGGGCTGTGCCCAGCAGTGGGACGTATATAAGCTGATTTATTGTTTATATTATTATTAAATTATACTGCTAATATTTTCAAATATGCTTGCCACCGTATGCTAATAAAAACCGGCTATATGTGAAACCTAACTAACCTAACCTAACAATCCTAACATCTTATAAGCATTTTTTTTTAGTTCTACGTGTTTAGCTAAGAAATTCAATACATTACATACATAATTCATTACTTACTAACTGTAAAAAACGCTGTAATGGAATTAATAAAGCTTTTTTATTTTTATTTATTTTATTTATATGTGATATAAAAACACCACGTGCTTTTATGATGCCAATAAGTAAGCTAAAAATAAGGAATGATTTCTTCTAAGTACAATTTAGCTTGAAAGAAAGGAGTTGGATTTAGCCGGATCATACATAAATATTTCCTCTATGGTCGGATTGACTCCCAGACGAAGCAAGCAATTTTATGAAAATCTTTGAGTGCAGTATTACTTACTATAAAATATTCAATAATATCTCCTTTCAGTAAAATATCATATCTACAATATTTAAGGTACTGTCCCTTCAAGTTGCATAGCGCTGGGACAGCCTGTATATATTTTCAAGTATAAGTTGCTTGGACCAACAACACCGACGGGAAGAAAGGGTGTGGTGCTTTTGTAACCCGACACCAAACGCAATATTTTCTTAAAGCTATCTCGTTTGACATGAACGGATACCAATGCCATCCTGTTTTCAATGATAAACAATTTTTTTGTACATTTCCCATGTGTGCCTTAAGGAGTCCCTTTTCAGAAAAATTGACATCATGTTTTTAAGAAAATACTATTTGAACAATAAAAAATCAAGACGTACCTTGCATTGAGTGCTACAGACACAAAGCTAATAACATCAATTGATTTATCTTCACAGTGATAGTGTCTAGTAATAGCTGTCCCAGTCAACCTTCTCTGGTTATCATTGTGACTCATAGCAGGATTCAAAATGCACTTCACAAAGATAGCAGTACTTTAACTGATCAGGTGTCAAAGATGTGAGATTGATGTTGCCTGAAATTAAAAATAAATAAAATAAAATATATATTAAGGGGCAATCTTACACAAGTTGAACTAGTCCCATTGTAAGCTCAATAAGGCTTGTATTATGGGTACTAGACGACGATATATATAGTTCCAATAGGTATAAATACATAGAAAACATCCAAGACTCAGAAACAAATATTTGTGCCCATCACACAAAAAAAATCCCTTACAGGGATTCGACCCCAGGACCTCTTGCTTCATAGGCAGGGTCATTACCAACTAGGCTAAAGCAGTCGTCATAAAACTAAATACTTAGATATTATTAATTTCCATCAAGTTCATTTCTTGTAAAAAAACCTGCCAAGCCTTCCGGCCTGAAAAGTAGTGAAATCTCAAGCTAAACCAAGTACTTCAGCCATCATTTCCGGTTAGATATTTTCACGAATTGGCAATCACACTGCGAATAAGTAAATTCAAAAGATTCAAAATAAAATGCCAACAAGCAAACTCCTAACTAGTTTATCATTATCATTACCATTAGGTACAGTGCAAACATGAAATGAAGGATTAATAAGGACACTAATCAGTTTGGAGCGAGATATAAACTTATTTTAACGTAAGTAACGCGATAAAAAACTGAAGTACAAAACGATGTTTTGGAACATTGATAAAAAGTCAAGTTGACTGACGCATGCCCGACGTCACCAAGTATGTATATGCTTAGTTGTATAATTTTATTTATTGTAAATAAAATAAAGCTTACCTGAATTGTTAATCCAGATCCGTAGGCGATTTTTATCACTAACTGGAAAACGAAACAATGTGTGACAGTTTATGAATTGGCACCGATGTGTCATTTTGCAATAATATCAAATCAGTCCGGTAGAAGTCCAAGTGGTCGTATGTAAATCACTGGCAAACAAATCCGTTTCTAAATCAAATCGTAGGTCCATTCAAATAAGCGGAGGTCAAATTTTAAAAGAATAACATTAACAATATGTTCGTGGTAGAGTTGATACCTATCGTCTCTAGTTTCAGTGTGGCCAGTTAAGTCTCTATCTTTCCATATACTTCTGACGTTTTGACTTTGCCCATGTAATTACACGTATATTTTCACTACGCTTTTATAAAAAAATATCATACCGCAGGTTATCTTTATTTGTATTTTTAATTGAGACAATAAACTCATACTAAATCATTTTTTCGCATTTTTACAAATGGACAAAGTTTATTCTGTTTACCTACAATTTAAAGGAATAATTTTGTAGCAACATTTTCTCATTTCGTCTCTGTAATATGAGGGGCTACCGCGAAACGAAAACGAACTTCGTTCGTGTATCTTCCTCTCTGTCGCTCGAACTAGCAAGTGCAACAGAGACGGAGATACACGAACGAAATTCGTTTTGGTTTCGCGGTAGCCCCTCTGTGTTTCGTCTGCACTGAGTCGTTTCGTTGTACGCAGTTCTCTTTACTATTATACAGTTTCAAAGACGAGTGCGAAGTGATAAGAAATAAATAATTATGCTCCATTATTTATTAATAATTTAAGAGATTGCAGTCACTTTATGTTTATTTTAATTTAATGTAAAATATTTGTAACACGCAGTAATTCATTTGTTGTAATATATAAGATGTCGAAATGGAACGTTATGCAGAGATGTTAAAAATAATAAAATAAATTGGAAATTAGTATACAGTTGGCGACGTTGCCAGATCGAACTACGGCGCTGCCAGCGCGAGCTGACAACGTCGCGCGTCGTAAGCACTTCGATAATTTTAGGTACTTATTGGCAATTTGAATCATAAATTGCTACATACTCAAATGTGAATGGCAGTAGGTACATATTATAGGTATTATTCTTTATTTATGGTACTAGATACCTATGTAAAGAAAGAATATTCAAATAAAGAATATAAAAATAAAAACAGGTTTACGTATAGGTCCCGAATAAATGTATGTTATATTTTTTACTTACTGTAGTATTCTGATGTTTTAGGGACTAGGTTACCTATTCTAATAATTATCTACTAAACTCATCAGTCGCATCACAATCCTCCTAGCGATATTCCCGGGTGTGCCCCTAAAGGAGCCAGGGGTCCGCTTAGACACCTAATCCCAAGATTTGGCATAGGCACTAGTTTTTACTTCATCTTATTTAAAAACTCTTCGTACGTTTTCGTTTTTCTTCCCGTGGGTGTCGTAAAAGGACTAAGGGAGTAGGGTTGAAGTGTGTTGTGGGCGATGGGCTAGCAACCTATCACTGCAATATCACATTTTGTCGATCTTTTTTATACCCACATTTATGCTAGAAGTGGCGCTGGAACATAAGTTTCATGTGCTCTGCCTACCCCTTTTGGGAATAAAGGCGTGAATGTATGTATGTATGTACGTATGTATGTTTTCTTTTTGAAGTGAAAACTTCTTTAGCGGCGCTAAGCACGTTTTGGGATGGGGAAAAATTGTTAAACTCGCGACAGATATTTGTGACATCAGATGCGTAAGAGGCCACGTGACCGTAGGAGGATGGCGAGAGATTCGGGACGAGGCTGGGGTCGGGGGGGAAAATGGGGGTTTGACTAGGGGCACATAGTTCTAATTTGTACTTTATTGTTAACAGTATAAGGTCGTAACACATTTTCCGTAAATGCAAATTCCATTTTGTTTTATCAAACTTTTATATATTGCTGTTAGCCGATTCGACTTCATTCAAAACTGAACGCTATTCGTAAGAAAATAAAGCCGTTAAACACTTTGCAATTGCATATTCTGCAAATAAATTTGTAATTTTGTCCGCGCGTCCTTTACCGCTTTGCTATTGAGCAAATTCGAATAGTTCGAATTACGACGTTATTCCTAAAGAGATAAAGCTTTGAAAAATATTTGGCAATGGCAAAAACAAATTGGTATTTTATTTCTTCGTCTCCTTCATCAATTTTGCCGAGTTAAGTTGAACTATAGCGTACTACTAATAAGTTTGTTATTAGATATATTGGCACGCAGGGGGAGAGGGGGGCGGAAGGGGTTTTTTTTGCAAAATTAAAATTATTCAAGGTTTCACTTCTGCCGGCACTCCCGGAGTGCAAAAACCGATAGGTCTTTTTACAAGTTTTATAGTAGTAACTTGACTTCTTTCGTATGTAAGTATAAAAGTATGTATGTAAGTAAGTTGTCCGTCAAATCTTGCAAGTTAAATTTGACCCACTTCCCGGTGACCGATTGAGCTGAAATTTTGGGTATAACTATAGTTTGGATGACATTCAATATTATGGTACCATCGAGCTGATCTGATGATAGAGACAGAAGGTGGCCATAGGAACTCCGTAATAAAACCATATAACCTCATCGAGTTGGGGCTCGTTAGAATCGTCTCAATGAGCAGTTGATGATGGTATACAGAAAAGTACAGTCGGCAATAAAAGCTTGTACCAAAAATTAAATTTTTGACAGAAACATTTATATATTTTCGTAACAACAATGCGTTTAGGTTTAGTAAATATATCAGGTTTAAAACAGCACCATCTATGGACACCTATCCTGCTAGAATCCTGCGCATGTATACTTTGTCCACTTACAAGCTAAGCTATAATAAAGGTCAAGCCGTTCACTAGATGGCGCACAAATAAAGGATGTTATAAATTATTTTGAATCGATTTACGATCTATTAAGGCCTGTGTCTGGTTGTTTTTTTTTTTAAGTTGATAAGTGAAAATGAATATCTATTAATGATAATATTTGAGATTTCGTATAACGTAAAATATCAATATCCGTCAGTGGTGCTCCAAGCGACATCTCTTAACGTTCTTCAGAAATATTCGACCGCAGTCAGGGCTGCCAGATCGTATATTTGGATACAAAATATGTATAATCGGACAGTGTCTTGTATCCATGATCATTCCGTATAATACGATACAAAAGAATACTTGTAATAAAAAAAACGAAACAGCATCAATGTGTAGGTCAGAATGTTAGATTTATTAAATTATAAAAGAAAAATCGATTTATAGAATGGTTATGCTTATGTATAATGCGATCCAATTTCGTATAATTGCAGATACTTAACCGTATAGCCGCGATTTATTTGCTGGCAGCCCTGACCGCAGTATGGGATAGTTACTCTATGCTATATTTACTTTATGATTATATCTAATATCATAAAATAAAATAAAATGAAAATAGAATGTCATATGCACCGAGTCCCAGTGTTTCCACAAAGCGCAGGCAGGAGACTCCAGCACCAGGCACACGAAGCTATTGGAGCTGTCACACACGCGGCGCATCAGGGAGGCAGTTCTATTGCGTATTATCGCACTGAAGCAATCAGTCCGTGCCTCGCTCCGCAAACATACTTGATGCGCTACAGAAGCGGGGCAGCCCCAACAGCATCCTGAACCCGCTATTATATTGAATGCGCAGTGCATTAAAGGCCTTCTTAGTATAATTTATCCACAAGCTGCACGTGTAAAAGGTCTGACAAAATGCCTTAAACAGCGTTATTTTGACATTCCAATCACAACGCGCAAACCTGCGGGACAATGAATTGATGAACTAGCTGCCCATGAGCCTTTGCCCACGTATTTCATAGCAGATAGGCAAACCTACGGGATAGAACTAAAGGTCTGTGCCCATTAGACCGTATCATACCATGACCGTAACAGGATCGTGCCAGGGCTGCCCGCAGCATGGCCGGCACGATTACTGGTATTCCAAATTCTACCCCTACTATGAATGCTGATTTACCGAGTGGACATTTTCACACACGAGTACCTCGGCAATTTCAAATGCAGGGGCACGAACTCCACTCCGCCATGGAGACAGACTGGTCGTTGTGAAACAAACTTGCGAAGTCGGCTAAGTCGGTCTATAGCCTCGGACCACCAAGTTTTAACGGGGTCCTGGCTACCCAGCTAAATTGCATTCCGCTTGCATTGTATTTTAAATAGTTTATTCCTCGCTTTCGCTCTTTCTCCTGCTTCTCTCTATTGACTGATGTGTACTGTGCTGACTGTTCCTTCCGTGTGCCTTATTAATAGACAATGAATTGGTGTGTGCAACGAACGTTTAGTGCTTGTTATTTATCTCGGCACCTGCACCCGCTTCCCGGCACGCTTGGCGACAGCATTAAGGCAAGTGTACCTACCACATCTACAGAGAAATAAACAAACAAAAAGTGACATAATACATGTAGACCCTACCTAGGTGCAGCTTCAATAAAATATTTATATTTACAGTACAGTACACATTAAAAACAAAAACTAGATAAGAAATTGGCATATTTATAGCTGTCACAGTGCTGCGGCATAGTTAAAACAAGTACAAATAACCTATTATACCTTTAGGCTCGCCACATGCAGGCTGGATTCGGCCGCAACCGCTCCATGTAAAATGTGGTACCGGTTAATGTACAGCCATGATAATGCACGGCCAAAAGACAGAGTTCGCTTAAATGACAAGCTATTTTTGTCCGCCCTGATAATGCACGACCTAATAATCCGCGTCCACAAGAAGTGGACGCGGATTATCAGGCTGTACAGATGTATTGCAAAATTATTTTCCTTCGGGAAAACTCGGATCTTTATCGGAATACGATGACACCCGAACTGTCAATGAATTATCGTATTAAATCAGTGACATTCTCATACCCATTAATATGGAACTTTATTGTTAAGTGTCAAATGTCAAAATGAATAATGTTGTTGTATAATATAGAGATGTACAACCGCAACAATTATTAGGTACTGAAAATGGGATTTTTAAAACCACTTTCTGTAACTTCAAAAATAATCAGTTTTATTGTCACTACTAAACAAAACATTATCTCCGCTTTAAAACATAATTAAAAGGACAACAAAATAAAGCTTATCGGGAAATATTTACAATGATAAAATTCAAAACCTGTCTATATTTTATCTTTGGCGTCCCTCTCGTACCTAAAAATAACCTGCGTGTGAGAGGAATGCAATCGATTCAAAAGGTTTCATAGGCAATTTCACGAAAGTTATCACCACGCACACAACCGTTGTAATGAATGATAGAGGATTTTTAAAATTGGTGTTTTTTTTGCGTACCGATTGCAAGTTCAGCAGCGAACTGATGGGATGACAAAATGTTTTTTGTTAAGATTCTCACATTGACTCAATCACTTCGTTCATTCGTTTTTCTTGCAATCAGTACGTAATGTAACTGGGTGTGGTTTCATTCATTTCAACTTTGGTAAAACTACCTATACCTACCTAACATTACAATTTCATCGTATTTGGATCGATGTTTTCAATATTGTCCATTTCACAATCTGAGTCAGTCATATCATCGTCAGATTCGTCAGTGCTGTCATTGACGTTAATAACAATCCTATCAATGCGATCATCCATAGTGTTCCTGTGAGAGGTATTCATTTTCACATTTGATAGCATGATCACAAACTTTCTTCCATTCTTCCGGGCCAATAATATTTATTTTTTCTTTAATTAATTTTTTTACTGTACCCAAATTCATATCTATGTTTCTTTTTGATACATAACCTTTTATCTGTGACCATATATTTTCAATAGGGTTGAAGTCGGGGTGGTATCGAGGTAACCTTAACACTTCGTGTCCATGTTGATGTAAATTTTTGTCAATGGAATATTCTACAAAGTCTTCTTTATGCCGGAAAATAATTTCGTATAATTGTATTTTGGTTGACGATGAATTATGTGGAATATTGTATTTTTTTAACCAGTTTATCATAAGTGGCTTTGCGGTATTAGAGTTGGGCGGACATTCCACATATTTATTGTGATAAGCAGCATTGTCTACTACTAGTACAGAATTTGGAGACAAGTTGGGAATAAGTTGATTCCGTAACCATTTTTCATAATTAACATTATTCATGGCATCGTGATAATCACCAGTTTTATCAGTAGACTTATACATAAGTAGAGCACCCGGTACAAATCCTTTGGCACTACCTGCATGTATTAGACGTTGACCTTTTGAAATTAACTGTTTCACTTCTTTATCCGTAGAATCGATCCAGCACTTTCCTGTTAAATGGGATGTGTGAACATAGGTTTCGTCAGTATACACAATATCTCTGCCTTCAGATCTGTACTTCCTTATAAGGTCTTTGAACTTTATTCTTTTAAGTCTAACGTCATCTTTTTCCATCAGCATTTTCCTATTATTAGTAATTTTCTTGAATAAAAAACCCATTTGGCGAAGTATTTTTCTTAGTGTAAAATCGCAGCCCTTAAAATTCATCGTTTCTATTAATTTGGACTTTAGTACTTTTATTGTAGGGACCTGTTTATAAATGAGATGAAAATTATAAACCATTCGTCGTATCACTGCGTAGTCAAAATCATCAAGATCTAAATAGAATTTCTTGCGTGGTCTACCCAGCTTAATTTTGTTTGTGTTGGGATTTTCATTACTTCTGTATTGTTCTTCCTGGTTCAAATATTTTCTAATTGTTGGTCTAGATATTCCTGTTGCGTCCGAAATTCGCTGTTGAACTTTCCTAAAATACTCTGAGTCGTTTCTCATCTTATTAAATGAATTGAATTGGATTTTTTTACCGTTTTCGAGATTTCGGCATGGCTATACAACCTTATTAAAATTACAGCGAATTTTTAAATTGCGGATTATCCACTCTATATAAGAAGCAATTTGAGAGAGCACGATAAATACGAACTTTTCCGAAAAATTACGAAGGAAAATAATTTCGCACTACTACTGTACATTATTGGGCCGTGCATTGCGTGCTCCTAAAATTTATGGCGCAGAATTTGGCCGCCAAATTCGTCCGGCTGTTTAAGTGTCTATGGCAGTTGACGAAATTTGGCGGCTGAATTCAGCCTGTATTGTGCGCAAAACGCAACTTCATATGAAACGACGACGCGCGCAGTTAGTGACGTCACTAATAGACAGCAACGTGCCGCGCCCCGTCGTGTTCGGCGCCGCCGTCGACGTGGCCCCCGACAACAGCCGGTTATACGGAAGCATTTTTCCCCAATATGAAACGGACAACTTCGTACGCTTTGCTCTACCTTTCAATTAATCCTACTAATCCTACTAATATTATAAATGCGAAAGTTTAGATGTTTGGATGTTTGTTACTCAATCACGCTTAAACGGCTGAACCGATTTGAATGAAATTTTGCACGAAGATAGTTTATAGTCTGGATTAAAATATAGGATAGTTTTTATCCCGGGTCCACGCCGACGAAGTCGCGGGCGGAGGCTAGTATTATAAATGCGAAAGTTTGGATGTTTAGATGTTTGGATGTTTGTTACTCAATCACGCTTAAACGGCTTAACCGATTTAGATGAAATTTTGCACGAATATAGTTTATAACCTGGATTCAACTATAGGATAGTTTTTATCCCGGGTCCACGCAGACAAAGTCGCGGGCGGAAGCTAGTCAAGAATAAACTATTTGATTGAATCGGGCGCTACATTGCGGAATTCCATGATAATATTGGTCATTTTACTGTAACACTGAAGTAAAGGTCACTCGTATGTAGCTGTAACCTGTTCGAATACATAACATAGTTATTTCAAATTTGTTCCACAAACAAAACACATGCCGATTCTAACAGCTCACAAGAACAATATTCTATTGCTATTCTGCAAACAAGATTGGGTACTTTCAACTTTCCTCATGTTTAAATTAATAACGTAGGGTTGCTATATCGTTAGTAATCCATCAAATTATTACAATAAAATATAATTTACAAAAAAAAAAAACATACTAAACTATGCATTTGTTTTCATCGTGTGCTGCTATATTATTACAATAAAATGTAAATTAAATAAATTATTAAAATCATAATAATCTATGAGACTTTAAAGTTTCAAAAATATGCATTTGTTTTCATCGTCTGAGAGCAAATTTTAAGCCAATAGGACCTATTGCAATAAAATAATTGTATGACGAATAAGTACGCAATCGCAGTATTTCACGACTACAACTTTGTTATAGAAAATCAAATAAATTTTACTTGATTTACAATTGGTTAGTACGAATATAATATCGTGACGTTATAATACTCATACTTTCATGTGCTCTGCCTACCCCTATTGGGAATAAAGGCGTGAATGTATGTATGTATGTATGTATGTATAATAATCGGCGCCGGAGCAGTTTCGGCTGTCGCCAGCACCAGCGGTTCTTTGACTCTTATTTTTTGTTTTTTGTGCTCTTTTTGTTATTAGTTCCATAAAAAGATTTGACCCTCTTAGAAAACTGGTTTGAATAGCATCGTGAAAAATAATTCTATTCTTTCAACAACTAAACCTAAGCAGACTTATGGTGCTTTTTAATATGTCCTGTTAAACTTTGTTTAGTAACACATCTGTAACTACAAGAGCCGCAACCGTACGGCTTTTGTCCCGAGTGCCTGGTCATTAGATGGTACTTTAGACTACCTTGCTGACTAGCCTTGTACTCACACATGTTGCACTCAAAAGGTTTCTCACCAGTGTGTGTTCTCAAATGTTTTTTTAAATAACTTAACATGGCAAACGCAGAGATGCACTGATTACATTTATAGGGTTTCTCTCCAGTGTGAGTCTTCAGATGAGTTTTTAAATCACTTATCCTAGCAAATTGGAAGTTACACTGATTACATTTGTATGGTTTCTCACCAGTGTGCGTTCTCTTATGCCTTTGTAAAGAACCTCTCTGGGTAAAAGCATAGCTACACTGACTACATTTATATGGCTTCTCACCAGTGTGCGTCCTCAGATGATCTTTTAAACTTCCACTCTGTGAAAACGTGGAGCTACACTGATTACATTTATATGGTTTCTCTCCAGTGTGCGTCCTAAGATGATTGTTTAAATGACCTATCCGAGGAAACGAGGAGCTACACTGATTACATGTATATGGCTTCTCACCAGTGTGCATTCTCTGGTGCCTTTGTAAAGATCTTCTCTGGGTAAAAGCAGAGTTACACTGGCTACATTTATATGGCTTCTCACCAGTGTGCGTTCTCAGGTGTTTTTTGAAATGACCGCTCCGGGGAAACGCAGAGCTACACTGGCTACATTTATATGGTTTATCTCCAGTGTGTGTTCTCAGGTGTTTTTGTAAAGTACCTCTCTGGGCAAACACGGAGGTGCAATGACTACAATTGAATAGTCGCTCTCCAGAATGATTTCCTAAATGATTATAAAAAAGCTTTTTCGTACGAGTGGCATACTCGCATTCCGAGCAAGCGAAGTATTTCACGTCATGTCGGCTCTTCGCATGCTCCAGTAGAAGCAGTTTAGTTGCAAATGTACAAGTACATTTATGGCAAGTGAAATCCTTACTCGCTTTTAGACACTTTTTCAAAAGCTCGTGAGTTTGTATATGTTTTTCCAAGTCGGACTTTAAATCGAAACCCTGACCACATTGGTCGCATTTGAAGTGAGTCGCATTCGAGTCGGTTTTGCCAGAGAACGTATTGACGGCAGGCTGTTCAAGAGGAACCTCTTGTATGTCCGTGTTCATTGGCGACTCTACTTGTGTAGACTGTTGATGCTTCTCGACTGGATCAAGTCTCGCAGTATTTTCTTTAACCGGTTTCTCTTTCTTCTCTGGAAGTCGCGCTTGACGCTTGTTGGTTTTCGCTTCACATTGGCCGCGTAGTTGAGTGAGGCCTGAAATATCAGTAGACTGTTTCATCCAATTCAAATAATGATTCTACAAAGATATCTACTAATAAGCCAGGAGGGCACTTTTCCATGTTAAACGGTAAAGGACCATCACAAAGGGAAACTAGAGCTTGCTGAGTTGAGACCGGTTTCCTCACGATGTTTTCCTTTACCGAAGACCTACTGTTAAATATCATTCTCCTAACGTTGTGCCCTAAAGGAGGCCGGGGTCCGCTTTGACACTTTATCCCCAGATTGGCATAGGCGCTAGTTTAACGAAAGCCACAGCCATCTGACCATTGAACCCAGAGGGAAAACTGGACCTGATTGGGATCAGACCGGTTTCCTCACGGTGTTTTCCTTCACCGAAAAGCTAACGGTAAATGTTTCGTACATACGTTCTGAAAAACTCACGAACCCATGGCCGCTGCTTGACAGTCGCAAGCCTGAACCCACTAGGCTATCGTAGCTAGTGTTATATATATTAAATTGTATTTCTTGCATATGTTTTCGTGAAAAACCCTGTGGTACCACCGGCCGGGGTTCGAACCCATAAAGTCGCGTGTCTTTATGGACGGGCGTCGCGTGTGGCGGCGCGTCACGCGTGCTGTCACGCGACTGTGAAAACGCTCACATCTGCTAAGTGCCCTCCTAACGAACGACTTCCGTCGCGCGCGTCGCCTTTAACTGTGGCTGTAAGCCATGTATGGGCATACATGGCTTACAGCCCGGCCACGACATTGCTCTTAGCGGCGAATTCGTCGAATCGGCTCTCCATACAGGGTGTCTCGTACATGGCACGTCACATTGACACCGAAGGTAGGTCAGCTTAAGAGGACCCGAACCAACCTAACATGACCCCAGTAAAAGTTGCACGGTTTTCGAACCTCGAACCGTGTATCGTATCGTAGTATCGAGTAGATCGTAGTAGTGAGGATACGTGCCGCTAACGGCCCGGCCACGATTTCGCGCGATTAGCAGCAGCGACCGCGGTGAGCGGGATGTCTGAGCATTCCAAACAAATGCCCTGAGACGGCACCGTCTCTGTGCATTTGTTTGGAATAATTGGAACGCTCGCCGCTCCCCGCGGTCGCCGCGCGAAGTCGGGTCATTTAGGATTATTGGGCATTTAGCCGAAGCTTCAAACTATCTTTGTTTTTTAAGCATTATAAAATAAAATAAAATAGCCTTTTATTCTCGACCTTTACAGAGTTAAATATAAACTTAAAATTATATACTGACATCGGTGCTGTGGTCGATTTGCCTCTCAGCATAAGCGGGAGGCTAAAATCTTCCATTTATTTCTATCGGTTGCAGTTAGAGATGTGCCAACCCGAAAATATCTCAAACCGAATTGAACGGTTCGACTTTCTATGTAAACCGGTTTCAACCCGGGTTGATCAAACCGAGTTGCTATGACGGTCCTTAACGTATTAATGTGGTAGTAATATTAATGTGGTATTCGGTTTGACCTGTCCGAGTCGATCCGTGAATTTAAACACCTACTTGTTCGGGTTTTAAACCTAAACTAAACTGTTTATAGGTTATTGTTACATTTGTGAGCGTTACCTCGGTAGCGCCATAGAGTAATAAGTAATTATAAATTGCTCACTATATTTCATTCAGAATTAAATTGCAAAACAAAACTACAAACCTTGTTGCAACGAGATAAGGTCTACTAATGGTCGTCGTCGTCACCCGCCCACCTGTTCGGGAGAAATCGGGTTTATTCGGCTACTCATTCGGTTTGCCCGCTCCGGCCCAGCCCGCTCGCGCGAGTCGCGCGCGTCGGTTCGGTTTCGTTGGCTCGGGCCGCTGTCGGCGAGCGGGCTCGAATGTTGCGGTTCGCTGCTCGTTATAGAATCGAGTTAGTGGACTAACAAACCGGGTCGGTTCGACTTTAGCTTGACTCGGTTTGAACCGGGTTGGCAAACCGAGTTGACACATCTCTAGTTGCAGTCCGTCTCCAAGTCGGAGTCGGAGGTCGTTAAGCATTATTAACATTAGTTTCAATAAATAAAGTAGTCAGGTTTTTTAATGAAAACCCGACAACTTTATTTAAAGTAGTCAGGTTTTTTAATAAAAACCCGACTACTTTATTTATTGAAACCTATCGCGATATCGAATACTCCACTAGTGTAACAACGTCTGGGCTGATACACGAGTGTCACAAAATCCTATCAGAGGTGCAGCGACAATTCACGTGGTAACGACACAGCGGATGCACTGGCTAGAGAAGGCTCAGAATCAAAAGGACCGGCACCTACGATCCCTCTACCCCCTGCATGCCTGCGGCGCACACTGCGACTATACACCAAGGTAGAACACCAAAAATTTTGGAATACCCTGCAGGCAAACCAGGGAAGCCCTCCCGACAATCATCTCCGGATTGTCTAGGAAGCTAAAACAGCTAAAGAGGCCGGCACTCTGTCTCCTGACAGGAGCCATAACTGGTCATGCACTATTAAACAAACACCTTTTCACTCTAGGTACTATATTACCTAGTCGATCCATAAGTTCTGTCACAAAAGTTTTGCCGCATAGTAAATAATACCAAGAATGTTTTTATTTAATATAGAAAGATTATTGGATTTAAATACTTAAAGCCATATCACACAAATGCTAGGTTCTTCAGAGATTTTGCACTTTTTTAGCCAATCAAAAACACGGACATGATTCACTTTATCTTTTATCGATGATTCTTAAAACCTTTCAAACTTTTACATGAGATTTTAGTCGGAACCCTCCCTGAACCCTGTTACCTCCATTTTGAAGCATGAGATAAGTAAGTCTGGGTAAAACAAATTTTCATATTCACATTTTACGTAGGGTACTTGTTGCCCACAAGGTCAACGCGTTTTTCGGAAAGCGTAAAAAGTACGTAAAGTTCTCGATGAATTTGTTCAGTTGGAATTGAAAGCTAACAGAAAATCAAATGTTAGTTGCATGGTCTAAAATCGAGGTTTCAGAATAAATAAAAATACCTTGTTGGTCATCTGGAACACTGTTTTTTTTTATAAATTTGTTGTAAGTGGTATTTTCGTCAGTTGCGGCGTGTTTTTGGTTTACGATTGTCTCAAGTTACAAGGTTTCTTTTGTCATATTGCGATAATTGTTCAAAATGTATTGTATTGCAATTTGATTCGTATAAAATTAGCTTTTTAGTCATGTATAATACGAATAAGAAAAAGTTTATTGCTGAGTTTTATCTATCAAAAACCTTGTGACAAAACATAAGGACCGATTAGGTACAGACAGTCCTCTCTCTCTCTGCAGCATGGGAGAGGAAGAGACAGCCGCCCACGTCATTCTGACGTGCCCTAGGGTGGCAGAATACCGGGCAAAGCACCTCGGAACACCGGGGTCACTACCGGACGCCGTCGGCAACACAAAGGGTCTGCTAGGCTTCCTGGTGGAAATAGGTTGGCACGAATAACAGTAGTGCCAAAAACCCATACGCGAAATATGACGTCGAATTGCGGAAACCCAGCCCGCGTACACCGATAACCTATTAGGTTTCTCACCTGGATGTATCCTTTGATGTTTTATCAAATGTAGTTGGTTGCAAGTTGTGTAACTGCAGCGGGTGCAATGGTATGTCATAGGCCTCCCACTTTGCTCCTGTAGAGTTAGTCCTGGTAGAGTTTGTCCTGTAATTAAAATGTTTTGGATTACTAAACAATAAGTTGACTCACATTTATTTTATTGAGACATTTATTTATTTTGGTAAAGTATTGGTGAAAAATGAGCTACGGTAGCCTAAATGGTTCAGGCATGCGGCTGTCAAGCGGCGGCGGTGGGTTCGTATCCCGGCTCGTACCAATGAATTTGATGAACTTTTCGGAACTTATGTACGGAATATTTACCGTTAGCTTTTCGGTGAAGGAAAACATCGTGTGGGAACCGGTCTAATCCCAATAAGGTCTAGAAGATCTTAGAAGGTCAGATGGCAGTCGCTTTCGTAAAACTAGTGCCTATGCCAAATCTTGGGATTAGGTGTCAAATCGGACCCCGGGCTCCTTTAGAGGCATTACGGAGAATAACGCTAGGAGGATGATGATTGGTGAAAAATGATGAAAAATATTTAAAACCGAACTCCATAAATGGCATAGAGCACGGTAAATGAATTATTTACTTAAAAATAAAATTAAAAAGCCTTTATTTGATCCAATAGTAGTACAAGTGATACAACATCATGCATAATGCATTATTTTTCTACTTACTGTACAATTCATTCCCTTCGGCCGCGTATGTAACCGGAGTTTTGTAACCAGTTACCTAAGAAGAAAAAATTATCGTCATAGGATACTGGTATCCAAGTGATATATTTTTTTCCTTTCACGTAACCGAGTTACAACCTAGGAAAACTTCCTAATGATTACGATAAAGTACTTTATATGCCTCGTAGGTAACTGCTTGAAAAATAGATAGGTATGGTATTATCAACCTCTTTTGATATCATGGCACTCAACATTTTCTTCAGACGGACGGACATGGCGAAACTATAAGGGTTCCTTGTTGACTACGGAACCCTAAAAATCGGTTCTGGCGCTTCGCCGGCCGCTGCCGCGGCGCACTCGCTTCGCTCGCTCGGCTCGGGGGCGTAGGGTCGCAGTAAACCTAACACTCCTCCTCGCTTCGCTCGTCGTCGTACTTACACGGACCTGCCTTAGAATTGGGAATCTGTAAACTTGAGAATCTGTAGAATTGGGAATCTGTAAACATGAGAATCTGTAGAATCGGGAATCTTAGAATTGGGAATCTGAAGAACTGGGAATCTGTAGAATTGGGAAGCTGTGGAATTGGGAATCTGTAGAATTGGGAATCTGTAGATGTGGGCCTAAGCCGGTCCTAGGTGAAGCATGGGTCCGGATCACTCATGGTTTCATAAGAGTATTATTTATTCCTTACTGGATACTAGTTACGAAACAATCATACAGGTATCAGTAAAGGTAAAAATCCTATTACTTGGATACCAGTATCCTATGACGATCATTTTTTCTTCTTAGGTAACTGGTTACAAAACTCCGGTTACATACGCGGCCGAAGGGAATTTATTTTCCAGTAAACTATATTTCTTTTATATAAAAAGAAAATATGCTATTTGAAAAATTTCTATCTTAGGTATTAGACATTTATTAAAATTCACATGCCAGGAAAAGGCGTAATACTTAGATCCACAATAATGTAATTTAAGACCTTTGTAACCATATTACTGTGAATAAACGATTTGTATTTGACACAAATATGGATTTATTTGAATTAAAGGAAATATTTAGAGACTATTAAAATTTTCAACAATTATCAGTCACAGCGAATTTGGTAATTCAATGAGATGTTCTCTTTTTTCAGCTTAGGCAAAAATGTTTTTATATGTCTGGCTGTTCTCCTCTACATGTTGCCTTTCTCATTTTTTAAGGTTCGCTAAATATATGGTTTTTATGTTTATTAAGTTTTAGGTACATATTAATTATTTAAAAAATAATACAAAAAGACTTGTTAGTTCTGAAGATCACAAAATCATTAGTTTGATATAAGTCAACTCCGTAATCACAAAATTTACCTGGCGTTGCGCTGAAGACACGCGGCAGCTCCACTAGCTCGGGGCCGAGCACGAGTTCGTCCTTCACGACGTGGTCGGCGTACAGCCGCGCCGCCGCCGCCGCCGCCGCGCTGACCCCGCGCGCGCCCTCCTCCGACGACGACGAGGGCTCGACTTTTACACACCCATTTGAACACGAAGGCTCGTCTTTTACACAAACATTCGAACACGAAGGCTCGTCTTTTACACAAACATTCGAACACGAAGGCTCGTCTTTTACACACACATTCGAGTACGAAGGCTCGTCTTTTACACAAACATTCGAACACGAAGTTTCGTCTCTTGAGTATGAAAGCTCGCCTTTTACACAAACACTTGAGTACGAGGGCCCGGCTTCTACACAAGCATGCTCCATTAGGGGCTCAGCCTTTACACTCACGCGCTCTCCCTCTAATTCAAACACTGCCTTCTCCATCATAAATTCATAAATTATTGTGTACAAAGTGTTACATTTAATTTAATTTGCCCACACAGCTCACACAGCACAAGCAGACAACTTTTGCTTTTGACTTTGTCAATTTTGACAGCTAAGTATCTTGCGTTCCGATACTGTGAACATTCATATCCATAATCCAAAGAGAATATAACCACTACGTTTAATTTAAGAGAAGGAACTTCATAGTACTCATGAACCTAGAATACTCTTCTAATAGAGTATTCTAGCGGGGCTAGCACAACTGACGCCGCTCCGCGACGCGAGTCCAGAAAGATCTGCCCTCCTCTTTCTAATTAGCTCGGTGCGAGTAAGACAGAAGACGCTCAGTCGCGCGCGAAGCGACTGAGCAGCAAGTTATGCTAGACGTACAGGCTCATGATAGTATTCCACCTGTCTGTGGCGCTACCACTAACATCGAATCTTGAAGTTCGTACATCTCCGTCTTTCGATTTTGTGGTAGAGCCCAAAGAGAATATAATCACTACGTTTTATGCCGGCACCCCACTGCGCTATGTGACTTTGTATATTGGTCCCTTAAGAACATTTCTTTCAGACGCATTGGCGTATTAATATTGTATACGAATAATCCTGTTAGATATAAGTTTTGTTGTTAATAACTTAATTAGATTATATCCACTTATTGTACAATTTTTTCCTAAATAAATCTTTTATTATTATTATTTCTATCTTTTTGATTTATCTCGTCGTATTTGTCCCTTATAAATGAAACAATATTGAGTTAAGGTGCAACCATTATTTATTCTTTCAGATTATACATTTTGATTGCCAAAAAGGTAAAGCATAATTTCAAACTGCCTGATTACACTGAAATTATTATTTATTTATCGTATGGCTGGTTATATTTCTCTACTTCAAATATTTACAGTTTTCAAGTACGCTACCGGGTAAACTACACACCTGCTGAAATGTAAAGTACTTTCAGTAGGATTCACCTAAAGTGTTTCCGCCGGTTGGCAACCGCCTAATTTAGTATGCTGGTCTGCGACCACTTCGATTTCGAGGACGAGGGACTTAGAGAGAGATTTATAAAAAAAATGCTTAACTGTAAATATCTTTAATTAAAAAAAACCTTGCCCTGTGTCAGGTGTTCGCCGAGGCTGGGCTCACATAGTGAGATCATGTACTGAATACAGTATCTGGACCAGTCAAGAGCAAAAAAAGGTTTTGGTAGAAAATCTGCATAAAGTGTGTCGTTTTATTTGCTCTTGCATTAAGCCAGTAATGGCCGCTACTAGACGCGACCACTCTGCCGCACATTAAGCCAGTAATGGCCGCTACTAGACGCGACCACTCTGTCGCACAAAGCCAGTAGTGGCCGCTACTAGACGCGACCACTCTGCCGCACATTAAGCCAGTAATGGCCGCTACTAGAGGCGACCACTCTGTCGCACATTAAGCCAGTAATGGACGCTACTAGACGCGACCACTCTGTCGCACATTAAGCCAGAAGTGGCCGCTACTAGACGCGACCAATCTGCCGCACATTAAGCCAGAAGTGGCCGCTACTAGACGCGACCACTCTGCCGCACACTAAGCCAGAAGTGGCCGCTACTAGACGCGACCACTCTGCCGCACATTAAGCCAGTAGTGGCCGCTCGCCACTCGTCATCTCACCACTTACTTCCTTCCTCTTCATATCGTCTCTGACACAGCCCATCCGCGGCATCCACCAAATAAATAAATAAAACAAAACCTGGGGATTGACCTCGCGTGTCGTCAAATAAAACTCCATTCCTAATAAATATCGTTTAATGTAAGTTTAATCTATTTGATTTACATATTATCTGTTCCTTACATCCAGCACTATGGATTTACGCAAAAAGGACCTCGGATTTTAGACAGATTTCACCGGGTTCGATTCATGGCCACGCATGAGGCTTTCGTGATTAGGGTCATTACGCTGGTTACGCGACCACCTTCGGTTGGCGACCACCTGAAGGAGAAGGTTTTTCTATTGAAGATAACATCAATTCTACAGACCCTATTGAGACAATGTACATGCATTTTTTTGTTGTTTTAGAATAGAAATCTACTAAAAAACCGAGGAAATATCCTTTCAGTTCACCAACTCAGCTAAGTGGTCGCCAACCGCGGCACATAAAATTAGGTGGTCGCTAACCGGCGAAATGACCCTAATGATTATATTTGATGTAGTCAGGATCATATAGTTGGTAGCAGCCGAAGTAGCCAAATATATCGCAACACGTCTTTATAACTATAGGAGTAAGGATGTTACGATATATTTGGCTACTAACTATATGTTGCTGACTGTAGTTAAAAAAAAACTAATTCGGTCTCGTATTTGCTTAGAGCGAGTTTCTGTAAGGTAAACGTCCGATTGCTCGACGCCGTACTAGTATATGGAATGAGCACTGTCAAAGCAATATGGGTTAAATTCCAACATAGAGGATTTTTCTTCATTCGAATTTAAGCCGTGTCACCTTGACATAGGGTGTTCATGCCATATACAGCGTCGAGCAATCGGACGTTTACCTTTTGGCACTGGTCCCACCGCCGGCTAGTAAGCTAGAAAAGTTAGGCGAGTAGCATTACATTGCGGATCTGTAAAGGTCGGTTGATCACACTGTGCCTGGTCAGCACGCAATGAACCGTTACTCGCCCAACTTTTCTAGCTTACTAGCCGGCGGTGGGACCAGTGCCTCTCTTGTAGTTTCAGATATCCCCTCACTGCACCGTTTGAATAATAGGTACCTACACCTTGAATATGGCGCCGGCGGCTGTCATTCCATAGAAACCCGTCAAACTTCACATGCAATTAGATTTGACCATACTATTCTGTGGCACCGGTTCGTGTAGCTCGATGATGTAATATAAAAAAGAGGTAGAGAAGTTGTCTATACCACAGATTAAAGAATACAAGTACATATACCCAATCTCATAGAGCAAAAGCGTACCGTCCTAATGTAGGCAATTCTGTATAGAATTTTAGTCCCGCAGCTACACCACTCGATGCAGTATCCGAGCTACCACGGCTATGACGCTGTCGGCCTACCTAATAGTTTTAGTAATACATTGAGATATCACCAGATGGCGTTGACTTTCCGGGCAACACAGAGTATTTTTTGATTTTTTTGATGTAAAAGTAGTAGGGTCATTACGCTGGTTACGCGACCACCTTCGGTTAGCGACCACCTGAAGGAGAAGGTTTTTTCTATTGAAGATAACATCAATTCTACAGACCCTATTGAGATAATTAGTTGTACATGCATTTTTGTTGTTGTTTTAGAATAGAAATCTACTAAAAAACCGAGGAAATATCCTTTCAGTTCACCAACTCAGCCTAAGTGGTCGCCAACCGGCACATAAAATTAGGTGGTCGCTAACCGGCGAAATGACCCTATTTTATAGACAATATTACACATCACACAAAAATATACATAAACAAACGCTTGGAACCTGTGGTTTCATAAAACAATACCACGAAGTAAGCTTGAAAGCTCACACACGTATAGTACGAGTTACATGGATTTAGTAACAATTTTATTGCATTTAATAAACTTATAAAATATACCTTTATTTTATGTACGGAAGGATGTTTGTGATATAAGTAATTAGGGTACGTTGAACTTATTAAGGTGTAAAAATCATTCTATCATCACGATTACTGGTTCAAATCTTTCGCTCGGTCTCTGTGTTGCCATCTATAAGTTCTTTTTAGTAACAATTATACGTTGTTCGAGTTGGGAGGCCATGTCTATACGAAATTCCGTGTTTAAAAATGGCCACTAAATCTGACAGCATACGTTTCTATTGACGACGCGAAACTGAGGCAAGTTGGTGCAATTGACTCAGTTTTAGTGTACTACTTTTGGAGCGCTTATAACTTATCTACCTCTTTTCTATTAGGGTTCCGTAGCCAAAGGGTAAAAACGGGACCCTATTACTAAGACTTCGCTGTCTGTTCGTCTGTCTGTCACCAGGCTGTATCTCAAGAACCGCGACAGCTAGACAGTTGAAATTTTCACAAATTATGTATTTCTGTTGCCGCTATAACAAATACTAAAATAAATAAATTATAGGGGGCTCCCGTACAACAAACGTGTTTTTTTTTGCTGTTTTTATAGATAATGATACGAAACCCTTCGTGCGCGAGTCCGACTCGCACTTGGCCGGTTTCATTAAATCATTGGTGTAGCTTTTTTAATGGGTCTACGTTGAACCTGCTCCGTTTTTATTACATGAACAGAACAAAGCAAAGTCCGTATGTTGTATGTTGAATTTTGATGCGCGAGCGCGACCAGTCACGCTATTAGTGGATTTTGTCCTCGCTCACTGCCTCGCAACATCGCGCAGCTCTGTTGGATGTTCAGACTTAAGGCGATGCCTTGATTTGAGTCGAACACGCCCTCTAGACAGAGACACGCTGATGCCTTCCACGCACGAGGAAAAGAGATGTAACACTATTCGGGAATGGCTTTTTTGGACAAATTTCGATAAATACCTAACTTAGAGACGTTTTATTTAAATTTCATAAAGTGAGATTTTAGATGAGATAAAATACTATAGTATTAACTTGATTGTGTCGTAAAACAATGTATCGTTCGAGTAGGCTAAGTAAAAAAACGAAAATACAGACCCAACTTTGTAATTTTTTTCTATCGAGGAAATTTTAAGCAATCATGTATCGATAAAATCAGAAAAACAATCATATAGTCAAGAATCATATATCTGAAAATCAGACCTTATTGTTTCTTAATCTAGTCAGAACGGCGTTTCAAAGCATACTCCAGGCAAAATACGGTTTTGAAAAACATTAATTTATAATAGCGTTTTTTTTGTTGATTTCGTTTTAAAATGTTGTTCTAAGATGATATATTCAAGAATCCGGCAAACTATCCACCCGGAAGTGATTATGTAGATTTAAATGAAGCATGCATTGTCTTTTTTTGTACGATTTATTTTGAATATTATAGAGCAAATATAAATGAACCAAAATAAAGACAAAAATATCTATTAATATTTTTTCTGACTTTTCAGTAGCTAGTTAATTTATTATTTTTTTGATGTCTGAAATTTTGTCGGATTTTGTCGCTGGGTAACAATTTAATTGATAATATATCAGTTACACATAAAAAATTTGCTATTATAAATTATTTCCAAAATTGACATTTTTTCCATACAAGTTGTCAGTTCATTGACTGGACTAGCACGCGATAATTTCCAATGCACCGCCTTAAGCCACGTATTTTGTTTAAACAATTGATGCGTAGACACTAAATAAAATAATTAATAAAGATATATGTATTTTTCGTGAAAAATTATTAAGAATGTAGTCAAATGGAGAAAAAAGCAACGCAAGAGGTTAAATAATCACAAAGTTAAGAATCCAAAGATTAAAGAGGGGGTATTCTGTCCCTTTCCCGCAAAAGGCACCTTCACATGAAACGATTGTCATTTACTATGACGCTCGAGGAACGTGACGTCACGAACTTTTAGCGTTTTCTCTCTCAAGCAGCATTAAAACGGTTGTAGTTTCATAATTCTGAGATATCTGAATGGGACTTTCGTCACTAGGCATATTTTTTGCCTTCTTTCTTTTTGAGTAACAATTAATTTTGAGTCTACACCCGTATTCTGTTGCTGAAACCGTGTTTATGAACAATGTTTCTTAGTAAATGTATTGTCTTCATTGAGAAACATTGTTTCGGTAATAAAGTTTATAGCGAACTAGCTTCTGCCCGCAACTCCGTCCGCGTGAAACTCCTTTATATCGTAGCTCCATACAAAATTTCGGCTCCATAGGAATGATTTCCGGGATAAAAACTATCCTATGTCCGTTCCCGGGCTCAATCTCTAAACCAAATATCATCTAAATCTGATCAGCGTTTTAAGCGTCAAGAGGTAACAGACAGACAGACACACTTTCACATTTATAATATTACTACATATTGACGATTTGACGACCTGTTGGTAGTGACTCTGCCTACGAAGCTGGAGGTCCCGGGTTCAAATCCCGGTAAGGGCATTTATTTGTGTGATGAGCACGAATATTTGTTCCCGAGTCATGGATGTTTTCTATATACACTCGCGGGCAATGAATACGGGTCACCCTAAATTAAATAACTGCAATAGGTTTTTTAAAATATTTAATACCTGTTTTATTTACATAATATGCTATTATTTACAATACCCAACTGTATTAACAATTTCCTGGATCCTATCATAAAAGTATCGATATCCAAAAATCACGATTTTTGCGATATCTTGCTCCGTTAACGTCTTTTTTCATGGGTTTTTACGAGTCCGATTTAAACCTGGTAACGTTATATTTTTTACTGTTATTAGCAGTTTATGTGTAAAATTAAATAAAGATCATGACAGGATTAACTGTACAACCTCTTACGCACTATTTTAGGAAATATGACGGTATTTTACCGACCCGTATTCTTTGCCCGCGAGTGTATTATAAGTATTTATTTATCTATATAAGTATGTATATCGTCGTCTCTAGTAGCCATAGTACAAGCTTTGCTTAGTTTGGGATTAGGTCAATTTGTGCAAGATAGTCCCCAAATATTTATTTATTTATTTTAGTATGGATACATGACTTTCAATCTAGAAGGTCGCGGGTCCGAATCCCGGCTCGTGCAGTCGCTATCAGATATATCGGAGCGGCCAGACTACTCGCAAATATCTGAACACGTCTCTAATGCCTCGTCAATAGAGAATAGTGATGATGACTAGATTTTTTTTTAGAGAATAGCGATGATTTTTTTTATGATGTCATTCGAACCAGTTTTTGGAGATGAACAAATGTTTGTATGGGAGCAACTACAATTAAAGAACATAAATACCCAAAAATTGGAGACAAAGATCGACCTCGCTGGCGGCAGCGCAAAACGCTTCATACTGATAGACACGCAGGTATGACGTCACAACTGACATTTGTACTAATTGTATGGAAAATCAGGTAAATTGTTGTTTCGGTCGCGAATTACTGCGTTTAAGTACATAGTTGTCATACAATTTTGTTTCTATAACAGCATAAGGATTCTATTAGTAGCTTTAAATTTACTCTTGGACAATAAAAAAATGCATATTTTTTCTAAATTTTCATGGCTCATCTTTTTATGATTTAAATTATAATTTATACTTTATTACGATAATTTGATGGTTATCCATTTAGCATCACACCGTTAGTTAACATGAGGCATCATGCCTATTGTTCCGATATTTGGGAACACTGGCCGCTCCGATGTATCTGATTGCGATAGGGTTTTTCAAAACACTGTTGTACGTGATATCGTTTGATATTTAGCAGCTTTTCGGTGAAACAACATCTTGAGGAAACCGGTTTAATCCCAATAAGGTCCAGTTTCCCCTCAGGGTTGGAAGGTCTTCGTAAAATTGCCTTAGCCAAATCTTGGCAATCAGGTACTATCGACAACACTGCTAACTGACCATCGGTGCACCTTAAGTGCATTGTAATAAGGTTCTATATAAACACAGGATGGTCAGTTGACAGTGTTGTCGTTTGTACTATCGACAACACAGCTAACTGACCATCGGTGCACTTTATTTGCATTGTAATAAGGTTCTATATAAATACATATAGTTATAGACGCACTAAGCCAGGCCCAGAAACAAAAATGGAGATGGGCTGGTGTAATGTATGTATATGAAGACACTGTCAAGTACTTGTCAGGCCAGTAATAAACGGTCCGCGCTCGGTAACTGTCGTTTCATTGCTACGTCACAAATAACTCAGCTGGCCATGTCGCTAGATGACAGCACGTCTAGCACACGACGGCTGCGACATACTCTCGATTTTTATCGCTCTATACCTCTTCTTCTAAGTGTTCTAATAAGAGAGAGGCGTATAGCGCGAGAAAAATCGAGAGAGCTCGCGTGCCGTCGCGTGCTAGCCGTGCAGGACGGAAGATGGACCACTGAAGCGACAGTCTGGAAAGGGCCCATAGGTTCTTACCTATGGGCCCTTTCCATATGACTATGACCCTTCTCCTGTAAAGTTCAGTGCAACACGAGCAAACCCCTGATAATAAGCGAGCACATGGTGTTGACGTTACATATTAAAAGAATTTAAACAAAATATCATGTATTAAATTAAATTGTGACTAGCTCGGACAGATTTAAGGTTAGATGAGACTTAGGTTAGACTACAGAGTAAAACGCAGAACTCTACCATTTACTGTGGATACCAATTTATTAGGCAGTCACAATTCAATTTAAATTTATGTGCGCTTTTAAAACGGTCGGTCAGATTGTTTTATTTGGAAAAGAGGACGGCCACTGGCACGCAAAAGTGGCAGGGCCAGCTGGATGCGGGAGGCCCAAGACAGAGAGAAATGGAAGAATCTGGAAGAGGCCTTTACCTCCTAAGGGTTCTGGTGTGATATCTCACAATAATATTAGGTTTAAATCCTAGATTAAGTTATTTTATATTTTATACTTTCACCCAGAAATAAAAAGGCTTTTTTATTTTTTATTTATTTATTTATTTTATAAATACAGGATGGTCAGCTAACTGTGTTGGCGTTTGTACAGTGGTCCCCGGGAATGGTGGTTTAAAGTTTTAAATTATACTAATAGATTCACGGTTAAACTCGCGTATTAGATGCAACTACGGGCGACACGTTTCGAACTCTTCGGGAGCTGTTCAGCGTGAACGTTGTCGCGGCAGTGTAGCTTCACGCACTTGAAACATGTCGCCCGTCCGTAGCGACATATACTGGATTACATTATCAAATTAATTTTGAAACTTATCAAGATCCATACTAATATTATAAATGCGAAAGTGTGTCTGTCTGTCTGACTGTCGCTTAAAACGCTGAACCGATTTAGATGAATTTTGGTAGAGACAGTTTGAGTCCCGGGGAAGGACATAGGATAGTTTTTATCCCGGAAATCATCCCCGGAGGGGGTGAAATTGGGGATAAAAGTTTGTATGGTGCTGCGATATAAACGAGTTCCACGCGGAGGGAGTCGCGGGCAGAAGCTAGTATTAAATAAATACCAATAACTTGTCACGGGTAATGCGCGGAACGAATGGACCGATTTCAAAAATTCTTACACTTATATTAAGATTGGACTTTCTGGATGGACAGAGGGTATATTTTATCCCGCGGGTTCGCCTGCTTCATTTACATTACGCGGCCTTTGTATATCCGGCGGTTATCTATAGTTTTTCTCAGGACGCGGGCGCCGCGCGAACTAACGCCGCGCATTACTTATTTTTCAAACTTCGACGGCGGCAAACCTTGGTAAGTAGAAACTGTAGCCTACGGCCTGATGTGCCTGCAGACACCGTAGCCTTAGGACGCCCCGCTTCACGGATCCATGTGCTTGTTCCGTTTGCGCGGCGGCGGTTTCACCTTCATATGCACGAACTTGACGTGCGTGTGCAGGGTGCCGGCCTGGGTGAACGCCTTCCCGCAGAAACTGCATTCGTACGCTTTCTCCCCCGTGTGGATCTGGCGAATAGGTTTAAATAATACGCTCAGGGCATACTAGGAAGAGCGCAAAGTACGTTATCTTCTACAAACGTACGGCGCGCGGCTTGTATGTGTGCGCCATAAGTAGTATCTATGCGTCGCACGCACGCACACTCAAACAAAATCTCAACCCGTTTCTCAGTGCGCCAGTCGAGATTGCGACGCATCTAGATACTATGGTGCACACATACAAGCCGCGCGCCGTACGTTTGTATCATGATAACCTACTTTCCACTCTTTCTACTATGCTCAGGGTTCGAAAATATCCGATATTTATTATAAATATCAAAATATCGGATATTTATGATATACACCAAAAGTTTGATATATATCCATTTTGTATGAAAACCATATTATTATTTTATTGTATTATTTATGTATACTATTTGCATATGTGTTACATAAACATAATAAATTAACTAAAAAACATAAAATCTTATATATCAAAAAATCTACTGAAAAGCATAAAACTTTTTTTATAAATTCTAATCTGTCAATGGCCATACCTACACTTATTTCTGCATTGATATATATCATAAAAAATCATTGGATATATATTATGATACAGTACGATTACTGTTAGTTAAGACCTGACAGATGGATTGCCTTCATTTAATTTTCAACTTTAATCTTATACAAATAAAATAGTTATTACTAAATCGGTAGATGTGGGTAACAGTATTCTGAAAAGTGCTTTATTTGTATGAAATTAAAGTTGAAAATTAAATGAAGGCAATCCATCTGTCAGGTCTTAACTAACAGTAATCGTACTGTATATATCCATTGATATATATCCTCGAACCCTGAATACGCTATTTGACAAAAGTCAAATCAGCTGCTTTTTATGAAACGTCAAAAACGCTCCGTTAGTATGGAGTTTGTGGGGTTTACAGGCTTGTGACGTCACAATCAAACGTCCTTATTGTTAGTTTTTATGAATTTAAAAATCTTCATCATAAACCAACTCAAATGAAAGATTGATAGTTTCCCAGTATTTTCGTCATTTTTTCATTTAGTTTCACCTGTCCCGTTGTCTGTCTGTAATCAAATCTTGCAAGGTAAATTTGACCCACTTCCCGGTGACCGATTGAGCTGAAATTTTGGCTATAAGTATAGTTTGGATGACAATTCAATATTATGGTACCATCGAGCTGATCTGATGATGGAGACAGAAGGTGACCATGGGAATTCAGTACTTAACCGACGTAGCCCCGTTGAGTTTGGGCTCCCCGTTGAGTTGATGATGGTATACAGAAAAGTAGGTACAGTCGCCATCAGATATATCGGAGCGGCCAAAGTGCTCACAAATATCTGAACACGTCTTTATTGTGGAGGCATTAGAGACGTGTTCTGCTATTTGTGAGCACTTTGGCCGCTCATACATATCTGATGGCGACTGTACAGTGGGCAATAAAAGCTTGTACCAAAAATGAAATTTTTGTCAGAAACTTGTTACCTGTTGCTAATGAAAAAACAAATTATTTTCACTGATGTCAAATACTCTATAGTACTATCGAACCAACTGAATCATGACCCACCATAGAACCTTGTCATAATTAACGAACATACGTACGATCATATGACGTTAATATGTCAGTTAATTGTAACAAGGTTCCATGGTGGGTCAGGATTCAATTTTGTCGATAGTACATTTCTCAAACACGCAATGAAATATTGTCTTCTTACAATTAATTTTTAATCTGTAGTTTTTTTTTTTTTACAATGTTGTTTGGTAGTCGTTATGTGTTTGTGTTGTCCGTTTGTTCGCAGGACATGAGCCGCTCTCGTGCCACTTGATTCTGGCAAATTTGAGCCGACATAGTTGGCCAGTACGCCATTAAAAAAAGAAGAAGAAGGAGAAGAAATATTGACGTCGTGTTCTTCATAGTGGGCTTCCAAGTATCACGTTTCGGGCGCAGCGAGACGAGAGACCCGTAATGGCCTAGGCCCGCAAGATGGTTTTTTCAATTTCCATTCCACAATTTGTGGCAAAGGATCACGGCGTTCAGCCGTGAAAATTAAAGTTTGATTTCTTGGAGTACTTTTTACTTTATTCCATTGCATGTTTAAGAAAAACACTATACACACGTCGGTGTTAAAAGGGGTTGCCGGCCACATAACTATCCGACCTCGCTACGCTCAGCCATCTTTATGTACTCGGCCGGCAACCCCTTACTTCCCGGCCTCTGTAGTAATGTGCTATTGTTTAACCAGGGGCGCAAGTGGAATGTTGCGAAGCGCGGGCTAAAGCTTGTACACTCGCCATCAGATATATCGGAGCGGCCAAAGTGCTCACAAATATCTGAACACGTCTCGAATGCCTCGACAATAGAGACATGTTCAGATATAAATATAAAAAGGTTTCTGTCAAAAATTTCATTTTTGGTACAAGATTTTATTGCCGACTGTACTTGTACGACAGTACTCATTGTGCGTTAGCGCATTTTGAGCACCGGTGTGGTCGCACCTTAAGGGCGCGACCACACCGGTGCTTAAAGCCGCGTATACGCGTTGACGTGTCGTATGCGTCTAGTATTCTCCATGCATTTTGCTGAGTTTCACGGTGCGCTAGCGCATTTTGAGCAGCAGTGTGGTCGCACCTTAAGGGAGCCATCACACCGGTGCTTAACGCTGCGTATACGCGTTGACGTGTCGTATGCGTCTAGTATTCTTCATGCATTTTGCTGAGTTTCACGGTGCGCTAGCGCATTTTGAGCAGCGGTGTGGTTAAGTTAAGTGCACTCACGGCTCGGTGGACGTAGACCGAAGACTGGTGCAGGAAAGTCTTGGGGCACAGCGGGCAGCGGTACTTGCGGAGCCGCGCGTGGACGATATCTCTGTGCTCCTGCCATGGTAATTGACAAGTCAAAATGTCTATCCATAGACTCAAAATAGTATAAGTACATTATTCATAATAGAATTAACTACATCAGAGTTTACATGTCAAATACAATAAGAGAAAGAAAATAGAATCTTATTTCTTAGAGATGTACAAGGTCTCAAAGTGTCAAAATTAAAATAATTATATTTAAATCTCATAGGTACCCACAGAGATGTATAAGGTATATATGTGTCAACAACTAAGTAATAAAATAATGCAATCAAGTGAAGAGAGAGTGAAATCTCTCATCAATTCCGCAGAACAGTGGAATAAAGTTATGCTTGTCGTCCTTGCAAACATGAACTGACCGAACTCCACAAACAGCACCCGTTCACGAGTATGACGAGTAAGTGAGATTTACCGCCCACGGGCGCAGCGGCAAATCTCACTTCACATCCGGGAGAAGACGTAAAATTGTGTACGCACAACGGGGGGTAATTCTTAAAGCCTTCGGTTCGGGCCGCAAACACCTGCGATCTGAGGCATTAAAGAATTCATCGCCCTAGGTACGTAATGTACTATTTCACTACTCATGCTGGAAAAGTGTGTCATAATTAGGCTTAGCAAGCGAGACTAAAGTAGTACATTTAGGCCCTAGGGAAAATATGTATACATGATGATTTTTAAAACATTTTAATTTGACATATCACAACACTTCTTCGTATTAAATCCACCAATTACATTCTATTCTTTAAAAAAACGTTTGTATTTGCTAGCAACTAGTAACTGCAAATTAAAAAAAAAACATTGTAAGTCCACGTGTGGCACGCATATTAATCGATAGGTGTTTCAAAATTAATAGGTAACGTTTCTCAGCAATTTTTTTGATTAAGTTAATAAAGAGTGTTAGATAATCGCCCCGAAAGTCACAAAAATTGTGTCCCCTCTAATTTGCGAACGAGGTATTTTTTTAAAATTAGAAAAAATCATGGGAATAGTCCTTATTAAATTATTTTGAACAAGATCGGTTCAAACGTTTTCGAGATATTGCTGAAGACAAGGACGTAACGTGCGGTACGATTTCTGTGATGATACGACCTTTCTAATACGCACGGAACCCTTTACTGTGCGTGGACCGACACGCACTTGCCCGTTTTTTATACAGCATTACGTACAGTCAGCGTCAAAAGTAACTGCGCAATCGAAGACGTCAAAAGCTCTTATTCCCTTTTAACAAAGACTTTTGACGTCTTCGCTGTTGCAGCGGACCTATTTCAACAGGAGTTGTCTATGGTTTTTGAATAGATAGAAAAACAGTAGTTGACAAGTAATAAAAAAAGATAATAATAAAAGGAATTATTCGTTTCGTGATAGACTGTTTAAATGCGCAGGTTCCTACAGGTTGGGCTTTAAGCTTTAAAAATAAACACATAATAGTGAAATAAAATAAAAACTTGCGTAGCTTTTGATGCTAACTGCTACTTCCCAGGCCTGTTCAGACAGCCGCGTGACTTACCCGGAGCAGCGTGGCCGTGACGAACCCCTTCGGGCACTCCGTGCACTTGAACGGCCGGTCGCCCGTGTGACGCATCTGGTGCGTCTTAAGCAGCGCTAGGCACTGGAAACAACAATACAATAAATTCAAAATTCAAATATTTATTCTGTAAATAGACCTCAAGGGCTCTTTCACATGTCCGAGCTTACAAATTCAATTAATTAACATCAAATGACATTTAATACATAGCAACAATGAAAACATAGACAATCCGTGGGCACACATTTTCCGGGAGATGTATGTGTATAATAATAAGGAGATCTAAAGTCTCCAGCGTCCTAATGAAATATAATAATAAAAATGGAGATGTAAAGTCACCAGCGTCAAATAAAATAAAATAACTGAGATGTAAAGAGTCCCTGGTCAAATAATTCATAATAATAGTACTATCGAACCAACTGAATCATGACCCACCATAGAACCTTTTACAATTAACGAACATACGTACGATCATATGACGTTAATATGTCAGTTAATTGTAACAAGGTTCCATGGTGGGTCAGCATTCAATTTTGTCGATAGTACATTACTGCAGACGCCTGGAAAGAGGGGCTTGCCGGGCGAGTATAGGGTTGCGGGTTAGATATAAATATATTATAGTTTATATAATTGGACTGATGACCTGGTAAAGGTCGCAGGAGTCCGCTGGATGCGGGTGGCGCAGGGCCGCTCGTTGTGGCACTCTTTGGGGGAGGCCTATGTCCAGCAGTGGACGTCTCTCGGCTGATATGATTGATGATGATGAATGTTTTATTTTACCGGATCCACTGAAGATCAGCATCGTTGCACTCCGCGTCTCGATTAATGAGGCTATCCGCAGCAGAACCGAGGTAACCGATATCCCAATCGCTAAACTTAAGTGGCAGCGGGCGGGGGACATTACACGTAGAACGGATGGCCGTTCGGGCGGAAAGGTTCTCGAGTGGCGACCACGTACAAACGACAACACTGTTAACTGACCATCCTGTGTTTATATAGAACCTTATTACAATGCACTTAAGGTGCACAGATGGTCAGTCAGATGTGTTGTCGATAGTACTGTTCCAGAGGGCGCGGCGTGGGTAGGCCCCCCGCAAGGTGGACTGCACCTGGTAAGGGTGGCGGGAGTCCGCTGGATGCGGGTGGCGCGGGACCGGTCACTTTGGCACTCTTAGGGGGAGTTCGTTGTCCAGCAGTGGACGTCTTTCGGCTGATATGGTGATGATGAATATTTTTTCTCAAACATGCTCGGAAATGTATGCGTTAATATCACGAAATGAAGACATGAAGTTTCTTGTTTATGGCTCCCTACATTTCTTCTTGGCCTTACGCCAAGAAGTAATGTATATAAAACCCTAAGTAAAACCATTATTGTCCGCTACTCTAACTTTTTAAATTTGCTTACTAATATTAAACTGACAAAGGAAAAATTACATTCTGCCAACGACCACTAGACTGTAAGCATAATTGTGACATTAAAAAAAAACAAAATCTATGGTAGGTACTACACTTATGTGCGATTAAACTTGGTGCTCGAACGGCTTCTTCAAATGGCATGTTTAAAAAATAAAAAAGGCGGCAAATTACACAATTGTTTTCTGAACTTTCGTTCCGATTGTAATTATTTTTATTTTATAGTTCCTCACATCGTTTGAGAAAAGCACTATACAATCCTCGGCCGGAACAGGGATTGCTCGACTCGTTGTATCCGTCTACCCCAATCTCGTCCAGCAATCCCTTACTTCACGGCCTCTGCAGTAATGTACTGTATTTTACCGGATCCACTGAAGATGAGCGTCGTTGCACTCCGCGTCTCGATTCATGCTGAGTGGACCCCTGTATTTGAGGCAACGCTAAATTCCTTTCCTACAGTGTGAGTGTGTGTGCGAGCTAGTTTAACACTGGTTTATTGTAACGGAGCGCACTCACACATGCATGTAAATTTATAACATAGAGGACGCAGTATAGGGAAGAGAATCCAACCCACACGATGTAAAACGGCATCATTTTTTTGAATGTAGCCTGTTCTGTTATTATAAAAGTTTTTTCAATCGATTTGATTTCTTATTAGACTCATAGGCTGTGGCAGAATAACAGCATTGCAATTTGCATACTTGGCAAAATAGCAACTTAGCAACACGCACACATTGCTGGACCCTTTATGCAATGTGCACACCTCTCTCTTCTCTCATCCTCTGTTACGTTATCATGACAGTTTATGTCATTATCAATCCTGTACGTCTAGCACAACTTGCTGGTTAGTCGCTTCGCGCGCGACTGAACTTACGAGACGTTAATCGCACCGTGCAAATTAGAATGAGGGGGGTAGATCTTTCTCGACTCGCTTCGCCGCGCGGCGTCAGATGTGCTAGCTAAGCGTTATAATAATCCGCTTTATAATAATTCTGCGCATTAAAAAGTTGTCATATAAAATTTAGGTAATCCTTAGTTGTCAAAGTGAATCGTCGGCGAAACGTTAGTTGGCAAATGAAATTCGGCCAAAAAAGTTTTGCGAAAAGGCAGAACACCGCTAGCCCCGCTGTTATGTGTGCTTTATGGAATAAATGGTTATCTTTCTTTCTTTCTAAAACTTGAATTTGGAACCTTCTCACTAAAACAAAAGTCATAAATTTCAATAGTGATGTCTTGTGGGTTGGACACTTTTCTGTAAACTACGCATGGTGATCGACTTACCGAATAGGCCTTGCCGCAGATCTCGCACATGTTGTCCATCTTGAACTTCTGTTTCGCCTTGGGCTTGCCGGGCCGCGAGCGGTCCCCAGCCGGCTTTGGACGGTTCGGCCGCACGGGCTTGATGTTCAGATGCACGCGGTCAATGTGCACCGAGAGCGACACTTTTGACAGGAAGGATTTGTTACACTGGAAAACAATATGATAAGTTTGAGCCAGGTTTAGACGAAGCCAGTGGTTGTTATTGTAAGTAAAGCGCTGGCTGGTGAGGTAGGGCGCAGCGAGATGTCATCCCGCTCGAATGTGGAGCAGCCCAACTGGGGAAGTACCTTGCAGGAGACCACAGCCATGATGACACTACTAACTTGCTCTGTAGTAGTGTTGTGTTCCTGGAGGTGAGCAAGGTCGCCAGAGCTCCCGAGGATGCGTCGTGTTGAGAGCGAGGGAATTTGTTCCTTCAGCTGTCAACACGGCGAATTCTCAAACATGTCAAGGGTCGGCGACGCCCATGTTATTCCTTTAGAGTTGCATGAGTCTATAGGCTGCGGTGTCCGCTTACCAGCACGCTCGTTTGCCACCAACGTTGCATAAAAAAAAAAGTCTCAGTAGGGAAACTCACCGCATCACAGGTGAAGAGTTGGACGCCGTGAGCTTCATGCTTGTGACGTATCAACTCGTCCTCGGTTGGATATAGCGCGCCGCACTGCTCGCACGCGCTGCGACAGAAAGAGACGGTCAAGTGTGTCGATTCGACACGATGGTATATGTGATAAACTTAAGGGTGGCCAGGACGGTAAAGTCCTTACAAAATTTATTTGCTGGCAGAACTAAAAAATAATCTATCAGTTTTGTAAGTTTCATCTATATTCATATGTATGTGTATGTATGTATTAATAGGTATATATTGTTATATCGTATTCTACTTTATTATTATTCATCGCATCTTTAGACATGTTATAGAGTTTTTGTTTTAAATTAAGTTGCACTACCCACATTTTATCTGCTTTGCCTTAAGGTTGACTGGTAGAGAATGCTTTATAGCATTAAGTCCGCCTTTTGTACTATAAGATATTCTTTTGTGCAATAAAGATTAAATAAATAAATAAATATAGTCTCCTTACAAAGCTAGTCTGATTCTAATTTTTTTATATAATAAAAATATATTTATTCAGAAAAAAAAACATTCAAACAAATCGTTCAATCATTCAAGAGATTTCAAAGTTCCTGTATACACAATCCGCCATATGTAGGTCAGAAACTAAATTTTGTTGCTAGAAATTAAAACCCGCAGCCACGATTTGTCGTTCGACCGACGTTTTTTTTATAAATGTGGCCGGAATGCAAAAACTGACAAGCTAAGGTAAGGCCGACGAAGACATAAAGTCCGACAAGAAAGAGTAGAAATTAAATGAGGGCGCCACTTTCTACGTAACTGTCACATTATTCGACGTAATGGCAACAATTTAGTATGGTATTTTTTTAGTTCCATTTTATTTAATTTATACTCTTTCTTGTCGGACTGTACGTACGTACAGGTTTAATTTAGCTATTATAAAATGTGGCGGCGACGTGGTACCACAAATTCGGTCGGACACAGGAATCTGCCAACACAGGATTTGGTCGGCCACTATTTTATTACTGTCCTCAATCCTACCATACAAGTTTCATTTCATTTATGATGTTTTCTTTGATGACTTTATGTACAGTCAAGTGTAAATATATAGGCATATAACTTACTCATAAATATGTCCCATGGCTCTTATGTCAGCGGATTAAGAGTCCGCAGTAAGCTTGATTCTCCATACAAACGTAGTTACGCTCTCATTTTAAAACTACGTGTTGGATTGTAACGAAACTTTGCACATACAATGACATCAGGTATATCCAGGTCTGTAATTAGTTTATATGGTTCCAGTTTATAAAAAAAACGAAATACAGCAAAGATACCATAGTAAAAAAAAAACAGCGAATTTAAGTTTTTCATACAAAACTTGTTTTTGCTGTATTTCGTTTGTTTTATAAACTGGAACCATATAAACTAATTACAGGCATAGATATACCTCATGTCATTGTATATGCAAAGCTTCGTCACAATCCAACACGTAGTTTTAAAATGAGAGCGTAACTACGTTTGTATGGTAAGGTGAAATTCGGCCGAGCTTACTGCGGACTCTTTAAGGTTTTTGGTACATATTTATGAGAAAATGAAATCGACACATATTTTTGCACTTAACTGTACCACTTTTTTGCTATTTGCGCAAAATTTGCCAAGCTAAGCCGCGGCCGACCAAGAGCAGTTGAAGCTACTAAAAGTCAGCTACCCCTTCAGAGTAGGTATTATCTATTTTTTTCATCAGGTAGAGCTTATTGCAGTCGCCCGCCGGACTATAGCGACTGCGACTAGTGGGCGCGTCTAGTGGCGACCATAATTTGCGGCTGCTGAAGTACCGGGCACCGTTGACTACAGTTGCCACGTCACCATTGCATGTACCCACCTCTGGTCGTTGTTGCACCGCTGGCCGTCCTGCAGTTGCTTGTGGCGCGTGAGGGCCTCCTTACTGTCGAACTGCACGCGACACTTGCGACAGAACAGACCGGGCACCGTTGACTACAGTTGCCACGTCACCATTGCATGTACCCACCTCTGGTCGTTGTTGCACCGCTGGCCGTCCTGCAGTTGCTTGTGGCGCGTGAGGGCCTCTTTACTGTCGAACTGCACGCGACACTTGCGACAGAACAGACCGGGCACCGTTGACTACAGTTGCCACGTCACCATTGCATGTACCCACCTCTGGTCGTTGTTGCACCGCTGGCCGTCCTGCAGTTGCTTGTGGCGCGTGAGGGCCTCCTTACTGTCGAACTGCACGCGACACTTGCGACAGAACAGACCGGGCACCGTTGACTACAGTTGCCACGTCACCATTGCATGTACCCACCTCTGGTCGTTGTTGCACCGCTGGCCGTCCTGCAGTTGCTTGTGGCGCGTGAGGGCCTCCTTACTGTCGAACTGCACGCGACACTTGCGACAGAACAGACCGGGCACCGTTGACTACAGTTGCCACGTCACCATTGCATGTACCCACCTCTGGTCGTTGTTGCACCGCTGGCCGTCCTGCAGTTGCTTGTGGCGCGTGAGGGCCTCCTTACTGTCGAACTGCACGCGACACTTGCGACAGAACAGACCGGGCACCGTTGACTACAGTTGCCACGTCACCATTGCATGTACCCACCTCTGGTCGTTGTTGCACCGCTGGCCGTCCTGCAGTTGCTTGTGGCGCGTGAGGGCCTCTTTACTGTCGAACTGCACGCGACACTTGCGACAGAACAGACCGGGCACCGTTGACTACAGTTGCCACGTCACCATTGCATGTACCCACCTCTGGTCGTTGTTGCACCGCTGGCCGTCCTGCAGTTGCTTGTGGCGCGTGAGGGCCTCCTTACTGTCGAACTGCACGCGACACTTGCGACAGAACAGACCGGGCACCGTTGACTACAGTTGCCACGTCACCATTGCATGTACCCACCTCTGGTCGTTGTTGCACCGCTGGCCGTCCTGCAGTTGCTTGTGGCGCGTGAGGGCCTCCTTACTGTCGAACTGCACGCGACACTTGCGACAGAACAGACCGGGCACCGTTGACTACAGTTGCCACGTCACCATTGCATGTACCCACCTCTGGTCGTTGTTGCACCGCTGGCCGTCCTGCAGTTGCTTGTGGCGCGTGAGGGCCTCCTTACTGTCGAACTGCACGCGACACTTGCGACAGAACAGACCGGGCACCGTTGACTACAGTTGCCACGTCACCATTGCATGTACCCACCTCTGGTCGTTGTTGCACCGCTGGCCGTCCTGCAGTTGCTTGTGGCGCGTGAGGGCCTCCTTACTGTCGAACTGCACGCGACACTTGCGACAGAACAGACCGGGCACCGTTGACTACAGTTGCCACGTCACCATTGCATGTACCCACCTCTGGTCGTTGTTGCACCGCTGGCCGTCCTGCAGTTGCTTGTGGCGCGTGAGGGCCTCCTTACTGTCGAACTGCACGCGACACTTGCGGCAGAAAAGACCGGGCACCGTCGCCTGCAGTTGCTATCGAAACAAACATTTAGGGACGTTAAGTGATTTTTGAAACTTAGAAAAGAATGTCACGTTCTTATTTGGGAAATCCTGGTATTACTGTCTTAACCCGTCAAACGTGAGTCTTAGCCCGTCACCCCAAGAGCGCAAGGGAAATCAGGTCGCAGCCGTTAGGCAAAATACCGTACGTGCCTTGCGCGCCATAGACAAAATTGAGTTAGGCAAAACCGGGCGTGCCTAGCGCGCTTGACGGGTTAGGCTTGATTTCCTCCTACGCCGACGTCGGTCGCTGACATCGGTCGAGCGTACCGTCGGTCGCGTATGACAAAGAAAAATCCCGCATTGCGAAACCGATCGCTGTACGGAACGCCTGCGCCGCGCACACGTGCGTACAGCTGCCGGTCAGCTTCGCACTGAGCGCGCGATAGTGGTGTATAAAGCCTGGCTTCCACTTTGATTAGTGCGAGTGCAAGTGATTAGTGACTAGGTGTGGACAGCGACTGATTAGTGCAAATGATAAGTTGGCTGTGTAGTAAATTAAATAGAAGCGTGTTCTATTTATTTGCGAGTGGACTGCGAGTAGCCACGTCCCGCGCGCCCTCCCTTCCCCCTCACTCGCAGCTTGCCTGCCACTAAACACTCGCAGTGAATTGGACACTACTCGCACTACACACCTGCACTCGCACTAATCACCTGCACTCGCAGTGAATTGGACACTACTCGCACTAAACACCTGCACTCGCACTAATCACCTGCACTCGCACTAATCACCTGCACTCGCACTAATCAAAGTGGAAACCAGCCTTAACGCGTCAGCGCACCGACGGCGCGGCGCTGACGAGCGAGACCGACGCGCGGCATCAGCGGCGCGCAGCAATAAACCTGCCGCGGAAGTCAGCGTCGCTGTGCGGTGTCCCATAGAACATGGTGTATATTCGTACGCCCGACCGGCGTCAGCGACCGACATCAGCGTAGGAGGAAATCAAGCCTTAAAGAATAGCGCAGTCATAACTCTGTATTTAGCACTGTCCTTGTCGGTGAAATAGGTAACCAGAGCCTCTGCACGTCTAGCACACGACGGCCGCGACATACTCTCGATTTTTATCGCACTATACCTCTTCTTCTAAGTGTTCTAATAAGAGAGAGACGGATAGTGCGAGAAAAATCGAGAGAGCTCGCGCGCCGTCGCGTGCTAGCCGTGCTGGTGTTTTCTTGTGTTGACTGTGTTTCAGTTAAAGGACAGCGATTAGTATAGAGTTCATGTGTGGACTGGTAGAGCAATGTAGCGTACCTCGACTGTACTATCGACAACACAGCTAACTGACCATCGGTGCACCTTAAGTGCATTGTAATAAGGTTCTATATAAACACAGGATGGTCAGTTAACAGTGTTGTCGTTTGTACATTGTGATTGATCAAACATAATTTTATTACACCGAATGGTGCGTGAAGTAGCCTAGCGTGGTTTTTATATAGTTCCTTCATCATGTCAGCCGAAAGACGTCCACACGTCCACATCCTTCCCATCCCCAAGGAGTGCCCCCACCCCCTCCCCCAAAGAGTGCTAAAGTGACCGGTTCTGCGCCACTCGCATCCAGCGGACGGCGACATATACCAGGTCATCAGTCCACCTTGTCGGGGGTCTACCCACGCGGCGTCTTCCGTTACGTGGTCGCCACTCGAGAACCTTTCCGCCCTAACGACCATCGGTTCTATGTGCAATGTGCCCCACCTACTGCTACTTAAGTTTAGCGATTCGGAGGACTAACTGCTGCTGCGGATAAAGTTCCTTGATATGTGAGTATTGTAGTGTAGTGTATCGTGGCCGTGTGTATAGTATAGTGTACCGTATCTTGTCGTGGGTATAATGCAATGTACTGTACATTGTTGTTTGTTCGTGTATTGTCACTTGCTACACACATGTGTAGTGTAGTGTCTTGCTGTGTGTATAGTATAGTGTACCGTATCTTGTCGTGTGTATAATGCAATGTACTGTGCCTTGTTATTTGTTTGTGTATTGTCACTTGCTACACACATGTGTAGTGTAGTGTCTTGCTGTGTGTATAGTATAGTGTACCGTATCTTGTCGTGGGTATAATGCAATGTACTGTACATTGTTGTTTGTTCGTGTATTGTCACTTGCTACACACATGTGTAGTGTAGTGTCTTGCTGTGTGTATAGTATAGTGTACCGTATCTTGTCGTGTGTATAATGCAATGTACTGTGCCTTGTTATTTGTTTGTGTATTGTCACTTGCTACACACATGTGTAGTGTAGTGTCTTGCTGTGTGTATAGTATAGTGTACCGTATCTTGTCGTGTGTATAATGCAATGTACTGTACATTGTTGTTTGTTCGTGTATTGTCCCTTGCTACACACATGTGTAGTGTAGTGTCTTGCTGTGTGTATAGTATAGTGTACCGTATCTTGTCGTATGTATAATGCAATGTACTGTACATTGTTGTTTGTTCGTGTATTGTCACTTGCTACACACATGTGTAGTGTAGTGTCTTGCTGTGTGTATAGTATAGTGTACCGTATCTTGTCGTGTGTATAATGCAATGTACTGTGCCTTGTTATTTGTTTGTGTATTGTCACTTGCTACACACATGTGTAGTGTAGTGTCTTGCTGTGTGTATAGTATAGTGTACCGTATCTTGTCGTGTGTATAATGCAATGTACTGTACATTGTTGTTTGTTCGTGTATTGTCCCTTGCTACACACATGTGTAGTGTAGTGTCTTGCTGTGTGTATAGTATAGTGTACCGTATCTTGTTGTGTGTATAATGCAATGTACTGTGCCTTGTTATTTGTTTGTGTATTGTCCCTTGCTACACACATGTGTAGTGTAGTGTCTTGCTGTGTGTATAGTATAGTGTACCGTATCTTGTCGTGTGTATAATGCAATGTACTGTACATTGTTGTTTGTTCGTGTATTGTCACTTGCTACACACATGTGTAGTGTAGTGTCTTGCTGTGTGTATAGTATAGTGTACCGTATCTTGTCGTGTGTATAATGCAATGTACTGTACATTGTTGTTTGTTCGTGTATTGTCCCTTGCTACACACATGTGTAGTGTAGTGTCTTGCTGTGTGTATAGTATAGTGTACCGTATCTTGTCGTGTGTATAATGCAATGTACTGTACATTGTTGTTTGTTCGTGTATTGTCCCTTGCTACACACATGTGTAGTGTAGTGTCTTGCTGTGTGTATAGTATAGTGTACCGTATCTTGTCGTGTGTATAATGCAATGTACTGTACATTGTTGTTTGTTCGTGTATTGTCACTTGCTACACACATGTGTAGTGTAGTGTCTTGCTGTGTGTATAGTATAGTGTACCGTATCTTGTCGTGTGTATAATGCAATGTACTGTACATTGTTGTTTGTTCGTGTATTGTCCCTTGCTACACACATGTGTAGTGTAGTGTCTTGCTGTGTGTATAGTATAGTGTACCGTATCTTGTCGTGTGTATAATGCAATGTACTGTACATTGTTGTTTGTTCGTGTATTGTCACTTGCTACACACATGTGTAGTGTAGTGTCTTGCTGTGTGTATAGTATAGTGTACCGTATCTTGTCGTGTGTATAATGCAATGTACTGTACATTGTTGTTTGTTCGTGTATTGTCCCTTGCTACACACATGTGTAGTGTAGTGTCTTGCTGTGTGTATAGTATAGTGTACCGTATCTTGTCGTGTGTATAATGCAATGTACTGTACATTGTTGTTTGTTCGTGTATTGTCACTTGCTACACACATGTGTAGTGTAGTGTCTTGCTGTGTGTATAGTATAGTGTACCGTATCTTGTCGTGTGTATAATGCAATGTACTGTACATTGTTGTTTGTTCGTGTATTGTCCCTTGCTACACACATGTGTAGTGTAGTGTCTTGCTGTGTGTATAGTATAGTGTACCGTATCTTGTCGTGTGTATAATGCAATGTACTGTACATTGTTGTTTGTTCGTGTATTGTCACTTGCTACACACATGTGTAGTGTAGTGTCTTGCTGTGTGTATAGTATAGTGTACCGTATCTTGTCGTGTGTATAATGCAATGTACTGTACATTGTTGTTTGTTCGTGTATTGTCACTTGCTACACACATGTGTAGTGTAGTGTCTTGCTGAGTGTATAGTATAGTGTACCGTATCTTGTCGTGTGTATAATGCAATGTACAGTACCTTGTTGTTTGTTTGTGTATTGTCCCTTGCTACACACATGTGTAGTGTAGTGGCTTGCTTTGTGTATAGTATAGTGTACCGTATCTTGTTGTGTGTATAATGCAATGTACAGTACCTTGTTGTTTGTTTGTGTATTGTCCCTTGCTACACACATGTGTAGTGTAGTGTCTTGCTGTGTGTATAGTATAGTGTACCGTATCTTGTCGTGTGTATAATGCAAAGTACTGTGCCTTGTTATTTGTTTGTGTATTGTCCCTTGCTACACACATGTGTAGTGTAGTGTCTTGCTGTGTGTATAGTATAGTGTACCGTATCTTGTCGTGTGTATAATGCAATGTACTGTACCTTGTTGTTTGTTTGTGTATTGTCCCTTGCTACACACATGTGTAGTGTAGTGTCTTGCTGTGTGTATAGTATAGTGTACCGTATCTTGTCGTGTGTATAATGCAATGTACTGTACCTTGTTGTTTGTTTGTGTATTGTCCCTTGCTACACACATGTGTAGTGTAGTGGCTTGCTTTGTGTATAGTATAGTGTACCGTATCTTGTTGTGTGTATAATGCAATGTACGGTACCTTGTTGTTTGTTTGTTTGTGCATTGTCGCTTGCTACACACATGTGTAGTGTAGTGGCTTGCTTTGTGTATAGTATAGTGTACCGTATCTTGTCGTGGGTATAATGCGATGTACTGTACCTTGTTGTTTGTTTGTGTATTGTCCCTTGCTACACACATGTGTAGTGTAGTGGCTTGCTTTGTGTATAGTATAGTGTACCGTATCTTGTTGTGTGTATAATGCAATGTACGGTACCTTGTTGTTTGTTTGTTTGTGCATTGTCGCTTGCTACACACATGTGTAGTGTAGTGGCTTGCTTTGTGTATAGTATAGTGTACCGTATCTTGTTGTGTGTATAATGCAATGTACGGTACCTTGTTGTTTGTTTGTTTGTGCATTGTCGCTTGCTACACACATGTGTAGTGTAGTGGCTTGCTGTGTGTATAGTGTACAGTATCTTGTCGTGTGTATAATGCAATGTACTGTGCCTTGTTGTTTGTTTGTGTATTGTCCCTTGCTACACGTGTCTTGCTGTGTGTATAGTATAGTGTACCGTATCTTGTCGTGTGTATAATGCAATGTACTGTGCCTTGTTATTTGTTTGTGTATTGTCCCTTGCTACACACATGTGTAGTGTAGTGTCTTGCTGTGTGTATAGTATAGTGTACCGTATCTTGTCGTGTGTATAATGCAATGTACTGTACCTTGTTGTTTGTTTGTGTATTGTCCCTTGCTACACACATGTGTAGTGTAGTGTCTTGCTGTGTGTATAGTATAGTGTACCGTATCTTGTCGTGTGTATAATGCAATGTACTGTACCTTGTTGTTTGTTTGTTTGTGCATTGTCGCTTGCTACACACATGTGTAGTGTAGTGGCTTGCTTTGTGTATAGTATAGTGTACCGTATCTTGTCGTGTGTATAATGCAATGTACTGTGCCTTGTTATTTGTTTGTGTATTGTCCCTTGCTACACACATGTGTAGTGTAGTGGCTTGCTTTGTGTATAGTATAGTGTACCGTATCTTGTTGTGTGTATAATGCAATGTACGGTACCTTGTTGTTTGTTTGTTTGTAAATTGTCGCTTGCTACACACATGTGTAGTGTAGTGGCTTGCTTTGTGTATAGTATAGTGTACCGTATCTTGTTGTGTGTATAATGCAATGTACGGTACCTTGTTGTTTGTTTGTTTGTGCATTGTCGCTTGCTACACACATGTGTAGTGTAGTGGCTTGCTGTGTGTATAGTGTACAGTATCTTGTCGTGTGTATAATGCAATGTACTGTGCCTTGTTATTTGTTTGTGTATTGTCCCTTGCTACACACATGTGTAGTGTAGTGTCTTGCTGTGTGTATAGTATAGTGTACCGTATCTTGTCGTGTGTATAATGCAATGTACTGTGCCTTGTTATTTGTTTGTGTATTGTCCCTTGCTACACACATGTGTAGTGTAGTGTCTTGCTGTGTGTATAGTATAGTGTACCGTATCTTGTCGTGTGTATAATGCAATGTACTGTGCCTTGTTATTTGTTTGTGTATTGTCCCTTGCTACACACATGTGTAGTGTAGTGTCTTGCTGTGTGTATAGTATAGTGTACCGTATCTTGTCGTGTGTATAATGCAATGTACTGTGCCTTGTTGTTTGTTCGTGTATTGTCCCTTGCTACGCACATGTGTAGTGTAGTGGCTTGTTGTGTGTATAGTATAGTGTACCGTATCTTGTCGTGTGTATAATGCAATGTACTGTGCCTTGTTGTTTGTTCGTGTATTGTCCCTTGCTACACACATGTGTAGTGTAGCGGCTTGTTGTGTGTATAGTATAGTGTACCGTATCTTGTCGTATGTATAATGCAATGTACTGTGCCTTGTTGTTTGTTCGTGTATTGTCCCTTGCTACGCACATGTGTAGTGTAGTGGCTTGTTGTGTGTATAGTATAGTGTACCGTATCTTGTCGTGTGTATAATGCAATGTACTGTGCCTTGTTGTTTGTTCGTGTATTGTCCCTTGCTACGCACATGTGTAGTGTAGTGGCTTGTTGTGTGTATAGTATAGTGTACCGTATCTTGTCGTGTGTATAATGCAATGTACTGTGCCTTGTTGTTTGTTCGTGTATTGTCCCTTGCTACACACATGTGTAGTGTAGTGGCTTGTTGTGTGTATAGTATAGTGTACCGTATCTTGTTGTATGTATATTGCAATGTAGGTACTGTACTTTGTTATTTGTTTGTGTAGTGTACTGTCTCTTGCTACACACATGTGTAGTGTAGTGACTTGCTGTGTGTATAGTATAGTGTACCGTACCTTGTTGTGTGTGCGCGCCTTATGGCTCCGCAGCCCCCGACGACTCGTGAACGTCTCCCCGCAGACCTCGCAGGTGCCGCCGGCCGCATTCTCCACCGGGTGCGCCATACGCATGTGTGTCGTTCGCGTCGTTTTCTTACTACGTGAGAATATATCATCATGGTCATATCAGCCGAAAGACGTTCACAGCGGGACATGCCACCACCAAAGAGCGCCAAAGTGACCGGTGAGAACATGTAGGGAATGTTTAAATGAATCTTGGTCCAATCTTAGCTGGCTAACATAACTTGCTGCCAAGTCGCGACGCGCGCGATTCATTGCCTACCGTCTCACGCGCACTGTGCCAGTTAGAAAGAGGAGGGTAGATTTTGTCGTCTCACGACCGCGTCGCGGCGTCAGTCGTTCTGGAATAAAGGCCTCGATACTCGACCATCTTGTAACATATAGTCATCGTTTATTTTATCCACAAAATTTGTTAGTACACATGATCATATTTAATCATACATTATGCAGTTAGTATCTATATTTGTAAAAAAAGTCGAATTTAAACAGAGAACGAAGAAACCATAGAAGTCAAGGTAGCGCCGCAAAATGGCCTCACAGAATGGGTGCCATTGCCATTGTGCGGGGATGGGGGCGGGGTGTCAAAACGATGCCAAACAGCCGTTTAGTTCGAACATGCGCATACCGGGTTTTAGGCACGTGTTTGGGTAGAAATTTGTAAGGAGCTCGCATTCTATGGTATTATACTAACGTTTAAAGATTGGGAAGGCAGTCGCGACGCGATTTGGCCGCGAAAACACTTATCCTGATGATTCCCGAAGAGTTTGAGACTTTCCGCCCGTAGTGACATTTAATACGTCAGTTTAACCGTATAAATTGTGTAGAAACACAGTTATTTTCAGTTCTTTTTAGGGTTCCGTAACCAAAATGGCAATAACGGAACCCTTATAGTTTCGTCATGTCCGTATGTCACAGGTATTTTTCTCGAAAACTATAAGGTGTATTTGAACAAAATTTAGAGGATAGGTGTATTTTGCTAGCCGCTACATAGTCCTGTAATGAAATGTCTAAAAAAAATATTTTTTTAGGGGTGCACTCCATACAATGCAAATGCAAGTATTTTTTATTATTATGAGTCCACGTTTTGCACGTTAATCAATAGGCCTTTCAAAATAGACATAAGGTTTCTCAGCATTTTTTTCAATAAAGTGAATATAGTCGTAGATAATCGCCCCGAAAACCACAAAATTTTTGAAAAAAATCCTGGACATAGTTCTTATTAAATTCTTTCACAGAAAAATATTTTGAACAAGAGCGGTTCAAAGGTTTTCCAGATATTTCTGAAAAATTGCCTTCCCTATAGAAAAGGACGTAAGTGCCTTAAGATTTCTGTGACGATTCGACCTTTTAGGCACGGAACCCTTCGTTGTGCGTGGTCCGACGCGCACTTGGTCGGTTTTTCATTTTGTTGTTTAATCATAAAGTACAAAGTAGAGTAGGGGGGAAAAGTAACTCACACGAATTGCTTGTCGCAGTGTCGGCATTTGAGCGTGGTCCCGGCGTGGATACCCGCGTGTAGCACCGCGTGCGATCTGAAGAGAAAAAACGCTATTACTATATACACAGACCACTGAAGCCCGCTTAAATTGATGTAGCGAGGCAGGGGGTGCGTTGCACCCGGGCGCACGGCCCTGGGGGGCGCCGAGCGCCACTCGCAGCACTGCGCGCGCTACGGGGGCGCTAGATAAAATTGGCATTTTTTTGGGAGGAGATATAGTATTTTCCAGAAAAAAAAGACAAATATATAGTACACTGTAAAGCATATACCTAGTAATTTGGCTGGGCAATGTTGCTATTTGGTAAAATTGAACTGAACCTGGGCAATTTGAAGCGCTTGTGTACCAAAAATGGGGTGTGAACCGATCAAGGGCATAACACCATAACAGGTATCGTGTTCTGATAAGAAAAACTAACAGTTTTTTTTTGACGCGGAGTTAGTTTATGGAGCTTGTCGCCTCAGTCGGCCAACGCTCCATACAAATGTAAAAAAAAAAAAAAAAAATCTCTTAGTTTTTTCTTATCAGAACACGACACCTGTTATGCCCTTGATCGGTACCATTTTTGGTACACTCGGGTATGTCCTAAAACGGTACTGATTGCACGCGGGCGCTGCACTAGAGACGCCTGGGTAGCGCGGCGACTGTTTGAGTGCATCAAATCGGACGTTCGGAATAAAATTTGCGGCGTTGCTGCGCCTCAACTCAACGTCATCGGCGTTACTTTGTTATCAGCTGCGTTACCTTACGTCACTCTGTTGTCACGATGTTCGCCGTTAGCTCAACGTCCCCTGCGTTGTCTTGTGTCAGCAGTGTTATTTATTTATTTATTTAATCTTTATGGCACAAAATAATATCTTATAGTATAAAAGGCGGACTTAATGCTATAAAGCATTCTCTACCAGTCAACCTTAAGGCAACGCAGATAAAAAGTGGGCAGTGCAACTTAATTTAAAACAAAAACTCTATAACATGTCTAAAGATGCGATGAATAATAATATAGTAGAATACGATACAATACAATATCATATGATATATATACCTATTAATACATACATACACATACATATGAATATAGATGAAACTTACAAATCTGATAGATTATTTTTTAGTTCTGCCAGCAAAGATTTGCCTAAAAAAAATACTCCAAACAAGTACAAGTTACACCAAATCAAATCTTTGTTCATTGATTGTTTGGCGCTGACTCAAAATTACTTAGGTGCACTTAGATTAATTTAAGAACTTAGTTATTAAGGTTAATATAAAGTAAAAATAATTACAAAATATATATACTTAGGTATACTTACAATAGTTTAAGAACTTAGTTATTAAACTGAATAAAAAAGGTTTATTATTTTCTGCTTTTCAGTTTTTTTTCGGCGGTATAATTTTTTTGTTAAAAAGTTTTTTTTTGTGTCTACATCCCTATTGTCGTCTTGCCATCAACGTTATTTTAAAGCTGCGTTACTTTAAACATGCTGCGTGCATGCGTTGTCACCTGCGTTGCCACGTTGTCTGCTGCGTTACCTCAATGCCACCGGGCAAACTGTTGTGCAGTCATCGGCGTTATTTCTGTGTCCACTGCGTTACCTCTATATCTCCGTTACTACAAACTACAAGCACACTCACTCGCCCCACACGATCTCCTCGCACCGTCTGCACTTGAACATGAGCTGGTGCGCGTTCTGTAGGTGCTGCCGGAGGTTCACGGCGAAGCGGTAACGCAGGTGGCAGAGGTGACACTCGTTGGAGCCCACAGACTGTGAACAGTAAAACATTGATTGCGGGAGAGTACTGGTGATGTAGTGAATTCGCCCGGGCAGTTGCTATAACAATAAATAAATAAATATTTGCGGACAATCTTACACAAATCGACCTGGTCCCAAACTAAGCAAGGCTTGTACTATGGATACTCGTGATCATCATATCAGCCGAAAGACGTCCGCTGCTGGACATAGGCCTCCCCCAAAGAGTACCAAAGTGACCGGTCCTGCGCCACCCGCATGCAGCGGACTCCAGCAACCTTTACCAGGTCATCAGTCCACCTTGCGGGGGGCCTACCCACGCCGCGCCTTCCGGTTCGTGGAATACTACACTGGTTCTATGGATACTACACGACGATAAACATATTAAATACATAGCAAACAGCCATGACTCAGGAACAAATATTCGTGCTCATCACACAAATAAATGCCCTTATCGGGATTCGAACCCAGGACCTCTTGTTTCGTAGGCAGACCACCAAATAGGCTAAAGTGGTCGTCAAACAATATTTTTGATACAAGCTTTCTGAATCTTATATGGCATCCTATATTATTATTATTCTGGTAGTGGCTTCCGGGCTGATAGAGCCCAAGTATCACTGCAACCATTGCTCTTTCATTTGCACTTACTAATAGTTTAACTTAAAATAAGCTGGGGTTACCTATAATTCGATGAACGTCAACCGAGAACGCTACCTAAGCTACATATTAGATTCTATGATCAGACAATACTGTTGGTGATCCTAAATACAAGTCCTGCCGCTATCTTATCTAAGAACTCAATGAAAAAGCTCTTAATAAATGGCGCCAATACGTTAAAAGTGTAACAGAAAACGAATGGTACCGAGACCTCTCTATAGTGCAACCTTTTCCTTTGATGATAACAAACTAAAATACAAAAATAATGGGCTACTACAGAGGCAAACTTATAAAGGGAACTCTTCCATTTAACCTTTAAGTACCTAAATGAGAAGAAATGAACAAAGGTAGAGGGTATAGAAGAGAAGAAATGAGCAGAGGTAGACAGGAAAAGAAATGCTAGAACAAGGAAGAGAAAGATAACTTACTGGGTCATGTGCGATCTTCATATGATTTTCCAGAGTGGTAGCATTCATAAACCCCTTATAACACAACTGACACTTCACTACACCCTTAATAGCCTTGTCTGAAAGCTTTCTCCTCTCCATATCCTCAACCATTTCCTCCTCCGTCAAGCACTTCACTTGGAAGTCATATTTCTTCTCAAACTCTTTATAATCCTCTTCTCTTTTAATCTTACTCTTCTTTAAACGCGTCTCTTTCTTTTTTACTACGAATTTAACTGAAGCTTCTTTCTTTTCTTCTGTTAGTTCCTTCTTTTGCGTTCTTTTCCTTTTAGGAGCTTCATCTATTTCTACCTTTTTTCTTTTAGCCGGTCTTTTGGCAGTTTTAGATTTAGGTCTTATGCCTACTTCTACAATGATTTTGCTCTTATCTAAACTAACTTCTGTTAAGTCGTCATCTTTAACTAGAGAGACGTCAGCGAAGTTAATGAGGGGTTTCAAGTCATCTGCATCATCTATAAATAAACCATCGTCCATGTCATTGTCTTCTATAATCATGTCGTGCTCGTCTTTTACGTCATCGTCATTGTTTGCTGCCTTTCTCCGAGTATTTTCGTCAAATATGACATCTATGATTGCTTTAGTGGTGTGGTTAGAGAAATTATGTGGCAGTTTGTGTGCTGGGCGATCGATTGTACGGATAAAGCTGTTTGTGATCTGAAAGGAAGTTCTCGTATTAAGCAGTAAAATTATAAATTTCAAATTAAAAGAAAATATCTACTAAATATTGATCGGAGTGAACCTTGTGGTATATGCGACTAGTCGCTCTTACCAACGAGGTTATTGGAACTGTGCACAGTTCAACGAATTTTTCAACCTTTTTATTTCCATCTAAAAAACTTTAGCGTTAACAAATTGGTTGTAACAGGTGGAACCCAGATGAATCTATGTTTTTTATGATGCTGCCGGATCTGACTATAGCGTTCTAATTACCGAGCACGGCAGACGGCATACGTGGCATTCGCTATAAGATAAATAAAAAAGAGGACCTATAAAATAATAATCCAAGCTACGGTAATAATAATGCGACCGAGATTATAATCGAGATGATAATCTCGGTCGCATTATTATTACCGTAGCTTGGATATGCTATCGCATACAAATCTCGATAAGTGTGACAGAAAGGTAATTATACTCGTGCTTCGTCGTCGAGATTAGTATCCTGGAATATTTGAGATATGTAGTAACACGATAGTGACACAACTCCGACACTATTGTTTAGTTTTCTTTTTTTTGTGGGTAGCTATGCCTGCATCGTCTCACCCTTGACCGTAGACGTCATTCGAGTTTTAGTGTGCAACCACTCGACCCCCTTCCACCTTTTTTGTGTTGTGGCAAATACACCATTACGCGTCCAAATTAAGTTGGTTGTTTATGGTAACCCATCAGCCATTTTAAGACCAGTTCTTAATTTAGCTGCATAGGAGCCTTTCCGTACCTTGTTGTGACAACACTTATAGCCTGTCCAGACTATTATAGTGGACCTATATTCTCCCTATAGTCTCACTCTATTTTTTAGCTTATGGCCTGTATACCGATTGCCGCGCTCGGATGTCTAGACGCATCTTAAGTATGCTACACTCTAGTGGTGTACTCACAAAGTGTTGGTGCATGAGCGCCTGCTTGAGCAGCGCGTCGGCGCGGCGGCTGCGCGCGCGCAGCGCGTGCGCCTTCACGAGCTGCGCGCGGCACCACGCGCACAGGTGCTGCGGGAACCCGTCCCATGCTGACAGCTGAAAGAATAGATTCAATTTCTTAATAGGTGATAATTTTTACACGGCTGCAATACATGAAACCATATATCATATTGTGACTTCCTATTCAATGCAAATAATATATTTGATTTGATTGGATTTGACGGAGCGCGAGCTTCCTCGCGAGATAGACTACCCAGGGTATCCTATGACTATCCTCTTTCATTAGAAAACTAGGGTGGCACTAAACCATCTGTATTTGTAAGCGGTGTTAGTTAAATCTGAATGTATGGAAAGTATGTCTAGTTTATATGGAATGTCTAATAGACAACAATGTACCCAAATAAATAAAACTATCAATAATATAGTCAGCACATTCAGCTCTTGCTAGAAAACCAATAAGTAAGGCGTTCCTCAGGGGAGTATTTTAGTACCTCTACTGTTTCTACTATACATAAATGACTTAACAGATTCAATAAAACATGACTGCGTTCTATTTGCAGACGATACAACAATAATAATCGAAGGTAGAAACAAAGACACTTTTAAAAATGATATCAATGGAGCACTACGCGATGTTGTAAAATGAGTTGACACTAATCAACTTAAAATTAATCTCAGCAAAACTAAATTTATGCAATTTAAATCACATAAGTCGAAGACACATCAATTAATATTATATTACATAATCTTCAACTTATATTATATTACATAATCTTCTGCTAACCCTGCTTGACACTTGCACTCTTACAATGCTGTTGGTTACTGTGTGTAATGTATGCTAAGTTTAAGTTTGGCTATAGATTTCTTTGTGTTCGTTTATTTCTATAAGTGAGAACTATGTTACAAAATATGTTGCGTTGTTGGTTTTCCATGTATCAATAAATAAATAAACTGTGTTACCTTGGAATCTGATTGGATAAATAGAACAGATAAGCAGAATATAAGTAGACTTGAGGGGCAACCTGATATACCACTTGATATGTATAAGGCTTATTGCAGGGTTGAGGGCTATCTCGCTGACAGAAATGCATGGCCCAAACCAGAGCCCGAAATAGCTTAATCATTCATATAGCTTATTCGGACATGTGTTCTTGCAGAACAATGCATTATGATAATTTTTTTCCTACATATTCAGTTTGACTTAATTTAAGTAGGTTAAGAACTATTATTGTAATAAGCTTTTATTGGCAAAAAATGACTGACTGTTGAGTTTGTTTCGACGTTTCTTCTTAACAGTGGTCTTCTTTTTCAGAAACGCTCGTAGAATTTTGACTTGTAAAAGTGCCACATTGCAGGTAAAAACTAATTAATTAATTTACCTACTTATTTGTAATATGGACAGGGACATTAAGAAAATATAAGATATAATTTAGATACAATATTCATTATACATTTAAGATATAGAATTTACATCACAAGAAATATTGATTTAAACAACACAAAACATTTGCAAATTAACCAGTCCTTCAGTTTTCTCTTGACTTCAGGCCCATTAACCGGATTAGCGAAGTAATATTCATCTTGTGTGAGGAAAAGAGAACATATTAATTATAGACAGTCTTACTAACGTCTACAACACTAAGTTTACATTTCTGTCAGTAACAATTATAACAGAATAGTTAATGTAACAACTATAACTCACAGTCGTGCCAGTTATATCGACGTACACCTGATCTAGTCCCCATTCTCTAATGTTGAAGAGTTTGCCTTCCCAAGCCAGACATACACGACACGCAACCAAACCCTCGAGTTCCAGCTCCAACTTCACTGAATCCATAATTATTAGTCAATTAACACACTGATTCTAAACTAATTCTAAGTTTCTTAGTAAAACAATTGAACTAAACATAATATAAAATTGAAAAATACTATAAACATTAATCCAATTATAAACAGTAAAATATACAATGAGATGTGAGACAGATACTAATGTCGTCGTTTTTTTTTCAGGTAATAGTAATCCATTTGACATGATTGGACTTTCGTGGGACGTTCTTAGCAATAAGGTCTATAATGGATGCCAGTCAAATGACATTCTTTGGATAAAAGTGAAAAATTAGTATCAACTGAAACAGAAGGTATCACAGTGTTGTAAGTAATAAATATAGGTTTTTTTTTATCACTATTATATCGGTATTTTATTAAAACTGTTTTTTTGATGTTTCTAAAATAAAAGCAAAGCGTTGAAAATGACTGTTAGTTCTAGTACCCGAATGGCACAGTCAACATCAAATTTGACAGTTAAGTTAACCCGTAACATGGTAGAATAAAACAAGGTAAAGCATTCTTTAAACTACGTCATTCCCACCGATGTAGCTTAAGGGTATGCGCGCACGAGCAACTTTCTGCAGCAACTGTCGCCACGACAGTACATCTCCCTTTATCTCACTTCGAGCGTGCAAAAGAGACAAATTTACTGTCTCCGGCGACTAAAGTTGCTCGTGCGCGCATACCCTAACCCCTAGCAACTTGCCATAACAGCCTAGAGACGTAGCTAGAAGATGGAAAGAGACAACAAATATTGATTTCATTCACTTCGAAGGTGGTTGTTATGACAAAATAGGAGACACTAGTACTGCGATGTCAGTACAATTTTACATTATAGGGTTAAGTTGTACGGAGATGACAGCTGTCATAGAGACCAGGATTCGCCGCAATAGGTATAGTTTAACTATTTATTTGAGGTGATACGACATCTGTATACAATTAGTATTTCAACGTATATATATTGATAAAAAAATAGTACTATTTCTTTAAAAAAAATGACATTTCCAGCGATTGAAAAAGCACGTTCGTTCGTGAAATAATGGGTAATTCACTTTCACATGGTGGCAGCACATTGACAGTCCGCCATTTTTTAAATGCTGATGAGTGATCACGTCACGAGCTGTCACGGAACGGAAATTACTTACCTTCTTACCTTGTTCTGTTCTATTCTACCATGACCCGTAACGTACTGTCTCATCAAATAAACATATAAACTAGTTATTAATTTATTATTACCTATGGAACTAGTGTCGTGAATTATATATATTACAAAGGATTAGTCTATAAATCCAATGATTTCTCGTTGATCTAATAATCACAATGAAACCTAGTTAAACTAAAGGTGGACATGTCTTTCGAGGGTGTAAAAGTGGAGGCGAATCCTGAACCTTCGCTCGCCTGCAGGAGCTGTCTGGCCTGGGATGTGAAACTCTACGATATCCATGAATGGGGGCTTGGGGACATGTTCACGGAGATCACGGGGACAACGGTGAGGTTTGAGTAAATCCATGCTAATACCTCTTAAAAAAAAACTTTAAATATTTTTTGTTCCGTCAATTTAACGTGGAAGTTACCACGATCAAATGTCTACCTAGTAGTAGGATATTACTAGTAGCTCTAAGAGCTGTATAACACGGGAGTCTGCCTTTTCTGAAACTGAATCTACAAAAAAAAACTATACCTAATTATCGAACCTGCTCAGACCCGTAACGGTATAATATCCCGTCGAACGTCACTCAAAGTCAAAATACCATTGAAAACTTAACTCTATTAGTATAATTACTAGGTGAGATTTTCAATGGGATATAAACAAATTTGATGCAGATGAAGTATATAGTAAATACTTGACTACATACATACATACATACATATAATCACGCCTCTTTCCCAGAGGGGTAGGCAGAGATATCACTTCTCATACATGCTCGTCGGTTTAGGGTACTTTTGACCTGGCCTTTTAATAAGATTTCTCCAATTTGATCGGAAAAAGTTCGCCTAGGTCTTCCCCTTCCAACTTGCCCTTCTACTCTTCTTATATACACTCTCTTCGTTAATCTTCTTTCATCCATCCTCTCTACATGCCCAAACCACCTTAACATATCCTTCTCAATTTTCGTGACTATATATCCATCAATTCCACACTTATCTCTTATAACACTGTTTCTGACTCTATCACTCAATTTCACTCCATACATACTTCTCAACACAAATTTCTACTGCATTCACTCGGTTTTGATGTCTTTTCTGCCACACCCAACTTTCACTACCATACATAAGTTTGAGCACCAACATGCATAGGGGAGATGCAGAGCCACACATGCTTTTTGTGATATTTTCTGGCTGACTTGACTAAATATTAGGAAACAAACTTATACAAATTGAATTAGCCCCAATGGAAGCTCAATAAGTCCCATGTAACGATTGCTAGGATTGCTAGACTATGATAGATATTAACAAATAACTAAACAAATAGAAAACATGCAAGAGTCAGTCACACCAGCAGCGCAACCTATTATTTATGCCAAAATGTTGTCTCAAACTGCTCATAGTCTGTTTCATATGCATATAAAAATATATAATAAATTACCTTTGGACTTGAAGCTTTTAAATCATTTAAAAGAAAAATTATTTCTATGGCTTTGTGTTTTTACTATGTGAATGAATTTAAAACTGACATCTAATGATTATTTATAAGATTTATTACTTTTAAGACACGTAAACTGTGTATGATCCAGACATATCATAGTAGTTCAGGACAAAAGGGCTTATAGTTATTGTACTAAAATTATAAAAAGGAAAAGTGTGAGATCATAAGTTTGTATGTTTGGTAAAAAAAAAATCTCATCCACATGTAGACTTTCTGGATGGTTATAGGCAAAATTTCATACCACCTGCGTTCTATGCAAAATGCGGGCGAATCCGCGCTGTCACTAAGTTTATTATAAAAATAAAAGAAACGGTTTTCTGGATTCGGCTGTATAAGTACTATAATAAAGAACTGTTTCCATGGTCTGGTTCCAGCTGTCAGCATGGGACGGGTTCCCGCAGCACCTGTGCGCGTGGTGCCGCGCGCAGCTCGCGAAGGCGCACGCTCTGCGCGCCCGCAGCCGCCGCGCCGACGCGCTGCTCAAGCAGGCTCTCATGCACCAACACTTTGTGAGTGTACACCTATCATCATATATCATCATACATATCGCCTCAATCAGCCATACTCCACCTTTTGTTGTACGAGGCCCGCAGACTTTTTGGCTTAGGAGTTTCGGGCCACAAGGTACATATTTATGGGTTTATACTAGGATAGCATGGCACTCACAAAAGCTCGGCGGGCCGCTGGTTGAGTATAGCTGGTCTAAATGAAGATGTGCTCCACTCCTATCCAGGCTATGGACTAAACACAAGATAGCTTTATTTTTATTCTATGACGGTGGTAAACAAGCATACAGTCTGCTTGATGCTTGCGATTCCAGAAGGAAAAATCTTTAAAGAGTCTGCAACACGCTTATGATTCTTCTCATCACCATCAATTTGGCTGTATGCTGGCACCGTAATAGTTTTTTTTTTCTTTTAATCAAAATCAGAAATCGTTTATTTGCATAGACACAGTATACAAAAGTTGTTAGTTAGCAGGTACAAGGTCTCATGTATCCGGCTTGCATGCAAGCGTGCAAATATTTTAATCAATTTAAATGTCAACATAATATAAAATAAATTAGAATAGATAAAAATCTCAAATTAAATAACAAAATTCGTGGAAATAAAATTAACATAATAGGCATGTCATAAAATAAAATCAAAATGACATAATAATAACTAGCAGCTACTTAATACTAATACAGTTCTGTCGAGTGTCGGTGTTCGAAATACGCCTTTACCCTATAAAAACAATGCTCCAAAAGCCAGTTGGTCAGACTGTGTTTAAAGGCGTTTCCCTCTAGCAGCCTTAGTTCCTCTGGAAGATGATTATAAATAACAATGGACATATTGTATACATTTTTCTTGTATATCATCTTGTGACTTGGAGGGTGATATAAAAGGTTCATAACTTTTACCCTGGTTCGCCTTTCAAGAACTTCGCCACGTGTTTTAAATAATGAGTGATGTGATTTTACAAAGTTACATATTTCTCTTAATATATAAGCAAGGCAAAGGAAGGATTTTAAGTTTTTTGAAAAGGGGTACGCAACTTTCGAGCCACCACGAACTACTAACTACCCTGACACACTTTTTTTGTATTTTAAAAACTCTGTCCACTTCAGTTTTTTTTTACAATGGATTGGAGTATTTTTTACAGATTACAGACAGTTTCATCCGGACCATTGACCGCTCGTTACACAAATTGACATACGCACTCTCTGATAAAGGCTCAGATAATAGCGCCTTATTTTACTGTGTCTATGACGACTCACATGTACCACATGAGACCACTAATAGCGAAGTTGAATGTATAAAGAAAGAGGACACGGAAATCGATACGAAAGACGTTGATATAAAAGTGTTTGATGCAGATTGTGATGTGGATCCATTTATAGATGATGATTTTCCATCGAAACTTGGGCCAGACGATAACTCAAGTATTGATATAGAGAATAAGATTTATATAGTTAAGTTTAATGAGAAAAACGTAAATACAGATGCACACGAACCAAAAGATGTAGGAATAGTTGCAACAACTTTAGAGTCGAAACATGAAACGGTTAAAACGAAAACAAGAAAACGACCAGCCACACGGAAAACTGAAAGAAAAGCAAATGTCAATTCGAAAGATGCAAACAAAAAGGATACACCGAAAGAAAAAGGCACAGTGAAAAGAAAGAGAAATCCGCAAAAGTTTTGTACCGATGAAGAGATCAAACAATACGAGAAAAAACACAATGTGAAACTGAAGTTTTTGACTGAAGAAGAGATGCTTCAGGAAATGGAAGAAAGGAAAAGGTCGGATAATTACATTAGGGCGGCGTACAAGTGTGAACTATGCTACAAGGGTTACCTCACGACTATATCCTTCAATAATCACATGAAGTCTCATGCTGCGGTAAGTACGATTAACCAGCAATAGGTGGATATCCATACTTAATATTATAAATGCGAAAGTGTGTCTGCCTGTTACCTCTTCACGCTTAAACCGCTGAACCGATTGAGATGAAATTTGGTATGGAGATAGTTTGAATCCCGGGGAAAGACATAGGATAGTTTTTATCCCGGAAATCATCCCCTGAGGGGTGACATGGGGGATGAAGGTTTGTATCGAGCTACGATATAAACGAGTTCCACGCGGACGGACTCGCGGGCAGAAGCTAGTAGGTTGTAAAATTAAGTAAAGCCCTCCTTGTATGTAGTGGTGGGATGTCACGAATGTCAGTCCTATTACATTCGCGAATGCGAATGCGAATATTTAGGATGCGAATGCGAATTAATATTATTTATTACGAATGCCAAGTACACCAAACGTACACAAAGTACGTAATCGCTTTTTAGTCATTTTATTTAACAATCACAATCATAAAAAGCAATCGCAAGTCACTACCCAAGTAAAAGTGCTTTCTATTAGTCAAAATTAATCACGTGATACGGGCTGGCGCGCTTTGCCCATGCGCGAGTCGGCGTCTCGGCGGCATGCGGCCGGCGCGGGCGAAACACGCCACGACTTGCACATATTCGCATTCGCATCGAACATACGAATGCGAATGTTGATGCGAATCATTCGCACATGCGAATCATTCGCACATGCGAATGCGAATACGAATATTCGTAACATCCCTAGTAGTGGTGACGTATTCGAATAGACGTTACATATTTAAATCGACCAACGCAAACATAACAAATGCCTATTCAAATACGTCATTCTTACATGCAATACTTGAGTTTTTTACCTATACGGTTCTTCCCAACAATGTGTTAGTATGGCCAGGGAAAGATAAGCCTTTTTTATATGGCAACAGTGATATCGTTGTCAAATCTGTCAAACGTCTTAAATTAGCATGATATGATCTCCTAATCTTGATATTTGATAATGGTAACTGTTCCATAATTAATTGGAAAGAAAGAAAGAAAGAAAGAAAAACATTTATTCATGACAAGTATCGTGTCACGAAAAGGTCCCGCCTCAGCATAATGCCGACTCAAGAGCTGGCGCTTTAATTGGACTGTTTTTGCTGTTTAAGAGAGTTAAAGGGTGGCTTACTGCAAATATTTTTCACATTGCAGAATATCATAAAAACTTAAATTACTTATGTCTCGTCTAAATTTAAATTTTGGAGTTGTTTTGGTGGTGGCTTATTCTTTTTATGAAGTTACAGGGTTTTATTTCATATACTTAATTTTACTTCCTTCTGCTTGAGTTGCATTGAGTGAATTGAAGAAAAAATCAGTAGTAGTGTTGTGTTCCTGGAGGTGAGCAAGGTCACCAGAGCTCCCGAGGATGCATTGTGTTGGGAGCGAGGGAATTTGTTCCTTCAGCTGTCAACACAGCGAATCCTCAAACATATCAAGGGTCGGCAACGCCTATGTTACTCCTTTGGACTTGCATGCGTCTATACGCTTACCATCAGGTGGGCCGTACGCTTGTTTGCCACCGTCGTTGTATTAAAAAAAAATTGTTTAGGTTTATTATTATTTTATCGCGTTATAACACAGTGTTGCAACACGCTGTTTTTTTAATTAAATAGTAACATTGAGGACAATCTTACACAAATCGACCTAGCCCCAAACTAAGCATAGCTTGTACTATGGGTACTAGACGACGATAAACATACTTATTTAGATAAATAAATACTTAAATTCATAGAAAACATCCATGACTCAGGAACTATCCGTGCTTATCACACAAATAGATGCCCTTGCCGGGATTCGAACCCAGGACCACTTGCTTCGCAGGCAGGGTCACTACCAACTAGGCTAAAGCGGTTGACAATTTTTTGCCACTCCTTTCCAGGTTCATCTTTCCCTGATGGCCAGACTCAAACAATGGTAACCACTGGGAGGTTTCCTGAGTAAACAGACTCACTGAGGCGCTCGACCAATAGCGACTGGCCTTTTGACCTGTTGCCCGTCTTGACTTCAAAAATTGCAAGTTGTAGCTTCTGGGGCAATAGGTTACAGCTTTGTATGAAAATTCCCGTCTGTTACCACTAAAGTGAAATTGGTGGTGACTACTGTTTGTTTTTCCCAGGAGTTACCACCGCATTTTTATTACTTTTTGATATTGCCAAAAAAATATATTCCATGTATTTTTTTCTTTTTAATTCCGTATTAAATAATACGATGCCACGTCCCTTTGAATACTCCTTACACCTTGTCGGTGTTTTGGAATGCGAGGTGTTAAATTGTTGTAGTAAAAGGTGAGGATAACCCGTGAGGATAACTACGTGAGCTTCTGCCCCGAGGCAGCCTCGGCGAGGCTGCTCGCCTACGGCCGTATTCATAAACATTCTACAAGCCTATTTTGAACCAAAATGGCGTTAAAATTCTTTTGTCTTCATCTGTCACTTTGGCATTTGTGTTCGTCAGAAAGGGACAAAGCACATTTTATTTAGCAGAGGCATTTTAAGTTGTATGAATAAGGGGTTTAGTGTTCTGTCTGCATGTCAGGCATAACTGATACCATGGTTGAAAAAAACAAGGTATGTCATTCCCGTCCCGGTGTACAATGAAATAGTAGTCTAATGTAAAGCCCGACCAAGAAAATAAAAAACCTGGTCTGGGGGCGCTAAATTAGCAATAATTATGGCAACACTTTAATTATTTTCCACTCTGTCATGTTGACAACAAGGTTGGTGATGTTGTTTAGAGGAATAGAGTCTAATCCTTCAGACTTTCTCGCCGGCAAATACTTCGTCATTCGTAAATCACTTTTCTTAAGTCGCATTTAATAGTTTTCGTCATTTTAACGCAATACAACACGTACCAACGACAACTCACTTTGACAGCAATTGACAGATGGCATTAATGCCGTCTTCAAAGTTACTGTTGCCAGTTGAGGAAATTAGTTCCAATAGTTTTCCGCAATATGGCGAAGTTTTTTATTTTCCTGGTCGGACTTTAAAGTCCAACCGGGAAGGAGGAGGTTATGGAATGAGGTGTGAAGTGTGATTACGTTCGTAGACGCGCGGCGAGCACGAATGTTCGCTGTGCCGCTGGCGCTACCAGAGCCCCGGGAAGCTGCGCGACCACATGCGCTTCGTGCATCGGATTAAGATCCAATGCACGCTCTGCGGCAAGCTCCTGCCCGGCCCGTGAGTAACATACTATAATTATCTAGCAAAATAAGTGACAATAGTAAAGCCCGATTACACGCCGACACTAATTAATTTCCACTCTGTCATGTTGACAACAAGGTCGGTGATGTTGTTTAGAGGAATAGAGTCTAATCCTTCAGACTTTCTCTCCGGCAAATACTTCGTCATATTGTAAATCAGTTTTCTTAACTCGCATTTAATAGTTTTCGGCATTTTAACGCAATGCAACACGTACCAACGACAACGCACTTTGATACCAATTGACAGATGGCATGGATGACATCTTCAAAGTTACTGTTGCCAGTTGAGGAAATTAGTTCCAATAGTTTTCCGCAATATGGCGAAGTTTTTTATTTTCCTGGTCGGGCTTTACATTACTACAGAGGCCGGGAAGTAAGGGGTTGCCGGCCGAGTATATATAGACGGAGCGTAGCGAGGTCGGATAGCTATGAGGCTGGCAAACCATTTTCACACCGAGGTATGTATAGTACTTTTCTAAAACATGCAATGAAATAAATTTAAAAAAAACTCCAAGAAATCAAACTTTAAGTTTCATGGCTGAACGCCGTGATCCAGTGCCACAAATTGTGGAATGGAAATTAAAAAAGAACATCTTGCAGGTTGCCTCCAATTTTGTATGAAATGCCATTACGGGTCTCTCGTCTCGCTGCGCCCGAAACATGACACTTCGAAGCCCATTATGAAGACAACGTCAATATTTCATTGCACGTTTGAGAAAACATCTTTGATGGCGGAACGCAGAACAGCGGCGGAATACCCTCCGGTTGCCTAATATAAAATAAGACAGGTTTACCTAATTTAGGGAACTGGAATTCATTCTTAAGCCTAATCTGCATGTCACTTTACTATAAGCTACCACTGTAATTATTATGTTTGGGCTACAACTTTGGTACAAATAATTATTTTTTTATTTTCACAATATGTGATTACGCGTTAGTATACTGGAATGATATCCCTCCCGGATCCAAGGGGCGCTTAGCAGATACATGTTTGTTAACGCTTCAGAAATCGATATCCTAGTCCAGCACTGTGACAGCAAAAATATGCCAATTAGTAATTTTGTTTTTTTTTAATTTACTTGTTGTTTTAGTTTAATAAGTAAGAATGAATTCTAATGTCTAATGTCATTTTAATTATATTGATGCTGCATGTAGGTAGTACGTACATAGCTCTCACCTGGTTTTTATATTTATATTTATTTCTCTCTCCCCTATCCCAATAGTATATTAGTATAGTAGTTTATATATATATTAAATTGTATGACGTTTCCGTGAGTCACAACCGGTGCTGGCTGAAAATCAGCGCTGCAGGTGTCTGACACCTCAGCATAATGCTGAGCCAGTGTCCGGTTCACTGCCGCAGAGACACACTTGTTTCATGTTTTATGTGCTTTTCTTGTTTATTTTTATTATTTAATAATCTGTGTTTGTGAATAAATCTTTCTTTCTTTCTTTTACGTTCGTAGTTGGTTTTTTTTTTCAGTAATCACGGAAAATAACCGAGATGCGAAACCGGTTAGGTTTATTTAATGTTAAAAATGGTTAATGTCCAGTGGATGTATTTTGATATGAAAAGGATGATGGTAGAACGGTGCCGCACCGCTCTGTGTGTTCCTCGCCTCGGGTTTGTTTTCGGTTATGGCGGGAAAATGCGGCAAGGTCATCCTCGGCCCGTGAGTTAACACTAAGAGTCCGCAGTAAGCTCGATTCTCCATACAAACGTAGTTACGCTCTCATTTTAAAACTACGTGTTGGATTGTAACGAAACTTTGCATATACAATGAAATTAGGTACATCTATGTCTGTAATTAGTTTATGTAGCTTCAGATACCATAGTAAAAAAAATACTGTGAATTTAAGTTTTTCATACAAAACTTGTTTTTTCTGAATTTCGTTTGTTTTATAAACTGGAACCAAATAAACTAATTACAGGCATAGATATACCTTATGTCTTTGTATATGCAAGTTTTCGTCACAATCCAACACGTAGTTTTAAAATGAGAGCGACGAAATGACTACGTTTGTATCGGAAGGTGAAATTAGGCCGAGCTTACTGCGGACTCTTAATTGCCAGGAAACCGCCCAGTGGGCCCCTACGCCGTAGTTTCCCGCTATTTAGCAGAAAAACCACGGGATCGGCTACGAACGTAGCGCGTAGCGATTCTTGGCAGTGAATGTGATAATAATGAATTCCGTTATTCTTATGTTCAGTTACTTGAAAACCGGTTTTCATGTGTACGATCCCGTTGCAATTAACCGATTAACGCCGCTAATGCGCAAAAAACGTGATTCAGACAATCAAACTAGCCTTTCGTATTACGCAGCTAATGGCATAAATTGATTCGCAGCCGTTTCAGTCAAATAATAATTTTTGATACAAGCTCTTATTGCCGAGTGTACTTTTCTGTATACCGCCATTAACTACTCATTGAGACGATTCTAACGAGCCCAAACTCAACGGGGTTACGTCGGCACTGAATTCCCATGGCCACCTTCTGTATCCATCATCAGATCAGCTCGATGTTACCATAATATTGAATTGTCACTTAAACTTATACCCAAAATTTCAGCTCGATCGGTTGAGGTTCACAGGTTCAAAATTCACTTCCGAGATTTGTCCCGCACTAACCAACAAACAAACGAACAGGGTCAAGTTAAATAAAAGCTTTTTAATAACTAGCTTCTGCCCGCGACTCCGTCCGCGTGGAACTCGTTTATATATCGTAGCTCGATACAAACTCATCCCCCATTTCACCCCTCGGGGGATGATTTCCGGGATAAAAACTATCCTATGTCCTTCCCCGGGATTCAAACTATCTCCATACCAGATTTCATCTCAATCGGTTCAGCGGTTTAAGCGTGAAGAGGTAACAGACAGACAGACAAACACACTTTCGCATTTATAATATTAGTATGGATATGTAATTATTTCGGAATGTAATGTATGCAGGGAGCGCGCCGAGCTACACGCAGCGTTTCACGCGGGCGCCCATTTCAAGTGCAACTACTGCGAGAAACATTTCCGGTGAGTGCCTGCGTAGTAAACTATAGGAAACATCCGAACGCTGGTGCGTTTTTTAAGGTCAGGATAGACTAGCGAATGTTACGTTACATTTAAAAGCTCACATATTAACAGGAGCGTTTTGAATGAAATGATCTATTTACTACTAGCTTCTGCCCGTGACTCCGTCCGCGTGGAACTCGTTTATATCGTAGCTCGATACCAACTTTCATCCCCCATTTCACCCCCTCAGGGGATAATTTCCGGGATAAAAACTATCCTAAGTCTTTCCCCGGGATTCAAACTATCTCCATACCAAATTTCATTTCAATCGGTTCAGCGGTTTAAGCATGAAGAGGTAACAGGCAGACAGACACACTTTCGCATTTATAATATTAGTATGGATGGTTAAACATATGGTACAGGTGTGATGTGTGATGATATATATAGTGTTCCTAATATGTTTAGCCATGATAGGCATGTGAAAATTATTACAATTAAAAAGTCTAATAGAATTTAACATAAATACAAAGTCCAAATCAAATAAAATTATATTATATCAAGTCAATGGAAATCAGTATTTTATAATATGAAATTTAAAGCATTCAAATCAAGTGAAAATGTCATCAATTCAAAAAAGAAGTGTATAATAGAGTTTAACACAAATACAAAGCCAATATCCAAATCAAATAAAATGATGTTATGTCAAGTCAATGGAAATCAGTATTTTATAATATAACATTTAAAGCATTCAAATCAAGTTATGATATGTCATCAAAATTAAAAAAATATTATACATTTCATCATTGTTCATCATCAAGAATAAGCTTAATATAAAAGAAATCAGTACATTACAATTATAAATTATCATCGAAATTAGAATATTAATATTGTGACAATATAAAAATTTCCGGTCCAAAAATTCTTTGACACTATGAAAACCGTGGCCACATAATAATTTAGATAATTTAGTTTTAAATTCATGGTCAGATAAAGAATTCAATGATGCCGGTAGGTTACACATTTTGATGCACGTGTTATGAGCGCTTTTGTTTCTAGGGGCTAGTTTGTTATTTTCCGGCAATGCTAAACGATATCTTCTCTTAGCGATTACATCTTTTATCGAGCTTTCCAGCGAAACAACAGTAAATTTGAGCTTCAATTGTTCATGCCCATCACACAAATATTTGCTCCGGGACCCAGGAACTTCGGCTTCGTATGCAGCGTCAACCTTTTTTTTTTCCCTCCTCACCCCCTAGGCTTACCAATTGTCCAGTATTTGAAAAATGTGCTTGTGACAGTAGTCACTAGTCTAGACTGTCATCCGTATTAATTTGTACTCGTCAGGAGGAAGACGTCGTGCTGGACGCACATGCGCATCGCGCACACGCTCGAGAACTTCGACAGCTCGTGTGAGCTCTGCGGGGAGGTGTTCGCCAGCAAGAAGGGGCTCAAGAGCCACAAGACCCGCAGCCACAGGGAGGTATGTATGTGACAGGTGTTGGACGCACATGCTCGCGCACCTGCGAGCTCAAGGGGAGGTGTTCGCGAGCAAGGAGGGGCTCAGGAGCCACAGGGAGGTACGTACTGTATGTGTCAGGTGTTGGACGCACATGCTCGCGCACCTGCAAGGTCAAGGCGAGGTGTTCGCCAGCAAGAAGGGGCTCAAGAGCCACAAGACCCGCAGCCACAGGGAGATACGTACTGTATGTGTCAGGTGTTGGACGCACATGCTCGCGCACCTGCAAGGTCAAGGCGAGGTGTTCGCCAGCAAGAAGGGGCTCAAGAGCCAAAAGACCCGGAGCCACAGGGAGATACGTACTGTATGTGTCAGGTGTTGGACGCACATGCTCGCGCACCTGCAAGGTCAAGGCGAGGTGTTCGCCAGCAAGAAGGGGCTCAAGAGCCACAAGACCCGCAGCCACAGGGAGATACGTACTGTATGTGTCAGGTGTTGGAGGCACATGCTCGCGCACCTGCAAGGTCAAGGCGAGGTGTTCGCCAGCAAGAAGGGGCTCAAGAGCCACAAGACCCGCAGCCACAGGGAGATACGTACTGTATGTGTCAGGTGTTGGACGCACATGCTCGCGCACCTGCAAGGTCAAGGCGAGGTGTTCGCCAGCAAGAAGGGGCTCAAGAGCCACAAGACCCGCAGCCACAGGGAGATACGTACTGTATGTGTTAGGTGTTGGACGCACATGCTCGCGCACCTGCAAGGTCAAGGCGAGGTGTTCACCAGCAAGAAGGGGCTCAAGAGCCACAAGACCCGCAGCCACAGGGAGATACGTACTGTATGTGTCAGGTGTTGGACGCACATGCTCGCGCACCTGCAAGGTCAAGGCGAGGTGTTCGCCAGCAAGAAGGGACTCAAGAGCCCCAAGACCCGCAGCCACAGGGAGATACGTACTGTATGTGTCAGGTGTTGGACGCACATGCTCGCGCACCTGCAAGGTCAAGGCGAGGTGTTCGCCAGCAAAAAGGGGCTCAAGAGCCACAAGACCCGTAGCCACAGGGGGGTATGTACTGTACGTGCTAGGTGGTCGACGTACATGCTCGCGCACACCTGCGAGCTTAACCTGAGGTGTACACGTACCAGGAAAGTTGGCAATAAAATTTGAATCAACTCAAAATACGAATTAGAGTAGACTTCGTTCTGTTTTCAAAATCGAACGATGCAAAACAAATGCGACTCTTTTCCAATTTAGAATGGTATAAATTGTACATAAAACCTAGTGTGCTAGGGGGCCAGGAGGTTACCATCAGTACCCAACACGTTAAGGGGAGAACTTCGTTCTTTCTTTCAAGGTACAGAAGGTTCTAAATGATGACGTAAGCTGTCATTTTCTCGTACAACGGAACGTATGTATAAAACGTCATTGTGTGCGGCTACAGCCCAGCATGTCTATCATGGGACGGCCGCGACATACTCTCGATTTTTCTCGCACTTTACATCTTGTTCTAAGTGCTCTAATACGAGAGAGACGGATAGAGCGAGAAAAATCGAGAGCTCGCGCGCCGTCGCTTGATAGCCGTGCTGATGCGCTAGACCTGGACCAGGAGGTTACCATAGATAATCTTCACTTCCCGCCAAAATGACAGTGGCATAAGACGTCCCGTCTGGAACAGCCATAGGACAAAGGTCACAGAAGACCGCACTATAACGCTACTTATGTTTTATTTAATGTATTTCAATCTAAAGGCTACCTACGGTATCTGTTTACCATCAGGTAGGCCGTGGACTCGTTTGCCATCATCGTTGAATAAAATAATGTCTATATTGAAAACCGGTTAATTATTCTCTACCGGTTAATTTATTTGAAAGGTTTTCGGTTCCTGATGAGAAGAAAGAAAGAAAATATTTATTCGTGACAGGAAACATCACAGCAAATTGTAGACACATACATCATCAACATCGTCATATCAGCCGAAAGAAGTTCACTGCTGGACAAAGTCCTCCCCCAAAGAGTGCCAATGTGACCGGTCCTGCGCTACCCGCATCCAGCGGACTCCCTAACACTTATACACATACATATTTGTCACGAAACGGTCACAACTCAGCTTAATGCTGGCAGGCCAAGTGCTGGTCTTCCGTTGTGACCATTTGGTGAGACACGGAGCAATGACGCCGCGATAGCACACAGGGAGAATTTACAAAAAAAAGAATTAAAACAAATAAACACAAACTGGTCAAATGGAAAAAAAGTAAAGCAGGGGATTAAACAATCACATAATTTACTTTAAAAACAAAGTTTTAACCGACTTCAATTTAGTACTCCGCCAAGCCACGAGAACATTTCTTTTCCAATTTACCTCATGAACTGATTTCCGAGAGCAAATGCGTTGATTATTATAGAAAAAAACCCAATCGCTGTATGTGACCCGATAATATTTGAGGACTTCCGTCAATTCCACAAGGATCACCCTTGGCACTTCATTAGTTGCTATTTCAACGGAATCTTATCAGAATCTGTGATATACTTTTGTACTTTTAAGTACATAATTGAGGAATTCCATAAGTCATCTGTGGTCTTCATCATCAATTCCACTCCACCAATTTATGATTTCCGGATGTAAATACACGAGTTATAATAGAAAATACCAAAATCACTACACGCGTGCCTAATATAATTGAGGAGTTCCCTCAATTCCTCATGGATCCCATCATCCAATTGAAATTTTAAAAAAATGGGACCCACCTGGAAGCATATACTTACAAACAAAAAAAAAATTTATGAATCGCCTCATCAATGATGGAGTTCTGAGGTAACAAACATTGAAAAAAAAAATACAACCGAATTGAGAACCTCCTCCTTTTTTTTGAAGTCGGTTAAAAATGATAAGCTTCCGTCCCTTTTCCGCGAAACGCACCTTCATGTGAAACGCTTGTCATTTACTATGACGCTCTCAGATCGTGACGTCACGATCTGCGAGCGCTTTCTCTCTCTAACAAGCAATATTCAAACGGTTGTAGTTTCGTAATTCTTTGACATATCTGAATGGGAGTGCATATTTTTTGCCTTCATTCTTTTGGAGTAATAATAAATGTTGAGTCTACCCTACACCCGTATTATACCGTTTCAGACGGTGGACAAGAGTCTCTTCTGCCGCAGGTGTAGCCAGCAGTTCGACAGTATGGAGGCTCTTCGGCACCACAAGGAGCTGCAGCCAGGCGGCCAGCGCTGCCTCAACAACCAGAGGTATACAGTTATATACGGCAGGGCTCTTCCAAACCGGTTAACCATTGTACTAACCTATATTAACCGGTTTCGAAGTTTCAAGTACTTTTTCTTTAACGCGGTAAATATAGGTTTGTACTGAGATATTAACGCCTTTGTACGAACTTATATTAACCGGTTTCGATACTTTGTTTTTTTTTTATTTTATTTTTTTTATTATTTTTTTTATGATATAGGAGGCAAACGAGCAGTCGAATCACCTGATGGTAAGCGATAATCGACGCCCATGGACACTTACAACACCAGAAGAGTTGTAGGTGCGTTGCCGGCCTTTAAGATGGGAGTACGCTCTTTTCTTGAAGGCTTGAAGGTTATAACGGTCCGGAAATACCGCAGGCGACAGGGTTCTTAAGAAAAGTTTGCAACCGACTTTAGCCGGTATATTGTGAAACGGTTTTATTTAATTGTCGTATGGCAAATCAGTGTGTTTAGAACCGTGAAATCTTTGAAAGGACAGTACGGTTGCCAGCTTGTTGCACTTTTAGCACCGCCCAGGGGTCACGTGTAGTGTAGGGTACGAGTATCGGTGCATAATTCCTACGGACGTGGTGCGATTTCGACCCCAAACGGTTTTAAAACGGTTCCAAGTGTCTGGGACATAGGTTTATTTAATAAAACTGAGTTTTACCATTTTATAGTTTTACTCGTTTGAACAATAAGGTTAATAGTATATATGCGACGCGCGTGTGCTTGTTGAGGATATAATGCAAAAAGGAAAGATGGTGGACCGCGTGGCGCTATTTATAAACTTCGGCGCTGCTGTGCGCGCATGCGCGGGATGCCGTCGTCTAATTGGGCGCGATCTTCGCTTCGGTGTTGCAAGCCGCAACACCAAGCCTTGGCCTTTGGGAATTTGCGGGTGTATTCTGAAGTGAGGTAGAGCTTAATTCATATTAGGCCTAATAGTAAGCTCAATGAGGCTTGTGTTGTGGGTACTAGACGACGCTATATGTGATAGATATAAATAATGAAATACATAGAAAAAAATATTATGGGGAGGCCTATGTCAATCACACAAATATTTGCCCTTACCGGGACTTGAACCCAGGACCTTCAGCTTCGCAGGCAGCGTCACTACCCACCAGGCTAACCGGTCCGGTCGCAAATTGTAGTATATCTTGATTTTTTTTACAGTCAGGGGTACTAATATACATACTAATATTATAAATGCGAAAGTGTGTCTATCTGTCTGTTACCTCTTCACGCTTAAACCGCTGAACCGATTGAGATGAAATTCGGTATGGAGATAGTTTGAATCCCGGGGGAGGACATAGGATAGTTTTTATCCCGGAAATCATCCCCTGAGGGGGTGAAATGGGGGATGAAAGTTTGTATCGAGCTAAGATATAAACGAGTTCCACGCGGACGGAGTCGCGGGCAGAAGCTAGTATGTACAGTGCCTACCCCTTTTGGGAATAAAGGCGTAAATGTATGTATGTATGTATTGTACACAGCGCGTGCCAGCACTGCGGCGCGCTGTGCCCGGGGCTGGATGAGCTGATACAGCACAAGCATGAAGCACATGGCGCAGAACTTTTCACATGTGACGAGGTGAGTCATAATGATAAGCATGATACCTTAAAAAAAAATGTGACCTTCACTAGTTGAGCATTTCTTTTAAAAAAGGCCAATTCATTTTTTTACGAGATAATCTGCAATTTTTATGTTATAAATAATAAATAAATAAATAAAACATCATTACTTCGAAGAGCGGACTTCATAGTTGTTAGTAACAAAAGAAAACGATAACTTAAAGCTAAAGGTTAGTGCTTATATAGACATTTGATTCTAATACTACTACCTATAACTATTTAATACGGGCTAGTTGCCACCGCTTTTATTTGGCCAATCCAGTGAGCGAGAATTGGGCTGTCATATTTGACAGCAATAACATTCAGAATGCTGTTGGGACTTCTTCTCACTCGACCTAATAGAGATACTATTTTCTTGCGCACGATTGCCGGAAAACCATCCGTTCTGGCTTCGCAAAACATGCCAGACGCACTAAATCTACTAGGCAAGCCGAACAGCATTCTGAATGCATTGTTTTACTGCACTTTTGAATGTTATTCCTATTGTTATGTTATTCCTACTCGCTCGAATGTGGAGCAGCCCAACTGGGGAAGCACCTCCGCCTTGCAGGAGACCACAGCCATGATAACACTACTTGCTCTGTAGTAGTGTTGTGTTCCTGGTGGTGAGCAAGGTCGCCAGAGCTCCCGAGGATGCGTTGTGTTGAGAGCGAAGGCATTTGTTCCTTCAGCGGCAAATCCTCAAACATATCAAGGGTGGGCAACGCCCATGTTACTCCTTTGGAGTTGCATGCGTCTATAGGCTGCGGTGTCCGCTTACGATCAGGCGGGCCGTACGCTTGTTTGCCACCGTCGTTGTCTTAAAAAAAGCAGTCGCGATCTCTTTCCATCCCTATAAGAGAAAAAGTGTCCCAAAATTTGCTAAAAAAATTTTTTTTACAATATTTTATTGTATTGTTTTGTCGGCATGATTGAATTTTATACCCATGCCGAATTACGGTTTTCTAGTAGTAATGGTTAGTTAGCTAAGCCGAAGACGGACAGACAGACAGACATGGCGAAACTATAAGGGTTCCTTGTTGACTACGGAACCCTAAAAAGGGCCTACGCTAGCAGAAGCGGGCGCACGCCTCAGTACCTTTTCACCATCGATGGCCTTTATAGTACACTAGCTTCCGCCCGCGACTTCGTCCGCGTGGACCCGGGATAAAAACTAGCCTATATCTTAATCCAGGCTATAAACTATCTTCGTGCAAAATTTCATTCAAATCGGTTCAGCCGTTTAAGCGTGATTGAGTAACAAACATCCAAACACCTAAACTTTCGCATTTATAATATTAGTAGGATTACTTACCAAGGGCTGTAAAAGAAAGAAAGCCCGAAACCGCAGGTATTTGTGACCCGAGCCGCAGGCGAGGGTCGTAAACATGCGATAGAGGGCTTTCTTTTTTACTGCCCGCGGTGAGTAAACAATTTTACGTCTTCACCTGGCCATAATGCGAGTTTTACCGTACGCCCAGCTTGCGGTAAAATTCGCATTATGGCCAGGTGTGACGTAGTCTATTACAGACTATCCGAGAACAAACAGTGCCAAGTAGAGAGACAAAGCCTCCTATGGCTGTGTAAGCCAATACCTACCCTGAGACCATTAGACTTGAAAAAAATAAGATCAAATTCACGAGACTACTAAAGAAGCATTACCTAGATTTACTTATGTAACACCAAGTAAGTTTAGTATGTGCATACATACACCTTTATCCCTAAAAGGGGTAGGCAGAGCTCATGAAACTAGTGTTCCAGTACCACTTTTAGCATAAATGTGGGTAGAGTAAGTGAGTTCAGTATGTATAACAGACCCCGTATCATGGTCGGCCTTATCACACGATAAGTGACAAGATAGAGCGTCCGTCTCGTTCTATTGAACGGTTTCAGCCAGCGACGGACGCTCTATCTTATCACTTATCGTGTGGTAAGGCCGTCCATGCTACGAGGTCTGATGTATGGACAGTATATTACAAGCTTTTATTTACTTTCACCTGTCCCGTTGCCTGTCTGTCTGTAATCAAATCTTGCAAGTTAAATTTGATCCACTTGCCGGTGTCCGATTGAGCTGTAATTTTGCACGAATATGCAAATCGCGTGACAATGCAATATTATGATGACGTGTAGCTGATCTGATGATGGAGCTGGAAGGTGGCCATAGGAACTCTGTAATAAAACCACATAACCCCATCGAGTTTGGGCTCGTTAGAATCGTCTCAATGAGTAGTTGATGACGGTATACAGAAAAGTACAGTCGGCAATAAAAGCTTGTACCAAAAGTTTTGACAGAAACTTATTACACTGTTATTTATATTTATGACTGTCTAACATAGACTGCCGTTCCCACTTTCAAACTGTTACTACAGGTTTTTGTATTAATAAACTGTACTTATTAAATAAATAAATAATGCGGGAGCGGCGCACACGACCGCAAGCCTGGCAGGTGTAACTTGCCCGCGGCGAACCGGGCTGTTATTCGCTACGCGCTAATGCGGCTCACCCGCCGTTCACCCGTCCCGAAACTAGACCTCTGCCTACTTTTAGTTACTAACGCATCGCGGTGTCATGATATATTTGTGGGTGAGCGTTGAGGTGAGCTTCAAACAAGTTACAGAATACGGGGGCTGGTGCCACGTTGATGTCGCTTAGCTCTCTTATCTGCAAGTTTCTGAAGAGGGAAGTATAGCCAGCAGCTCGCGACTGACAATAGGTACTTTTTATATGGAATTTCCATTTCGGGAGGAAACGGTTCCCACCAACTACATCTTATGGCACTGGTCCCACCGCCGGCTAGTAAGCTAGAAAAGTTGGGCGAGTAGCATTACATTGCGGATCTGTAAAGGTCGATTGATCACACTGTGCCTGGTCAGCACGCAATGAACCGTTACTCGCCCAACTTTTCTAGCTTACTAGCCGGCGGTGGGACCAGTGCCTAAGAGTCCGCAGTAAGCTCGGCCGAATTTCACCTTCCCATACAAACGTAGTTACGCTCTCATTTTAAAACTACGTGTTGGATTGTGACGAAACTTTGCATATACAATGACATAACGTATATCTATGTCTGTAATTAGTTTATATGGTTCTAGTTTATAAAACAAACGAAATACAGCAAAAACAAGTTTTGTATGAAAAACTTCAATTCACTGTACCTATTTTTTTCCATGGTATCTGAAGCTATATAAACTAATTACAGACATAGATAGACCTCATGTCATTGTATATGCAAAGTTCCGTTACAATCCAACACGTAGTTTTAAAATGAGAGCGTAACTACGTTTGTATGGAGAATCGAGCTTACTGCGGACTCTTAACAAATCACATTGATTTTGTTATCGATCGCTTCAGCTTAAAAATAACTAGGATTTGCTGTTTTGAAAAAAAAAATGTAGATGCCTATAAATTTGAACTTATTGTAAATTTTGAAAAAGTTAACCTATAAAGCTCATCTTTTGTTGTGTCAATAACATACTAAGAAATCATTGAGATTGGAAAATATTTAGAAATGGTACGTTTTCTCTTTTTGTATGGACGAGTACGTAGTATTCTAAAGGCATTATACTTCCCTCTTCGACGCTCGCATCGTGGATTTTCCGCCCGTCGAACACTAGTTTGCGCCATTCAAGCCTTGTCCATAGCAAGGTTTTCCGCCCGTCGAACGCTAGTTTGCGCCATTTACGCCTTGTCCATAGCACTCTGACTCCACATAGACTGGGATATTGAAGGCGAGCATATCTCGCTTTCTGATGTGATCACCGGAAGGCGCAGCGTGGGTAGGCCCCCCACAAGGTGGACTGATGACCTGGTAAAGGTCGCGGAAGTCCGCTGGACGCGGGTGGCGCAGGACCGGTCACATTGGCACTCTTTGGGGGAGGCCTATGTCCAGCAGTGGCCGTCTTTCGGCTGATATGATGATGAGGATGTCTCGCTTGGCGCAGGGAACCCTAAAAGTATTATGATTGTGAATAATTCACATTCCAGTGCAACAAGTCGTTTCTATCAAAGTCGTCGCTGTCCGTCCACATCGACCGCTTGCACTTAAACATCAAGGTGAAGCTGCTAAAGGGACAATACACCAACTATGCCCCGAAGTTGTCCGACGTGCGCGAGAAGAGCAGGGACTATGTGTGCGAAGAGTGCGGCAAGGCTTATACGGTGAGTCTAATTACTTATGATTGAGATTGTTTAAGGCGATGCCTTGATTTGACTCGAACACGGCCCCTAGACAGAGACACGCTGATGCCTTCCGCGCACGAGGAAAAGAGATGTAACACTCTTAGGGAATGGCTTCTTTGGTAAAATTTCTATAAATACCTAATTTAGAGAAGTATTATTTAAATTTCATAAATTAGATGAGATAAAATACTATAGTAACTTGATTGTGTCGTAAAATAATGTATCGTTTGAGTAGGCTGTTATAAAAGGAAAATACAGACCCAACTTTGGATTTTTTTTCTATCGAGGAAATATTAAGCAATCATGTATTGATAAAATCAGATAAACAATCGTATAGTCAAGAATCATGTATCCGAAAATCAGACCTTATTGTTTCTTAATCTAGTCAGAACGGCGTTTCAAAGCACGCAATAATTTCCAATGCACAGCCTTAATGTGGCCGACTTATTATAAATGCTTTTCTTTCTTTCGTTATTTCCTTATAAAACTGTCATTGGAATAGGGGTGTTAGGTATGTTCATTAATTCAAGCACCTTCATATGAAACGATTGTCATTTACCAACACGCTCGAGGGGGAATCCATAATTTTACCGAAAATAGTTTCATCTATTATCGTTTCCTATAACACTATTCGCATAATTTTATCATCACTTAGGAATCATTCATCGAACTTCGTTAGATCGCTTCGCATCGCATTTCTACTTTATTATTTTATTTGTCCATCGAATAAGGGACATAGTCGTTCATCGAATCGCCTTTACTATAATTTCGGCTTAACAAAAGTTTCAGTTCCCAAAATTCTTATATTTTCGTATAAGGATTATATTATAACATACTAGATTAGGTCAGGGCAGCTAGAAAAAGGGGTGCTCGGGGGGGCGAAGCCCACCGCACTAAAAAACAAGACATAATCGTAACAAAGGTATTGTTTTTAGGATAGGTTAGGGTTAGCTTGTGTCCCTTAGAGCGGATGTACGCACCCCGCGAAGCGGGGTGACGTCGACACGCTGGCGATTAGGTTAGGTTTAGCTAAGGTTAAAATGCCAAACCAACAAACCATACCAACCAACAATACCAACTGTGAACCGTGTTTTGATAAATTAATACTAGAAACAACTAAGTATTCTATGACGGGTAAATTCGATGAATCTTTACGCTACGATTTGAGACAAATTCAAAACGATTAAGGGGAAACACTAAGGTCAAGATAATTGAGAAATAGGTATTTGTAAAATGTATTGTTGTCGCGCCAACCACAAGCCTCCCGCCGCAGAGCGCGATAGAGACAACTGCAGCTTGGACCGAAAATACCTATTAAAATTACATAAAATCAACCTATCGTAGTCCCCTGCTTTCTTCTCCAAAACTTGACCTATTTAACTATTTTTATATTAAAAATCAAAGAAAGGCTTTGGCCGTGTTCCTATGTTTTCCTTTTTTTTTAATAATCTAGTCAAAATTGTTTTCTGGATGTTTGAAAACAGCGGAAAATCTGGCATTTCATAATAGGGGAGAGGCGGGGGGCCTGGCCTTTGGATGACGGTAGTCATTTTATTAGGCGGGGAGGGTCCATTTCAAGGAATAATAGGATGATGGTAGAGGGGGGGGGGGTCATAAAAGGATGACGTAATTTGGACGGTAGAGTTGCTTTAGGTAGTAATATTGACGTCAATATGTTACTTTCAGCTCCTGGGCTTGCTGAAGCAACATCAGATGCGGCACATGGCAGACAAGCCTTTTAAATGCGACCAGTGCCCTAGAGGGTTCATCAACGCTACTCAACTTCGGGTATGTTCAGGCGATATATGTTACGGTTCGTGCTCGTCACACAAATTGCCCTTACCGGGTTTCGAACCCAGCACCTTGAGTATGTACAGATCGAGTCATCGTTATGCGCACCGGTATGTGGGCTTGCACTTAATAGCTACTCAGGGTTGTACACGGTGGCGGATTTAAACAAATAAATGTGTGGGGACAATCTTACACTCTCTGTATTCTGTATTGTTGTTCAAGAGAATACAGAGAGGTCGCTATTCGTAGCGGGAGTATAGTTGAAAGATACGCAACTTCAGTCACTGTCCTTGTAGCTTAGTGGTCAAAGCACTCTAGCGTTAATAGAAAGATCGCAGGTTCGAGTCCTGTCGGGGGCTACAGACGCTGATGGTTTATTTTTCTATTATATTTTTTTCTTTGTATCATATCGTTTAAAATATGATCGGGGTAATTTATAATAGATAGAGACAAGTACCGAATGAAATCGAACGTATGACCATTTCAATGAAGACCTTGTTACACTAAACGTAAGGTACAATATACAATAACAGGTGAACTCGTGCTTTCCCGCTCATGGCGTCCAGACAAAATGGCGGGCGCCGGAGCTGCCGGCGTCGCGCGCAAAATGTTGGCCAATGGGCGTTGAAGATTTTACCCGCGCAATTCGCGCTGCCTTATGATTGGTTAAAATGTTTTCAGAAAATGCTTGCTACGCAGATACATCGTTGTAACTTATATTTGCGGTATTACTGTACTGAGTTGAAGTTTGTTAATACTTTGCTTTTAAAGTAAACTAGCTTCTGCCCGCGACTCCGTCCGCGTGGAACTCGTTTATATCGTAGCTCGATACAAACTTTCATCCCCCATTTCACCCCTCAGGGGATGATTTTCGGGATAAAAACTATCCTGTGTCCTGCCCCGGGATTCAAACTATCTCCATACCAAATTTCGTCTCAATCGGTTATGCGGTTTAAGCGTGAAGAGGTAACAGACAGACAGACAGACACACTTTCGCATCCATATTAATATTATAAATGCGGAAGTGTGTCTGTCTGTCTGTCTGTTACCTCTTCACGCTTAAACCGCTGAACCGATTGATATGAAATTTGGTATGGAGATAGTTTGAATCCCGGGGCAGGACACAGGATAGTTGTTATCCCCGAAATCATCCCCTAAGAGGGTGAAATGGGGGGGTGAAAGTTTGTATGGAGCTGCGATATAAACGAGTTCGACGCGGACGGAGTCGCGGGCAGAAGCTAGTTTATAATATTAGTATGGATTGTTATGTACCCGACAGACTCACATCGACTGCATCCACAAGCGGCTGCGCAAATGGCGATGTCCAGAGTGCCCAAAAACGTTCCTGCACCAGTCCTCGGTCAACGTTCACAGACTCGTGAGTATAAGTACTATTAAACACTTGTGCAACACAACTTCTAACTCTTTCAAACTCTTTAAACACTCCGCAACTTCACTGAAACCTGGTTGATAGTCAGTGGGCACTGGTGATTATGTCTTTGGGAACTTATTTATTTAATCGTATGGCGTACATTATTATGGCCTTTAAAGTTTGTCACTCTTTAGCACCACCCAGGGGACACGTGCAGGGTTGTGGCAGGTAGCTCCTGCGGACGCGAGTAACAGTTGTCCCCCCTTTGTCAAGTGAGTGGGCAACTCGACTGTTAGCAGTTCTTAAGCCGCCCGAAGTCCTCTAACTCGGCTTAACGACTACTGCCATAGATAGCAGCCGGGATCAACTGCTTAGCGTGCCTTCCAAAGCACGGAAGCGCTCATTTATATTAACCACTCAAACATCAGGCGGCCACCCATCCAAAGGCAGACCGTTGCCATCTTTACTTAACCTGCGTTATCGTTTCCGACTCGCAGGCGCCGCTAGGCTATGAGCGCTTCGCTTCGCTTGTTTGGGTACTATTTTGATGTTTAAATGGGCTTCGGTGGGGTGAGAATGAGCACGGTCGTTTTGTTGTGAGCGGCCATAACAGGACTGGCTGGAAAATGGCGAAGCGAGCGAGCGTTCGTGGTGGGTCCGTCCGCTACCGGAGAGCTGCGCCGTGCGGGCAAAGAACAACGCCGCAGAGGGTAAAACTTGATTCATATTATATTCATATTTTTTCTGACTTTCAGGAGTTACCTAAGAGTCCGCAGTAAGCTCGATTCTCCATACAAACGTAGTTACGCTCTCATTTTAAAACCACGAGTTGGATTGTAACGAAACTTTGCATATACAATGACGCGAGGTATATCTATATCTGTAATTAGTTTATGTAGCTTCAGATACCATAGTAAAAAAATACAGCGAATTAAAGTTTTTCATACAAAACTCGTTTTTGCTGTATTTCGTTTGTTTTAAACACTGGAACCATGCAAACTAATTACAGACATAGATATACCTCATGTCATTATATATGCAAAGTTTCGTCACAACCCAACACGTAGTTTTAAAATGAGAGCGTAACTACGTTTGTATGGGAAGGTGAAATTCGGCCGAGCTTACTGCGGACTGTGTACGTTCGAAATTGGCAGACTGTTGAGACCTATTATATTTTATGACATGTTATGTACACAGTTTTGACAATAAATTTTATCTTATCTTATAATGTCGCTAAATCTAAGGGTGCTTTCCGATATGGCCGGAATACTTACTTACTTACTTTTGTCTTTTTTGTATTAAGTTCTAGACAATGGTCGTGCAGCCGCAGTTTTGTTTCTGCTAAGGCTTGTTTAATCTCATCATTGAAACCTTGTTTATTTGGACATCTAAAAAGGAGTGATATACGTCATCCCCAAAAAGAACGTTATGATGTTTCAGCTTTTTGGCAGATCGTTTATATATCAGAAACAAGAGACAGCCTGTTACGCTTCCCTGTGGAATTAAGCAGTTTATTTCTAGTTTCTTATTCTATCCCTCAACTCACCCCACACAAATTTCGTAACGCGAACGAGCGTTTCTCAAAAAAAATGCCACTACATTTGTTCGGAGATTTTCTGCAACTTTTATGTTATTTCTACTCAAAATCACGATGTCTTTCCATCCCAATAGGATAAAAATAGTGTCCCAAAATGTTCATACATTTTTGAACTTTCCTATTGTGTTACCACCATACAAAGTGTATTATGGTAAATGGTAACACAATAGGAAAAATATCTCTGGGACAGTTTTTTGTCCTACCAGGGTCGAAAGAGCTCCTGATTCTGAGTGGAAATAGTTAACATAAAATTCCTATTAGTACAATTAATAATAGTGGCATTTTTTTTGAGAAACGCTCTAACATTTTAATACTAGATTGTAGATACAAGTGCATAAAACAAGCCATTCTAGTCACTAGTGCATTAGTCAAATGCGCCGCGTGGCTGTATCAGCATCAACCAATTCTACATTTCGTGGAGTTACGAGTATTACAGTTTCCATCAAACAATTTAAAAGTTGCCCAGGATTAACCATGGCATCTACCGACATGAAATAGTATTTTGTGCAATCGTTATATAATGTATGCTTTTTCAGTCGAGTACCACGTTTAGTCCACGAAGCTTGCTGTGTGGCCTAATTAAGGTACGAGAATTAAAAAGCTAATTATATAACTTGTATACAATACTTTTTCTACGACTACTACCTAGCTAAAAAACTAACCTACTAACTAGTTAAAAAAACTTGGTATCTATTGAAAATGAAGTGCAATCAATGTCTTTTTCTTTTTTGTATGTTGATGTCTATTTGCCTTTTGACTTTCTCATGAAGCAAAACTTGTACTTATAATAGATAGATAAATACTTATATACATAGGAAACATCCATGACTCAGGAACAAATATTCGTGCTCATCACACAAATGGCTCGCGGTATTTGAGCTCCCGAAGTGTTGTGGTACCGCCCTGCGCAACCCGAACTGAGCCAACTGTGACTTTTTTTTCACTGCCCTTCCTATTTCCGCCCAGTCCAAGTTGGCTCAGTTCGGGTTGCACAGGGCGGTTCCGCAACAATTCGGGAGCTCAAATACCGCGAGCCATCCGGTTGCCTCTTAGACACTGCAACTACGCGTTATTCGCGTCGAATTTACGATTTTAGTTTGGGTGGGCATGGCGTTGAAGTTGGATAATAAATAAATAAATAAATATTTGGGGACAACCTCACACAAATCGACGTAGTCCGAAACTAAGCAAAGCTTCCTATTGGTCAAATACATTATAGTTCAGTCAATGCGCCACGTGATTGGTCCATTTCATTTTAGTTGTCTCAACAGTTACGAGGTATGAGTTGGGAGCTCCATAGCTCCGGCTTTTCCATTCTCACCACGGAGATGGTTGGCAGTCCTCAACTGTGCGTTTCTCCCGAAACTTTCTGCCTCGCACAGCCAAACTCTGGAATGAATTGTCGCCTGCGGTATTTCCGGACCGTTACAACCTTCAAGCCTTCAAGAAAAGAGCGTACTCCCATCTTAAAGGCCGGCAACGCACCTACAACTGTTCTGGTGTTGTAAGTGTCCATGGGCGTCGATTATCGCTTACCATCAGGTGATTCGACTGCTCGTTTCCCTCCTACATCATTAAAAAAAAAAGTGAAAAGTAAGGTCGACGAGTATAAAAGAGTAATTCACCCATCTCTTCCTTAGATACACATTGGGAAGAAGACGCATATATGCACATACTGTGGCAAAGCGTTTCTACAGTCGGGTTCGCTCATCACGCACGTGAAGTACGTGCATCTGAAGGTCACGCCGCCGCCGCGCAAGAGGAACAAGAAAAACGCCTGAGAACTTCATGATGCCTCTAGGAGACGCTACATGGGCCGATATCGGCAGGGCTGCCAATAATAATAATAAAATCATTTATTTCAGGCGGAGCCCATAAATGTGTTAGTAGGGACAATAGACATCACTTACAAAACTATTGTTAACTAGCTTCAACCCGCGACTTCGTGTGCTTGGACTCGGGATAAAAACTATCCTATATTTTAATCCAGGCTATAAACTATCTTCGTGCAAAATTTCTTTCAAATCGGTTCAGCCGTTTAAGCGTGATTGAGTAACAAACATCCAAACATCTAAACTTTCGCATTTATAATATTACTAGCTTCCGCCCGCGACTTCGTCCGCGTGGACCCGGGATAAAAACTATCCTATATTTTAATCCAGGCTATAAACTATCTTCGTGCAAAATTTCATTCAAATCGGTTCAGCCGTTTAAGCGTGATTGAGTAACAAACATCCAAACATCTAAACTTTCGCATTTATAATATTACTAGCTTCCGCCCGCGACTTCGTCCGCGTGGACCCGGGATAAAAACTATCCTATATTTTAATCCAGGCTATAAACTATCTTCGTGCAAAATTTCATTCAAATCGGTTCAGCCGTTTAAGCGTGATTGAGTAACAAACATCCAAACATCCATACATCCAAACATCTAAACTTTCGCATTAATAATATTAGTAGGATGATGATGGTATACAGAAAAGTACAGTGGGCAACAAAAGCTTGTTCCAAAAATGAAAGTTTTAACAGGAACTTATTTTACTGTTGTCACGTGGTCTTAGATCACTACTGGCGCCATTTCCCCGCTGAAATAAATCAGGATTGATGCGAATGATCAATTGAATGAATAAACTAATGCGAATTGAATGAAATGATTATATGAACTAGGTACGTCCAAGAATTTATTATGCCTTGATTTGGCCGGCCGCCGTGCTTCCGACACACGGCCGAATCACGCGGCGGCCTGCACGCAGAATATTGTCCCGTGTAGCATCGCCTAATAGTGAATTTGACATTAACCGTCAGGATTACTATGGACCGCCACAGTGTAATTCACGCGCGACACTGTTGACTTTGTCTGCGTAATAAAATATGAACAGAATACGATTGTGTTTATTTTTAATCCCAAACACGTACCGATCCCACAAAACCTTTGAAGTGTACATTTTACTAAATTTTGGAATTCCTAAATCGGTCCATTGAAAGTAGCGTTTAAACATGGCTGACGCAACGCGTTTGATATCCAAATGGATGGGTATAGCCATAGCGACGCAGCAACGCTCTGAATGTTCCATTCGCGTTCCGCTTTCCGGTCGAGCATATAGACATTCATGTGATTCAACGTTGTAATTGCAACACACCACACCAATTGGATGGCGGCCATTACACGGTGAGTATTATCGTGATATATTTTTGCTGTCTCTATCTATATAACATGTAATTAGATAAGAGATAGCTAATGCAATGATTGCATGCATTTGTCGCCTAACCGAGTCTAGAGAATGTCGAAACAACACACAACCATGACAAAGTGACAGCTGACATAGCGTGCCCGTGAATGTCAAACTATTACTCCCATCCATTTGTCACCGAGACAAACAGTGCGGTGCGGTAAAGGTGAATGTCGAAAGAGCACGCGTCGCGCTGGGTCTCCTGTCATGACTTGCACTAGATTCGTACCCGCTCCGCGTCGATTTTAGCGGATGCGGATGTCGAAATTAGTGTGAGAGTGCCCCCGTTGCGGACGAGAATATTTAATACAATAGGTACTGCTACGCATTGATGGCGGATTCGGATAATTCGTAGGCTTACATTATTTATTACTAACGAAAAGGCAGCGGTAGGCGGTCAATTAAGTTCTTAGAGCGGTTACACACTGCGACTTGTTGCAGCGCTGCAAACGCGATAGTTCATTTGATGGGTAGTGTCGCCCGACGCGACAGTCGCTCGTTCGTGGAATGCCTTTGTAACCCTGCAAAAAGTCGCCGTACGTAACCACTCTTAAGGCGAGTTACACCAATTTACGATTAGTTAATTTATATATAATTTATTTAATTAAACTCTTATTATGGCCCCCACAAATAAATTGATTGCCCGGCGGATTAAGGGTGGGACCAACGCCACAGAATAAGTAATAGTATACGTACAGAAGGATCTCTGTTAACTAATTCCCAATTTAGGTACGCCAAACGTGGTTAAATCTCTTTCTATCGCTTGCAACGCGCTCTTTCGGAGGCGGAGCCTTAGAGCTAGGGTTGCCGCCAGCTCGACCTATTAAATTATACGCGTGGCTAGTAGATACTATAACTTATTCTGTGCTAGTATAATACTTCCCCATGCAATTTAAAATGTGGTTCGTTACGGAGTGAAATAATAAGACGTAAGTCAGGAATTTAATGATTACTTTATTATTAAATACATGGGTATTTATAGTCTCTGTGTGAGTGAGCACTCTGACGTAGGTTGGTATATTTTTAATGGTAATTGGATTTGAAAGGGGATAGATGGATTTACATAGTATCGGGTGTTATATTTAAGAAGCTACGGTAGCATAGTGGTTCAGGCATGCGGCTGTCAAGCGGCGGTCGTGGGTTCGAATCCCGGCTCGTACCAATGGGTTTTTCGGAACTTATGTACGGAATATTTACCGTTAGCTTTTCGGTGAAGGAAAACATCGTGAGGAAACCGGTCTAATCCCAATAAGGTCTAGTTTTCCCTCTGGGTTGGAAGGTCAGATGGCAGTCGCTTTCGTAAAACTAGTGCCTATGCCAAATCATGGGATTAGGTGTCAAAGCGAACCCCGGGCTCCTTTAGGGGCACAACCGGGAACAACGCTAGGAGGATGATGACGGGTGTTATATTTAAATTAATCTGTTATTTGATTATACATAAGATGAGGAATATTGATGTTGTGTCGTCACACATGCCATCCACACAGCAAATTTTTAGCAATTAAAATGGCTCTTCATTCATTTACAAGTGTTTGAGCGTGAACAATGTGTTCACTATGTTTTAATTCAAACCAAATTGATGACCTATGCTAAAATAGACTTCAATGTTCATCTGAAGTCTTTACCTGTATTTTTTGCTTCGCGATTAATTCGATAGGTTATGTACTCTTAAATGAGTACCTGTATAAAAGAGTAATAAATTCTAATACCTAGCTGTTAAAATCTTAGCAAATTTCCCCCATAATTAAGATATCATCAAACCAGGTGATGACATTAGGAATATCTCCAAAATATCCCTCAATTTGGTTGTGGAACAGATCAGGAGAATTACATAAGCCATATGGCAGGACCAAGTACCTGAATACACCGAATGGTGTGGAAAAACAACATTTCCATGATGACTCTTCTGTTAACGGTATACAATGAAAAGCTTCTGACAAATCAAACACGGAGAACATATTCTCTCCAAGTAACTTAGTCGCTATTTCTTCAACTGTCAGCAAAGTTTTTGGTTTCCTCACTATACTTTTATTCAAATCGGAGGGGTCAAGACACAATCTAATTTTTTTGTTGTTTTTTACTATGACTACCCTGTTAATGCAAGCATGGCTATCCATTTTATCTACTTTCGCTATGGCACCACATTCTACTAATCTGTTTAGTTCAACTTTTAGTGGCTCGTGTAAAGTGTAAGGAATTCTTGGAGCCGGATTACAGATCTGGGCATGAGGAACAGTAGGTATTGAACATTGCTTTGGAAACTTACCATTTCCTTGAGAGATATCCAAGTTTTGATTTATGAAGTTTTCTTTTGCCATGTCCTCTCTAGTTTTGACACTATAGACTCTCTTCACTAGATTTAAGGCTATACAGGCAGGTAAGCCTAGCAGCATAGAATTGCAGTCCACCACCATGAAATCTTCATAACACTCTCTATCTTTGTATTTGCACTGGAGATAAACTTTTCCAATTGGTTTATCTTGGACCCTTGAAATGCTTCAAGATATTTCTTTGTTGGTCTAACTCTAGCTGAGTTTTAAGCCTTTTAAATAGTCCGTGGCATTATGCTCACATCAGCTCCCGTATCAATTCTACAGCAAGTGTTCTTCACTTCAACGTTAATAATTTCACTCCATTCATTTATTTTGTTTCTACTGGCCACTCCGCCACAGAATAGTGCATCATCAGAGTCTTCAGAGTCCTGCTGGGCGTGACCCACGTTTTTCAACCTACAGCTGACGGCAAAATGGTTCAACCTTCCACATTTGGTGCATTTTTTCCCATAAGCTGGGCACTCGCGGTGTCAGTGTTGGATCTGGCACCTTCGACACTTGAAAGTTCTCTTTTGTTGTTCTCTCTCTTCTCGTTGTCTTCTCTCTATTGTAGGATTCATTTCCTGTACTTGCTTTTTGCTTTGCACTGAGGCTCGACAACAGTTGGCAGCCCTCTCGAGAGTCAGATTGTCCATTTTTAGCAAACATTCCTGCACCTTTGTTGTAAATTCCATGGACAATTTTGTCCCGTAGCAATTGATCATCCAAATTTTCTTGCTTCGTCTATCTGTAGTTACAGGACATTATCGTGAGAAAACTCACATCCGTGAGAAAATTTTCAAAACTTTCATCTTGTTTTTGTTTCCGATCATTTAGTTTGAAACGTTCGAACACTTCATTGACCCGCGGGCTAACATATTTGGTGATGGCGTCCATTACGCACTCAAACTTGACGGACTCTTCTGCGGATAGTTGCAAAGACGTAGTGACGATGCGAGTCGCGTCTAACCCCAACATGTTTCTTAGGAGCGACAGTTTAACTTTGTCAGAGGCATGTTCTTGTCCTGATCCTATGAGATAATCCACAAAACATAGACGTCATACCCGCCATTCTGAGGCCGCGTTGCTCGTTCTCAGCACGTCTAGCACACGACGGCCGCGACATACTCTCGATTTTTATCGCACTATACCTCTTCTTTTAAGTGTTCTAATAAGAGAGAGACGGATAGTGCGAGAAAAATCGAGAGAGCTTGCGCGCCGTCGCGAGCTAGCCGTGCAGGTCAAAGTTCAGCGGCAGTTTATTCCGTGATCCATTCTTGTTTTTACACTTCAACAACAAGGTCAATAAGATTCCCTATAAATTTTTAACCATAGCTAGTTTGGTGGGTGGCAATAGCATTTGCTTGACATGTTTGCGATTGGGTCTAAATTGTTTTTTCATTTCAAACAACTGTAGGTGAGTTTTTACAAATAACGCAGCTTCCATTATGTAAATGGAATATACAGGGTGTTTGCTCCATCGTTTGCCAAATTAAAACGGCAGGTAGGTTGGGTCTTTAGCTATCTTTTCCGGCCTCCAAAAAATGTTTGTGTCCACTGGTTTTTTTTTTGTATTCTTTTAAAATAATGTTGAAATTTTCTATATGCTTACGCGTTTCAACTTGAATAAAAAAAAAGGAAATGGTAGAGCCTATTTTTTTATTTTATTGTAATGTGTAATGTTGTACCTACTAGTCCTACTACTCGTATTTAGCGAAAGTATGTTTTTTATCGCTTGCCCGTTACGAGCCTTACACAAAATTGGCAAATTAATAAAGTTCATTTAAGGTTTTTTGGAATTATTGTACATAAGAGGAAAAACTAAGGAACTTTTTAAGAGATTTAAGAACATTATCATTTTTTTATTTTTTTTTAATTGCAAATCAAATTTACCCAAGACGAAATTCTTGCATCTTAATTTTGTTTAGGGTAAAAAAAAATAAGTAGACGTTACTTGCAAATAGTTTTGACTTTGATAGAGCCGTACAACATTACACATTGCAATAAAATAAAAAATTTGGCTCGACCACTTCTTTTTTTTAAATTCAAGTTGAAACGCGTAAGCATATAGAAAATTTCAAAATTATTTTAAAAGAATACAAAAAAAAATACCAGTGGACAAAAATTTTTTGGAGGCCGGAAAAGATAGCTAATGACCCAACCTACCTGCCATTTTAATTTGGCAAACGATGGAGCAAACATCCTGTATATTTAATGAAACAAATTTAACTCGAATGAACAACACATTTATTACTTTTTGACAGTAGTTCCACACTCTGAACCACAGATACAGATGTATTACAACTATGAGTGAGTACAGATACAAAACTTCACTGAGACACTCAGTAAATTCAGCTAAATTATCAGTTTGATTTACGGGCATGTACCTAAACCGAAAACACAAGAAATGAGCGGTCGCGATAATATCAGGCCTGTACATCGCAAGATGAACTTAAAACGCTTCGGCTCAACCCTGCCTTCGTGCACCTCTGAGGTGTAACTAGCCACATCAGTCAGCTGTCATATTGTTTTACTTTGTTGGAAGTCGGGAGGATATACAAAACTTCGGGAGAATCCTAACAAATCCCGACCATTTGGCAACCCTGCTCACAGCGGTATGTTTCATTTCATGGTGTGATAAACATTGTTTCCAAGCACTAGTATAACTGCATTGGCCACATTTGTAGGGTTTCTCACCAGTATGTGCCCTTTGATGTCTCGATAAAGAACTTTTCTGGGCACTACTATAACTACATTGGCCACATTTGTAGGGTCTCTCACCAGTATGCGTCCGTTGATGACGTAATAATTGACTTTTCCGGGCACTCCTATAACTGCATTGGCCACATTTGTAGGGTTTCTCACCAGTATGCGTCTTTTCATGACTCGATAAAGAACTTTTCTGGGTACTACTATAACTGCATTGGCCACATTTGTAGGGTTTCTCACCAGTATGCGTCATTTCATGACTCGATAAAGTACTTTTCTGGGCACTACTATAACTGCATTGGCCACATTTGTAGGGTTTCTCACCAGTATGCGTCCGTTGATGACTTAATAAATGACTTTTCCGGGCACTACTATAACTACATTGGCCACATTTGTAGGGTTTCTCACCAGTATGATTTATTAAATTAAGCTTTGTGCGAGTGGTGTAACTACAGTGAGCACGTTGGTAAGTTCGCCTCCCATTTGCTTCCTTCTGTCGAATTTGTCCTGCAAGGGAAAACAAACGCATAACTAACACTCTGTAGTTAGATCCATTTAGCTGGCTCATTTCAAAAAGCCACGAATTACAATTTTCTCGCAAAGCTGAAATGCTCAACCAAAGATGAAATGGTCATCTGGCTAATGTTGCTTTTTCAGACTTGTAAAATTGTAATGTGTATCTTTGGGAAATGTGCCACAGGTCTCATATTTTTTTCTTTCACGGAAAGCATTAAGGATATAAATATTACGGTGGTTCGATCACCATACAAAACGTCTTTTGATATTCGCAGGCTAACAGCGTGATATTTTAAGAAACTTAAGTAAGTAAGTAATTTATTTTGTGAAACATTAGGTAAGTATACATTGCAGATCTTAAATTAGGTTGGAGGTCCTCTATGTTCTGCCTTGCGGCGTACAAAAATAAAATAAAATATTAATACAATTACAATAATAAATGGTTACATCATAGCACATATTATGTTCTTATATTAAATGGCTATATGTGTTAAACAGATTTAAAAAATATATATCGGCGGCAATAAAAGCTTGTACCAAAAATGAATTTTTTGACAGAAACTTGTTTACTTTCACCTGTCCCGTTGTCTGCCTGTCTGTAATCAAATCTTGCAAGTTAAATTTGACCAACTTCCCGGTGACCGATTGAGCTGAAATTTTGGGTATAAGTATAGTTTGGATGACAATTCAATATTATGGTACCATCGAGTTGATCTGATGATGGAGACAGAAAGTGACCATGGGAATTAAGTATTTAACCGACGTAACCCCGTTGAGTTTGGGCTCGTTAGAATCGTCTCAATGAGTAGTTGACGATGGTTTACAGAAAAGTACAATCGGCAATAAAAGCTTGTACCAAAAATGTCATTTTTGACAGAAGCTTGTTAGTCGATGCTTTCTTTAATGCATGCTGTGTTCGCCTGTAATTGGTGGCGCAATTAAATGTAAACCTATGTTTTTTTTTGTATTAGTGCTTGTAATTGTTGTTGCCGCTGTTGGCGACCCTTAATAATAAATAAATAAATACAACAAGTTTATTTTTAGCAGTTAGTTTATCCGCCCCTGACTGTGATGGCATATAATGAAGAATTTCGTACTTGATCATTTAAATAAAGTGCCACGCCTTTTTTTCACAGTTTTTTTTTTTACTTGTGTAGCATAATGATTTGACGGACAATTAGGTCCCTCATACTTTCAGAAACAAGTACATCCATGTATACTTATAAAACACCTAAATAGAGTGCAGGTTCGGAGTAAATGTTCTTCTCTAACATTTCACAGGGACAGGGTAAACCATTATTGGAATATTATTAAAATACGTAAATATTCATTACATATAATCCAGTGTAAACAAATACTATATATTATTTATCCAGTATAATTCAGTTATTGTAGTATAAAAACCGGCCAAGTGCGTGTCGGACAACGCACAATGAAGGGTTCCGTACCATCTACTACCATTGAAAATCACTATTCTACATCGTAAGTTTAAAGAAGGCTTATCGTCATAAGAACCTCACAGCTCTTACTTCCTTTTCGTTGAGGAAGGCAGTTTTTTAGCAATAAATCACAAGCCTTTTTTATTTTTAAACCTCTTTGGGGGCTAACAAGCTTCCGGCCCACCTGTTGGGATGTGGTTACTGTAGCCTATGGAAGCTTGCAACTTCAGGGGTGTTACATGCGCGTTGCCGACCCTTTACAAATTTATACACTCCTAGCCAATAATGTTTGTTGAATTATTTAAAAACCACTATTTATTTTTTGCAGCAGTCCTTGATTTTTTTCATATTTTTCAATTACATGATTTGGATGTTAGACCCAATTTTTGACTTTCAGTGATTATCTCGGAATATATTCACTTAATCAAAAATACTGCTGAGATACATTAAAATTATATTTAAAGACTTATCAATTGATGTGCCAATAGTTTAAAATTGAAGTGCCTTCCAATAAAGAACATTTTTGTTATTTGATAACATTGTATGTAGCTAACAAAATACACTTACTCCAAATTTCATTTAATTACTGTTCTTGAGTACAATGCCGGTGACATATGGACATGGCGAAACTACAAGGGTTCCGTCTTTGCCATTATGGCTATGGAACCCCAAAAAAAGAACTTAGCTCTATGATAATGGATTAAAAATGAGTCTAGAAAAACAGTTGGCAACTTCTGCCTAAAGGCTGCCCAGCCTGAAGCCAGCTGAAACAATAACACCCGAAATTGCCCACCACATGATCACAAAACTAAGGCGATTTTGGTTAAATTGAAAATAAAATTGAAACAGCTGACAGCTTCAAAATATATTTTCAATTATGATTTTATGCAAGGCCCTTGCACTAACTATTCAAGTTACAAAAAAAAACTAACTTGTACATATTTACAAATTTCCTATACATAGTCTCCCAGGTCAGCGCTCTGCGGTAGGGTGCCCATAAGGCTGGCTATGTTTCTTTGCTGAATGGCCATGCCAATTCTTTGACCGAGGAACCTATGGTCAGCAGTGTGCTCAAACAGCCGTTTTTTAAATCCCAGTATAGTAGAAGAAGTTACCCGTCATAGAAACATTTTTGAGTATGTTGGAACTAGAATGAAAGCCTGCTTTATCGGTTGGATGTTAAGGTGGGTCACATATTCAAGTTCAAAAGTGTATAGGTATGTAGACCGACTTCCCAACAGTAGCCTTACATTGGTTTTATACCTATTGATATTGTAAAAAGCCTTATCGAAGATTAAAAATAAATAAAGATGAATATTACACTACCTATTCATATAAAAAAAAACACCGAATTATACCAGCAAACAAAAAAAAGTTTCAATTGAACTGATAAATATGGAAAAGTCACTGACTTTAGTAACTTACTGACACATGTCATGACAAACTATACCTGGCGTTGCGCGGAGGACACGGGGCGGCTGCACTAGCTCGGGGCCGAGCACGAGCTCGTCCTTCACGACGTGGTCGGCGTACAGCCGCGCCGCCGCCGCCGCCGCGCTGACGCCGCGCGCGCCCTCCTCCTCCGACGACGAGGGCTCCTCTTTTACACAAATATTCAAACACGAAGGCTCCTTTTTTACACAAACGTTCGAGTACGATGGCTCGTCTACAACACAAACATTCGAGAACGAGGACTCTTCTTCTAGACACTCGTGCTCCAATAAGGGCTCAGCCTTCACACCAACTTCTTCTAAACCCAACACTGCTTTCTCCATCATAAAAGACTCGTAAAGTATAATATTTTTTTTTTTTTTTTTTTTTAATGGCTTTTTCACTCCTTGCGTGTTTTGGCAAGGGGTATTTCGCCAATGTCGATGTATATTGACTTCCACGCGAGAGGAAATAGGTCAACAAAAAATTTTTGATTTGTGGGTGAGGATAGGACCAGGAACCTAAAACAAATAACATATATCAAAAAGACAGCACAGACATCACAAGACGTTTTTATAGTTAAGAAAGAGCGGGAAGTGGGTGACAGAGCGTTAGAGGTACCAACATAGGGAAAAGATGAACAGTCAGTAAGACAGCAAAAAGAAAAAAAAAATTAAAGGTTAGGGAAAATTAGAAAATGAGGGCTATAGTTTAATATTATGTTCTTGTATATATTTGATAAGAAGAGTAGTAAGGGGAGGGTCCATAGAAATAAGAACCGATTGAAAGTTGGCGGGTCGCGGAATATTTTTAGGTAGAACATCATATAACGAATAATTGTATCTTGTGCAGCAGAAAAAAATGTGATCCAGGGTGCCATCGTCTAGACCGCATTCGCACAATGAATTATCCCGAACCCGAATTTTGGACAAGAACACCGGAGTACAAACGTGTCCCAACCGTAAACGACCGTTTATAGGAGACGCTACGCGGCCTACGCGGGCCGATATCGACGGACCACCAAGGAAGGTCACAGATATTCTAGTGGAGGACATTGATTTGGCCGGCTGCTGTGCTTCCGACACCTATCCACACGGGCCGTATCACGCGTCGGCCGGCATGTTGACCGGAGATATCGGCCCGTGTAGCATCTCCTTAATAAAGCGTTCAGTGCTTATACAACCGATTCGGACATTGGGTGGAATTATATGATGCAGCTTTGTGCTACTTGGGAATACTCTATTATTACAACTTGTCTCTTATAGCGTACATCATCGGAAGGTAGATATTTGTGCGAATTACCTTGTTCCTTCTTTCATTTAATGTTCAACTGATAAGTACCAAGTACCCAAAGTTAACACTGGGCACAAATGCATTCTTCTAAAGATAAGCTGCTTATGATTATGACCATTTGGACATCTTAAAAACATCTCACCATATCAAACAAACTAACATTCAAAAAGCAGGTTCACAATTAGTCGGAATCTTTTATTTTAAAATGAATAATCCCCGATTAATAGAAGACACCAGCACGGCTAACACGCGACGGCACGCGAGCTCTCTCGATTTTTCTCGCACTATCCGTCTCTGCCTTATTAGAACACTTAGAAGAAGAGGTGTAGTGCGATAAAAATCGAGAGTATGTCGCGGCCGTCGTGTGCTAGACGTGCTGGACCGATTCGGAAAATTCTTTTTTGTTTGAAAGGGTATTCCAGGTGGCTCCATGGTCACCAGGTGCGGATCTGGTGATGGCGTACTGGAGGAATCAAGGGAACTCCTCAAGTAAGGCGATACACTGAGTTGTAGTTGGTTAATAGTGTTAATACTTTGTTTTGCATCCACAAGCGGCTCCGCAAATGGCGATGTTCAGAGTGCCCTAAAACCTTCTCGCACCAGTCCTCGGTCACAGCACCTCACAAACCGTCGACCACCTTTTAAAAAACTGCCCGAAATTAACAAACCCAAGATTTAACCACGAAATCACTTGTCATAATCTCCATATAGAACCATATAACCTGCAGGAAATCATTCGTAAAGAAAGTACAATAGCCTCTTTTTGCAAACTCGCCACCTCCATTGTTAACAACCTGAAAAAGTTAAATGGCACATAGTCCATTCTTTATTTCACCCATCATCCATTACAACCATACTCATCATTCATAAATAGAATCACTTATTCCATTAGAAATAATTTACCATACAGTAATCGCGGATTCAGTCGCCTGCATCCTTAGCGGGGACAGCTTTCTGCTAAAATCAAACATGAAAAAAAAAAGTCCTCGGTCATCGTTCACACGCTCGTGAGTATACTGTATTATATAATACACTAGCTTTTGCCCGGGACTCCGTCCGCGTGAAACTCGTTTATATCGTAGCTCCATACAAACTTTCACGCCCTTAGGGTTTGATTTCCGGGATAAAAAATCTATCCTATGTCCTTCCCCGGGACTTAAACTATCTAAACCAAATTTCATCTAAATCGGTTCAGCGGTTTAGGCGTGAAGAGGTAACAGACGGACAGACACTTTCGCATTTATAATACTAGCTTCTGCCCGCGTCGTCTTCCGCATGGATCTCGTTAATATCGTAACTCAATACAATACCCCCCATTTGACCCCCTTAGGGCATCCCCTATTTCCGGGATAAAAACTGCCCTATAATTTCCCTGGGGCTCAAGCTGTCTCTGTATCAAATTTCATCTAAATAGATTCACCGGTTTAAGCGTGAAGAGGTAACAGACAGACAGACAAACACACTTTCGCATTTATAATATTAGTAAATATACAAACATACATCATCATCACTTAAAAATCTTTTTTTTTAAGCGGCGGTTGCCTTCCAAAAACCAACCCACAGGAAAGCAAATAATAATGTTTATACTATACCTATACCCTATGCCTATCCTATCCAGTCCCTATTATCTGGATATTTATTGGGTGGCAAACCAAAATGCAGATGATTACGAGTGGATGCAATTACTGTGATTTTTCGAGGGTTATTATTTTTGTTTTTGTTGGTTTGGCGCCGAATTAAAAGCGAATACAGGGTGACCACTATTTACTACAACAAAAATTCCCTGACTTTTCCCGGTTTTCCAGTCGTTTTTTCAAGTTTTTCCCTGACCATAATCTTAAATGTAATAAATATAAAAAATATAATTGGTATACATTTTTGAGTTTTTGCAGAATTATCTGGTAGCAAATTACAAAAACGGAAATAATAAGAAGTAGTATCTGAATAACTCAGTTGGTAAGAGCGAAAGCATAGTCAGACGGAAGTCGTGGGTTCACATCTTACGTCAGGTGACGTTATTATACTGTTTCATTGTATTTATAAATTGTAATTTGCTATCAGACAGTTCTACAATTACCCAATAATTCATTTAATTTTTGACCATTTTTGTTAAAAGCTGTACAGGAAAAACCAATTAAAACTCTGACTACTGAATTTATTGGATACGTTAAATGTATCATATAATATAATCCAGCGAGAAATACTAAAGGGAACACTTTATGCGGGCCTTAACCGTATTAGTAAGTACTAGACTTCAACGTTTTTGCGTATTATGGTCCAAATTAAAGCGACGAATTGAGAAACCTCATTTTTTCAAGTCGGTTAAAAATCTTGGGTATAACTGAAACAATACTACCTAGTCATCAGTTATCATGTTTATTATATGTATATTTTAAAAACTAATAACAAAATCTATTAAAACTTGGTAATCCGTTTTTCCAATAATGCAGCTTCTTTGGCCTCTCCTTCGAGATTTTTTTGTCTTTTTGCTTCTAGTTCTCTGACCATATCCACAGTTTTTCTTTTTTCTGCTCTGATTTTCGCCTCTGAACTTAAATTTTCCTTGTTTTTTGTGTAGCTCCTCCGTGTACAAGTAGTGAGCATTACGAGCCGCGTGGATCTTTTTTTTTTCAATATTTATTTTGCCGTAATAGAGCGTCGTAAACGCGTCTTTGCGCAATTATAGACTTGTGAAAGATTTTCCACTAATATCTCCTTATTGATGGAAAAGCCTCGCACACTATAAGCGTTTCCGTGGGATAACACCATGATCATTTATTAAAGTTCAAGCAAGTCTTTATTTTCCTTTTTAACCGACGAAAAAAACGGAGGAGGTTCTCAAGTCAACGCGTTTTTTTTTACGCAAAACTTTTTACAGAGTAGTCCGATTTTGATAATCCTTTTTTTATTAGAAAGGGTATACCCCAAAGTTGGTCCCACATAAAATTTAAATAAAAATGTCAACCCTAAGGGTAGGAATACAGGGGATGATTGGCGCCAACTCAAAATTACTTAGGTACACTTAGATTAATATAAGAACTTGGTTATTAAAGTTAATTAAAAACTCAACATAATTACAAAATATATACTTAGGTATACTAACAATAGTTTAAGAACTTAGTTATTAAACAAAATAAAAAAAGTTTATTATTTTTTGCTTTACAGTTTTTTTTCGGCGGTTTAATTTTTTTGTTAAAAAGTTTTTATCAAACCGAGCCAAAGATCATTCAGTTAGTGACCATCCGTAATGGAAAATTGTTTCATTGATTTTACAAATTCAGGTTCATTTACAAATATCATTGAAGGCACTTTTGACGTTATCTGCTTCATATCCTGAAAGCCGGTTATTTTTGACAAATATGTCCAACACTTTATCGAGCCTCTCTCGTCGTCGGAATTCTGCATTGACTGCATTGCGGGATCGAAACAAGATATTCTCTTAGTCAAAGCATACGAAAGTGGGGATGTTTGGCACTATTACACGCAAAATTCTATCAGATTCTTTCGACAGTCTTGACGAAAACGCAAGATATCGATATCATTGATATCGCGGCTATTTCGAAGAGCATTCTTTACAGCGATTCGCGATTATCAGATTAGACTCCCTTTTCAAGTCAATCGACGTGATATTAGTGGCAGAATCCAATACATCCGCTTTAACAACTCTTTGCATGTTTTTTTTTCAGTGTGGCCAAAAGTGATTAGTATAAAAGTGGAGCAAGTGGTGCGTCGGATTGAAATAATGTTAAAAATGGTTTCACTTGCACCGCCACCGATTGAAAAAAGGCCAATTTGTCTTCCAATGCAGCTTTACTAAAGCTTGCGCTGTCAGGTGCTTTGTTTTCGTTTTTAATTCCCTGCACATGTTTTCAACGTTTTGCGTATAAATTTTATAACGCTAAAGTTCTCGAGCCAACGTACTGTACAAAATTTTTATGGAACTCGAGCCTGAAATCCTTGTAGTTTCACGTCACGCGGGGCTATAGCAGAATGGGTAGTATAGAGAACGTAAAACCGGCGGCGATTTCCGAGTAATACAGCGGCACGTGCGCCGCGCGGTCGCATTTACCTATTATTAACCTATTATAGTATATATATAATGTTTGGAGATGGTAAAATCAATAATTTGTTTTTTTTTATTAGGTACAATACAGAGACAATTTTTATTCCCTGACCTCCATTAAATTTCCCTGACATTTCCCTGACTTTTCCATGATCAACGAAATTCCCTGACTTTTCCCGGTTTTCCCGGTTTTCCAGAAAGTGGCCACCCTGGAATACGCCTGATACGCCAGTGGACTTCAAGATGTGGAACGGTGGTAACCGCAGCGTTATATCTAAACGCGCCTTGAGATTAAGCGGCTTGAACGTGGCAACATCGATATCTGTAGTGGATTTGAAAATATATCGTGTTGCAAATATTTGATGCTTTTATTAACAAAGAGAATATAACCACTACGTTTTGTTTATTAATTTACAAGATGTAGATTCTGTAGATATTGACTCCGATGAAGTGATGTGTTGTCTGGCTTGTTTTTGCATTGGATGCCTGGCGGCGGCCGCCCGCGCCGCGCCCACGCAAACTGAGTTGTAGTTTGTAGTAGTTCAGCGACGCGGTAGCACGCGTACGTAATTTAACCGTCCTCTTAAAAATGGGACCAACGCGTGTCCAGCGTGGCCGCAAAGCACCTGCAGTTTGAATATAGCGCGTCAACTGCGCTGCCACCGACCGCACACACCCTCGTTCGATTTGTGGAAGGTGGTATTCCACTTGTCCAAGACCTATGTCCAGTGTGCATTGCGTTTCACTCGCTCTTTAAGCAAAATGTGAGAAGCAAATACACATTGGACAAAGATCTTGGACAAATGGAATACCACCCGAAGCTAATAATGCTGCGTATTGATAGTAACAAGAGAAAAAGCACAAAAAACACATATTTAAAGGAAATCCGTTTATTGCAAAGTTATTGAGTATTTTCTTCTAAAGGTGAAAACTGTATACATCATAATATCAGGCCTGTTCATCTTGCCGCTTCGGCTCAACCCTGCCTTCGTGCACCTCTGAGGTGCAACTAGCCACGTCAGTCAGCTGTCATATTTTATTACTTTGTCGGCAGTCGGGAGGACATAGAAAACCTCGGGCGAATCCTGACAAATCCCGACCATTTGGCAACCCTGCTCATAACGGTATGTTTCCTTTCATGGTGTGAGAAACTTTGTTTCCGAGCACTACTATAACTACATAGGTCACATTTGTAGGGTTTCTCACCAGTATGTGTCATTTGATGTTGTAATAAGTTATTTTTTCGAGCACTACTATAACTACATTGACCACATTTGTAGGGTTTCTCACCAGTATGTGTCATTTGATGTTGTAATAATTTATTTTTATGAGCACTACTATAGCTACATTGACCACATTTGTAAGGTCTTTCGCCAGTGTGCGTCCGTTGATGACTTAATAAATTACTTTTCTGGGCACCACTATAACTACACTGGCCACATTTGTAGGGTCTCTCACCAGTATGTATCCTTTTATGGACTTGTAAGTCAGTTTTGCGTGCACTAGAATAACTACATTGGTTACATTTGTAGTGTTTCTTACCATTATGTAATATATTGTGGGATAATAAATTACTTTTCCGGGCACTACTATAATTACATTGGCCACGTTTGTAAGACTCCCGACTAGTATGTTTCCTTAGATGATTTATTAAATTAAGCTTTCTGCGGGTGTCGTAACTACAGTGAGCACATTGGTAACTTGGCCTCCCATTTGGTTCCGTAAGTTGAATTTGTCCTGCAAGGAAAGAAATCCTCATTGAAAACACACCCTGAAGTTAGATCTATTATACTTGCTCATATCACAAAGCTACGAATTACAATTCCAAAAGTCGAAACTCGTGTCTAAAAAGTCTAAAACTGAAATACTCAACCAACTGTCCATTTGGCTAAAATTGATTTTTCAGACTTGTACAATTGTAACGTGTATCTTTGGGAAGTGAGCCAGAGATTTTATCATGTTTTCCTTCACGGAAAAGCTATAAGGAAATAAATATTAAATGATCTCATCTTAGTAGTTTCCTCATTGCTGAGGGTCGTGACTACCACAAACCTCTTGCACCACCTTCCTCCAAGCACTGCTATTTTGCGCCATACGCAGGCAAGCCAGCACGGCTAGCACGCGACGGCGCGCGAGCTCTCTCGATTTTTCTCGCACTATCCGTCTCTCTCTTATTAGAACACTTAGAAGAAGAGGCATAGTGCGATAAAAATCGAGAGTATGTCGCGGCCGTCGTGTGCTAGACGTGGTGAGCGCTAGTAAATGATACCTACTCAGTTCCAAAAAGTCATTTGACAGCTGCGTGCTTAAACCACTCTGCAATAATAGCTTATATAGATAATGATAATGATAGCTTAGCTGTTGGTACTCCTTAATTATAAATCCTACTAATATTATAAATGCGAATGTTTAGATGTTTGGATGTTCGGATGTTTGTTACTCAATCACGCTTAAACGGCTGAACCGATTTGAATGAAATTTTGCACGAATATAGTTTATAGCGTGGATTAAAATATAGGATAGTTTTTATCCCGGGTCCACGCGGACGACGTCGCGGGTGGCAGCTAGTAAATAAATAATAGGGGTGTAGACTAAATGTTGTGTGTATGGGAACAACTACAAAAAAATTGCAACTACTTAAAATTTGTATGCCATGCGGCCCAGCATGGTGATACCAGTAATACCTACTCGTATTTAAGACCTGTGCCTATATACAATTTTACCTATGTTGAACAAATAAACTATTTGTATTTGTACAAGAAAAAAACAGAAATACCCAAAAATTTGGGACAAAGGTTGGCTTCGCTGGCGGCATCCCAAAACGCTTCATACTATAAAAGTATGACGTGACAATTCTCTTTTTGTACTAACCATTGTATGGAAAATCATGTGTAGATCAGCGTATGGCAAAACATGGGGACTGAACCCAAAGGTACTGAAGTGGATCTACACCATGATGGTGAGGCCCATATTATTGTACGGTAGCCTGGTATGGTGGCCAAGAACTTTAATGAGCACATGCAGAGATGCCCTGACGAAGGTACAGAGATCGGCATGCATGGCTATAACAGGGGCGTTTCGAACCACGCCTACAGCGGCGCTAGAAGTCCTGGACCTACCGCCACTTCACAGTAAGAGGTAACAGACAGACAGACAAACACACTTTCGCATTTATAATATTAGTAAATAGTAATACATACATACATCATCATCACTTAAAAATCTTTTTTTTTAAAGCGGCGGTTGCCTTCCAAAAACCAACCCATAGAAAAGCAAATAATAATGTTTATACTATACCTATACCCTATGCCTATCCTATCCAGTCCCTATTATCTGGATATTTATTGGGTGGCAAACCAAAATGCAGATAATTACGAGTGGATGCAATTACTGTGAATTTTCGAGCGTTATTATTTTTGTTTTTGTTGGTTGGGCGCCGAATTAAAAGCGAATACGCCTGATACGCCAGTGGACTTCAAGATGTGGAACGGGGGTAACCGCAGCGTTATATCTGAACACGCCTTGAGATTAAGCGGCTTGAACGTGGCAACATCGATATCTGTAGTGGATTTGAAAATATATCGTGTTGCAAATATTTGATGCTTTTATTAACAAAGAGAATATAACCACTACGTTTTGTTTATTAATTTACAAGATGTAGATTCTGTAGATATTGACTCCGATGAAGTGATGTGTTGTCTGGCTTGTTTTTGCATTGGATGCCTGGCATTGTGCATGCCAATTACAAAAGTTGCAAGGATAATATTTTGTGTAAGAAAGAGTCATAAGATAGTTTCATTAAATTTATAATTAATGTTCTTTTATTTAAGAGCAGTTTTTCATTATTATACAATGACTATTTCTGATGTCATAGCCCGATCTGAGCATAGATGTAATTAAATTTATTTGCTCAGTTGCCGAACAGTGACCCCCAACTTAAAAATCAAATGGTATTTCATTAAATTATAGTTGTGTGATTGATTACAATGGCAAAGCTAACATCGGTCACTACGAGTCGAGTCGAGTCCAGCTGAGTCGCAAGGTAACACCTACTGCAATAACTTTAGATCTCTCCCGTATTTGTCTTGCAACGCAAACAATGTCCCAACACGACGATACACAGTCAACACACGTGAGGCAGAAGCACATAGCGAAGTAACCGATTATGAGCAGTGTAACTTAGCTTAGCAGACCACAGATGTTTATCTTTCTGAAAAATACTACATATAACCCCATGAAAGCGATACTTAATAATTTACTTTAAAAACAAAGTTTTAACCGACTTCAATTTAGTACTCCGCCAAGCCACGAGAACATTTCCACATTTCTTTTCCAATTTACCACATGAACTGATTTCCGAGAGCAAATGCGTTGATTATTAGAGAAAAAAAACCAATCACTGTATGTGGGCCGATAATATTTGAGGACTACCGTCGATTTCACAAGGATTACCTTTGGCACTTCATTAGTTGCTATTTCAACGGAATCTTATCAGAATCTGTGATATACTTTTGTACTTTTATGTACATAATTGAGGAATTCCATAAGTCATCTGTGGTCTTCATCATCAATTCGACTCCACCAAATTTATGATTTCCGGGTGTAAATACACGAGTTATAATAGAAAATACTAAAATCACTACACGCGTGCCTAATATAATTGAGGAGTTCCCTCAATTCCTCATGGATCCCATCATCCAATTGAATTTTTGAAAAAATGGGACCCACCTGGAAACATACTTACAAATAAAATAAAAAAATTACGAATCGGCTCATCAATGACGGAATTCTGAGGTAACAAACATTGAAAAAAAAAAATACATCCGAATTGAGAACCTCCTCCTTTTTCTGAAGTCAGTTAAAAAGTTGAAAAATCTCTCGCTGCCGGCGTTACGCCGCCGCCGAGGATTTTTTCGTACCGCGCCGCCGTCCGGTTTTTCCGACCGGCGCGCATCTCTAATTTGGTGACTTCTAATGGTGGTGTTCTTTCTGAAATTTGACTTTCAGCTCGTTAATAAGAGTTTAAATTAGTGTATAGTATAAAAAGTAAAATTGAAAAAAAAACAAGAAATTTAGACAGTACCGAAAAGTGCCCGGTACTGGCTCAGTACCGGAAATCTCAGTCCCGGTTCTTGGACTGGTACCGGTTCTGCACCCCCTAGTAGCAGCTACCAAAATACACTTACTCCAAATTTCATTTAATTACTGTTCTTGAGTACAATGCCGGTGACATACGGACATGGCGAAACTACAAGGGTTTGCCATTATGGCTATGGAACCCCAACAAAAGAACTTAGCTCTATGATAATGGAATAAAAATGAGTCTAGAAAAACAGTTGGCAAGTTCTGCCTAAAGGCTGCCCAGCCTGAAGCCAGCTGAAACAATAACAACACCAGAAATTGCCCACCACATGATCACAAAACTAAGGCGTTTTCGGTTAAATTGAAAATAAAATTGAAACAGCTGACAGCTTCAAAATATATTTTCAATTATGATTTTATGCAAGGCCCTTGCACTAACTATTCAAGTTACAAAAGAATACTAACTTGTACATATTTTCAAATTTCCTATACATAGTCTCCCAGGTCAGCGCTCTGCGGTAGGGTGCCTATAATGCTGGCTATGTTTCTTTGCTGAATGGCCATGCCAATTCTTTGACCGAGGAACCTATGGTCAGCAGTGTGCTCAAACAGCCGTTTTTTAAATCCCAGTATAGTAGAAGAAGTTAGCCGTCATAGAAACATTTTTGAGTATGTTTGAACTAGAATGAAAGCCTGCTTTATCGGTTGGATGTTAAGGTGGGTCACATATTCAAGTTCAAAAGTGTATAGGTATGTAGACCGACTTCCCAACAGTGGCCTTACATTGGTTTTATACCTATTGATATTGTAAAAAGCCTTATCGAAGATTAAAAATAAATAAAGATGAATATTACACTACCTATTAATATAAAAAAAAACACCGAATTATACCAGCAAACAAAAAAAAGTTTCAATTGAACTGATAAATATGGAATAGTCACTGACTTTAGTAACTTACTGACACATGTCATGACAAACTATACCTGGCGTTGCGCGGAGGACACGGGGCGGCTGCACTAGCTCGGGGCCGAGCACGAGCTCGTCCTTCACGACGTGGTCGGCGTACAGCCGCGCCGCCGCGCTGACGCCGCGTGCGCCCTCCTCCTCCGACGACGAGGGCTCCTCTTTTACACAAATATTCAAACACGAAGGCTCCTTTTTTACACAAACGTTCGAGTACGATGGCTCGTCTACAACACAAACATTCGAGAACGAGGACTCTTCGTCTAGACACTCGTGCTCCAATAAGGGCTCAGCCTTCACACCAACTTCTTCTAAACCCAACACTGCTTTCTGCATCATAAAAGACTCGAAAAGTATAATATAATAAGCGAAAATAAGAGACTACTTGAGTTTTGACTTGACTTGACATTTGCTATATTTTTTTTATTGGAGCATTGTCAGCATTGGCCTGGCATCGAGACATTTGCTTTCTAGGATTGCGTTCCAATACTTCCAAAAATTACCCGACAAGTAAGAAGACGCCCTATACCTTAAATAATATTTCCAAGCAATTAATTTAATAAATTCAATAGAATTCTAGAGATTGAGTTGTGAAGCTGATTCACATGACATTTTATAAATTTAATTTTGATGTGTATTTTTACAAACAGAGTATTCTGAACGCTCCCCACCGTTTATAGGAGACGCTACGCGGCCTACGCGGGCCGATATCGACGGACCACCAAGCAAGGTCACAGATATTCTAGTGTAGGACATTGATTTGGCCGGCTGCTGTGCTTCCGACACCTATCCACACGGGCCGTATCACGCGTCGGCCGGCATGTTGACCGGCGATATCGGCCCGTGTAGCATCTCCTCAATAAAGCGTTCAGTGCTTATACAACCGATTCGGACATTGGGTGGAATTATATGATGCAGCTTTGTGCTACTTGGGGATACTCTATTATTACAACTTATCTCTTATAGCGTACATCATCGGAAGGTAGATATTTGTGCGAATTACCTTGTTCCTTCTTTCATTTAATGTTGAACTGATAAGTACCAAGTACCCAAAGTTAACACTGGGCACAAAAGCATTCTTCTAAAGATAAGCTGCTTATGATTATGACCATTTGGACATCTTAAAAACATCTCACCATATCAAACAAACTAACATTCAAAAAGCAGGTTCACAATTAGTCGGAATCTTTTATTTTAAAATGAATAATCCCCGATTAATAGAAGACACCTGGACCGATTCGGAAAATTCTTTTTTGTTTGAAAGGGTATTCTTCCAGGTGGCTCCATGGTCACCAGGTGCGGATCTGGTGATGGCGTACTGGAGGAATTAAGGGAACTCCTCAAGTAAGGCGATACATTGAGTTGTAGTTGGTTAATAGTGTTAATACTTAGTTTTGCATCCACAAGCGACTCCGCAAATGGCGATGTCCAGAGTGCCCTAAAACCTTCTCGCACCAGTCCTCGGTCACAGCACCTCACAAACCGTCGACCACCTTTTAAAAAACTGCCCGAAATTAACAAACCCAAGATTTAACCACGAAATCACCTGCCATAATCTCCCATCCAGAACCATAAACCCTGCAGGAAATCATTCATAAAGAAAGTACAATAGCCTCTTTTTGCAAACTCGCCACCTCCATAGTTAACAACCTAAAAAAGTTCAATGGCACATAGTCCATTCTTTATTTCACCCATCATCCATTACAACCATACTCATCATTCATAAATAGAATCACTTATTCCATTAGAAATAATTTACCATACAGTAATCGCGGATTCAGTCGCCTGCATCCTTAGCGGGGACAGCTTTCTGCTAAAATCAAACACGAAAAAAAAAGTCCTCGGTCAACGTTCACAGGCTCGTGAGTATACTGTATTATATAATACACTAGCTTTTGCCCGGGACTCCGTCCGCGTGAAACTCTTTTATATCGTAGCTCCATACAAACTTTCACGCCCTTAGGGATTGATTTCCGGGATAAAAATCTATCCTATGTCCTTCCCCGGGACTTAAACTATCCATACCAAATTTAATGTAAATCGGTTCAGCGGTTTAGGCGTGAAGAGGTAACAGACGGACAGACACTTTCGCATTTATAATACTAGCTTCTGCCCGCGTCGTCTTCCGCATGGATCTCGTCATAAATTTTACTTTATGATCTCGTTAAGATCGTAACTCAATACAATACTTTCGCCCCCCATTTGACCCCCTTAGGGCATCCCCTATTTCCGGGATAAAAACTGCCCTATAATGTCCCTGGGGCTCAAGCTGTCTCTGTATCAAATTTCATCTAAATAGATTCACCGGTTTAAGCGTGAAGAGGTAACAGACAGACAGACAAACACACTTTCGCATTTATAATATTAGTAAATAGACATACATACATCATCATCACTTAAAAATCTTTTTTTTTAAAGCGGCGGTTGCCATCCAAAAACCAACCCACAGAAAAGCAAATAATAACCTATCCTATCCTGTCCCTATTATCTGGATATTTATTGGGTGGCAAACCAAAATGCAGATGATTACGAGTGGATGCAATTACTGTGAATTTTCGAGCGTTATTATTTTTGTTTTTGTTGGTTTGGCGCCGAATTAAAAGCGAATACGCCTGATACGCCAGTGGACTTCAAGATGTGGAACGGTGGTAACCGCAGCGTTATATCTGAACACGCCTTGAGATTAAGCGGCTTGAACGTGGCAACATCGATATCTGTAGTGGATTTGAAAATATATCGTGTTGCAAATCGTTGATGCTTTTATTAACAAAGAGAATATAACCACTACGTTTTGTTTATTAATTTACAAGATGTAGATTCTGTAGATATTGACTCCGATGAAGAGATGTGTTATCTGGCTTGTTTTTGCATTGGATGCCTGGCGGCGGCCGCCCGCGCCGCGCCCACGCAAACTGAGTTGCAGTTTGTAGTAGTTCAGCGACGCGGTAGCACGCGTACGTTAATTTAACCGTCCCCTTGAAAGTGGGACCAACGCGTGTCCAGCGCGGCCGCAAAGCACCTGCAGTTTGAATATACCGCGTCAACTGCGCTGCCACCGACCGCACACACCCTCGTTCGATTTGTGGAAGTGTGCATTGCGTTTTACTCGCTCTTTAAGCAAAATGTGAGACGCAAATACACATTGGACAAATATCTTGGACAAATGGAATACCACCCGAAGCTAATAATGCTGCGTATTGATAGTAACAAGAGAAAAGGCACAAAAAACACATATTTACAGGAAATCCGTTTATTGCAAAGTTATTGAGTATTTTCTTCTAAAGGTGAAAACTGTATACATCATAATATCAGGCCTGTTCATCTTGCCGCTTCGGCTCAACCCTGCCTTCGTGCACCTCTGAGGTGCAACTAGCCACGTCAGTCAGCTGTCATATTTTATTACTTTATCGGCAGTCGGGAGGACATACAAAACTTCGGGAGAATCCTGACAAATCCCGACATTTGGCAACCCTGCTCATAACGGTATGTTTCCTTTCATGGTGTGATAAACTTTGTTTCCAAGCACTACTGTAACTACATTGGCCACATTTGTAGGGTTTTTCACCAGTATGTGTCATTTGATGTTGTAATAAGTTATTTTTATGAGCACTACTATAGCTACACTGACCACATATGTAAGGTCTTTCGCCAGTGTGCGTCCGTAGATGACTTAATAAATTACTTTTCTGGGCACCACTATAACTACACTGGCCACATTTGTAGGGTCTCTCACCAGTATGTATCCTTTTATGGACTTGTAAGTCAGTTTTGCGTGCACTAGAATAACTACATTGGTTACATTTGTAGTGTTTCTTATCATTATGTAATATTTTGTGGGATAATACATTACTTTTCCGGCCACTACTATAATTGCATTGGCCACGTTTGTAAGACTCCTCACTAGTATGTTTCCTTAGATGATTGATTAAATTAAGCTTTCTGCGGGTGTCGTAACTACAGTGAGCACATTGGTAACTTGGCCTCCCAGTTGGTTCCTTAAGTTGAATTTCTCCTGCAAGGAAAGCAATTCTCATTTAAAACACACTGAACTTAGATCTATTATACTTGCCCATTTCACAAAGCTACGAATTGCAATTCCAAAAGACTAAACTCGCAAAACTGAAATGATCAACCAACTGTTCATTTGGCTAAAATTGCTTTTTCAGACTTGTACAATTGTAACGTGTATCTATGGGAAGTGAGCCACAGAATTTATCATGTTTTCCTTCACGGAAAAGATATAAGGAAATTCATATTAAATGATCTCTTCTTAGTAGTTTCCTCATTGCTGAGGGTCGTGATCGTGACTGCCATAAACCTCTTGCAGCACCTTCCTCCAAGCACTTTTATTTTGCGCCATACGCAGGCAAGCCTGAGCGCTAGTAAATGATACCTACTCAGTTCCAAAAAGTCATTTGACAGCCGTGTGCTTAAAGCATAAAACACACAGACGGGCGCGGGTCGGGCGCGGGACCTAGCGGGCGGGCGCGTTTTTCAAACCCTTCACACAGAGCCACAGAGCGCGGGCAGAAAGAAAAAGAATCTGGGTTCACGAAATTAATAAAAAACTATTCATATTTGAAGAGTACCATAGACTGTGTAGAGAACTGGAAACATAGGAAGATAGATTTTTTAAATATTTTCACATGTCAAAGGCAGGCTTTGAAGAGTTACATGAAACATTGAGTGCAAAAATATACAAACAGGATACAAATTGGAGGCCAGCAATCTCTATAAAAGAAAAGCTTGCAGTTTATTTAAGGTAATGTTTATTATTTACTGAGATCAACAATTATCTTACTTAGTTTCTCACTACAACCATAATTTGTATGGAATATTAGTGTACTTACTTATTTATTGAGATCAATAATCATAGAAAAATCAACTTATACTTCTAATAAACATAATACTAAAGACATAATTAGTATCGCTAATTATTTTGCGTTAAGGTGGGCGATATCGTGAACTTTTAATAAATAAAACAAATAAAAAAAACAAGTAGTGCCGGTTCCTTGGCTCCCACAAACAATTGTGTTTTCGAACACATCCTATTTTTCAGTACCAGGATTTCCCGGTTCTGAAAGTACCGGTACTTATAATGATTTCGTGTATTTAGGTATATTCCTAATAGAATTAGACTACTACTGGCTTAAAGGCATTTTTGTCGTTTAAGAAATCGTTGACAGTATAATACGCCTTGCTCAGCAAATTACTTTTAGCATGAGACTTATTAACAATTTCGGTGGGTATTTTATAACTGCAATAGGTTTTTAAAATATTTAATACTTGTTTTATTTACATAATATGCTATTCTTTACAATACCCAACTGTATTAACAATTTCCTGGATCTTATCATAAAAATATCGATATCCTAAAATCACGATTTTTGCGATATCTCGCTCCGTTAACGTTGTTTTTTTCATGGGTTTTTACGAGTCCGATTTAAACCTGGTATTAGCAGTTTATATGTAAAATTAAATAAAGATCATGACATGATTAACTGTACAACCTCTTATGCACTATTTTAGGAAATATGACGGTATTTTACCGACCCGTATTCTTTGCCCGCGAGTGTACATTCAGAAAAATATAAATAAATTAAAAATTAAACAGTGCTCTCATACATGAAAAGTAATTTTATAAGCGTTTTTTTGCCCGCCCATATCAATCGGTATGTCGGATTTTCCGTAGATTATGTATTAATATAGCCTCTATAATAACGAGTAATAAGAATAAAATAACGTTAATATATTAGAGGGGCAGAGTGCTCGAACAAATTGTCGTAAATGTCGACACGCTGGACAAAAGCACCAATTTTTTTTCAGGCACTTGTTAGGTCCATAGCTTTAAGTTTTTGATAGGAACCAACTCCTCCGTCGCTCATATTTAGTTTTATGGGGGCCATTTGAATTATAGTTACCTACTTTATTAATATCTCGAATTCTAAGTCACTTAGAATCACAAACTTGGTGTCTAAATATACATATTTGGGGGTCAGGAAATTCTACTAGATAAGTATTTTACCGATCTCAGCTACTAAATTACTTGAAAATACAAAATTATAAAATATGTATATTTAGACACAAAGTTTGTGATTCTACGTTAATTAGAACCCGAGATATAAATAAATTAAATATAATTCAGAACTGGCCCCCATAAAATTAAAGATGGCCGACGGAGGAGTTGGTACCTATCAAAAATTTAAAGCTTTGGACCTAACAAGTATCTGAAATTAATTTGGTGCTTTTGTCCAGCATGTCCACATTATCACCTAAAACTGCCCTACTATATGTGTAATTGACAATGTTTACGTTGTTTGTTACATGGTGCTCGTACAATAGTACGAGGACCATGTAACATGTGCATGTCCATTTTAAGCAGTCTTTCTTCATCAAATATGATGAAGAAAGACTGCTTAAAATTGTGGAAATTGTTAATTAATAAACCAATTTATAAGAACTGTTGTTGTTTGTACGACCCCACCCTCACTCCTCACCTTTACTACTAGACATAATAATAACTAACTATTACAAGTGAATTCAGCCAAACTTAGCAAGTTAGCACCAAATGTAATAATCATATAACTTTTTAAAGTTAGATTTTTGTTGATTTGGTGACTTTTTATGGTGGTGTTCTTTCTGAAATTTGACTTTCAGCTCGTTAATAAGTTTAAATTAATGTATAGTATAAAAAATAAAATTGAAAAAAAAAACAAGAAATTTAGACAGTACCGAAAAGTACCGAAGTACCGGGAATTCCCGGTACTGGCTCAGTACCGGAAATCTGAGTCCCGGTTCTTGGACTGGTACCGGTTCTGCACCCGCTAGTAGCGGCTACCAAAATACATTTACTCCAAATTTAATTTAATTACTGTTCTTGAGTACAATGCCGGTGACATACGGACATGGCGAAACTACAAGGGTTCCGTCTTTGCGATTATGGCTATGGAACCCCAAAAAAAGAACTTAGCTCTATGATAATGGAATAAAAATGAGTTTAGAAAAACAGTTGGCAAGTTCTGCCTAAAGGCCGCCCAGCCTGAAGCCAGCTGAAACAATAACAACACCAGAAATTGCCCACCACATGATCACAAAACTAAGGCGATTTCGGTTAAATTGAAAATAAAATTGAAACAGCTGACAGCTTCAAAATATATTTTCAATTATGATTTTATGCAGGGCCCTTGCACTAACTATTCAAGTTACAAAAGAAAACCAACTTGTAAATACATATTTACAAATTTCCTAGACATAGTCTCCCAGGTCAGCGCTCTGCGGTAGGGTGCCCATAAGGCTGGCTATGTTTCTTTGATGAATGGCCATGCCAATTCTTTGACCGAGGAACCTATGGTCAGCAGTGTGCTCAAACAGCCGTTTTTTAAATCCCAGTATAGTAGAAGAAGTTAGCCGTCATAGAAACATTTTTGAATATGTTGGAACTAGAATGAAAGCCTGCTTTATCGGTTGGATGTTAAAGTGGGTCACATATTCAAGTTCAAAAGTGTTTAGGTATGTAGACAGACTTCCCAACAGTGGCCTTACATTGGTTTATCGAAGATTAACAATAAATAAAGATGAATATTATGCTACCTATGAATATAAAAAAAACACCGAATTAAAACCAGCAAACAAAAAAATTTTCAATTGAACTGATAAATATGGAAAAGTCACTGACTTTAGTAACTTACTGACACATGTCATGACAAACTATACCTGGCGTTGCGCGGAGGACACGGGGCGGCTGCACTAGCTCGGGGCCGAGCACGAGCTCGTCCTTCACGACGTGGTCGGCGTACAGCCGCGCCGCCGCCGCGCTGACGCCGCGCGCGCCCTCCTCCTCCGACGACGAGGGCTCCTCTTTTACACAAATATTCAAACACGAAGGCTCGTTTTTTACACAAACGTTCGAGTACGATGGCTCGTCTACAACACAAACATTCGAGAACGAGGACTCTTCGTCTAGACACTCGTGCTCCAATAAGGGCTCAGCCTTCACACCAACTTCTACTAAACCCAACACTGCTTTCTCCATCATAAAAGACTCGAAAAGTATAATATAATAAGCGAAAATAAGAGACTACTTGAGTTTTGACTTGACATTTGCTATATTTTTTTTATTGGAGCATTGTCAGCATTGGCCTGGCATCGAGACATTTGCTTTCTAGGATTGCGTTCCAATACTTCCAATAATTACCCGACAAGTAAGAAGACGCCCTATACCTTAAATAATATTTCCAAGCAATTAATTTAATAAATTTAATAGAATTCTAGAGATTGAGTTGTGAAGCTGATTCACATGACATTTTATCAATTTAATTTTGATGTGTATTTTTACAAACAGAGTATTCTGAACGCTCCCCACCGTTTATAGGAGACGCTACGCGGCCTACGCGGGCCGATATCGGCGGACCACCAAGCAAGGTCACAGATATTCTAGTGTAGGACATTGATTTGGCCGACTGCTGTGCTTCCGACACCTATCCACACGGGCCGTATCACGCGTCGGCCGGCATGTTGCCCGGCGATATCGGCCCGTGTAGCATCTCCTCAATAAAGCGTTCAGTGCTTATACAACCGATTCGGACATTGGGTGGAATTATATGCTGCAGCTTTGTGCTACTTGGGAATACTCTATTATTACAACTTGTCTCTTATAGCGTACATCGGAAGGTAGATATTTGTGCGAATTACCTTGTTCCTTCTTTAATTTAATGTTGAACTGATAAGTACCAAGTACCCAAAGTTAACACTGGGCACAAAAGCATTCTTCTAAAGATAAGCTGCTTATGATTATGACCATTTGGACATCTTAAAAACATCTCACCATATCAAACAAACTAACATTCAAAAAGCAGGTTCACAATTAGTCGGAATCTTTTATTTTAAAATGAATAATCCCCGATTAATCGAAGACACCTGGACCGATTCGGAAAATTCATTTTTTGTTTGAAAGTGTATTCTTCCAGGTGGCTCCATGGTCACCAGGTGCGGATCTGGTGATGGCGTACTGGAGGAATCAAGGGAACTCTTCAAATAAGGCGATACACTGAGTTGTAGTTGGTTAATACTTTGTTTTGCATCCACAAGCGGCTGCGCAAATGGCGATGTCCAGAGTGCCCTAAAACCTTCTTGCACCAGTCCTCGGTCACAGCACCTCACAATCCGTCGACCACCTTTTAAAAACTGCCCGAAATTCACAAACCCAAGAGTTAACCACGAAATCGACTGTTATAATCTCCATATGGAACCATATAACCTGCAGGAAATCATTCGTAAAGAATAGCCTCTTTTTGCAAACTCGCCACCTCCATAGTTAATGCCCTGAAAAAGTTCAATGGCACATAGTTCATTCTTTATTTCACCGATCATCCATTACAACCATATTCATCATTCATAAACAGAATCACTTATTCCATTAGAAATTATTTACCATACAGTAATCGCGGATTCAATCGCCCGTATCCTTAGCGGGGACATTAGCTTTCTGCTAAAATCAGACAAAAAAAAAGTCCTCGGTCAACGTTCACAGGCTCGTGAGTATACTATATAATACACTAGCTTTTCCAACTAAAGACCAACACCAAAGATACTGGGAGGAGATAGATACATGCAGACAAACCAAAGAGATTCTGTCATTACGCGACAACTGAGGACACACAGAAACCAATTACGCAAGATAGTAGGAATAATAACAGGACATTACACCCTGAACAGACACCTGTACAACATGGGTATCACAGACAGCCCCATGTGCAGAGCCTGCATGGAGGCGGAAGAAACGACCAAACATATACTACTGGACTGCAAGCAGGTAGAAGTATACAGAAAAAGGACCTAGGGTCTCCAGACACACTACGGAACGCAGTCAGGAACACAAAGGCACTCACCAACTTTCTAGAGGAGCTGGGGTGGTTAGAGTAGCGCTACCCCACCATTTCACGCAAAATAGGCACACTGGATGGCGACTTCCGGAAAAGAAGCCCAGTATAACTAACTAACTAACACTAGCTGCTGCCCGCGACTCCGTCCGTGTGAAACTCTTTTATATCGTAGCTCCATACAAACTTTCACCCCCTTAGGGATTAATTTCCGGGATAAAAATCTATCCTATGTCCTTCCCCGGGACTTAAACTATCGATACCAAATTTCATCTAAATCGGTTCAGCGGTTTAGGCGTGAAGAGGTAACAGACAGACACACTTTCGCATTTATAATACTAGCTTCTGCCCGCGACGTCTTCCGCATGGATCTCGTTTATATCGTAACTCAATACCATACTCCCCATTTGACCCCCTAAGGGCATCCACTATTTCCGGGATAAAAACTGCCCTATAGTGTCCCTGGGGCTCAAGCTGTCTCTGTATCAAATTTCATCTAAATAGGTTCACCGGTTTAAGCGTGAAGAGGTAACAGACAGACAGACAAACACACTTTCGCATTTATAATATTAGTAAATAGTAATACATACATCACTTAATAATCTTTTTTTTTAAAGCGGCGGTTGCCTTCCAAAAACCAACCCACAGAAAAGCAAATAATAATGTTTATACTATACCTATACCCTATGCCTATCCTATCCAGTCCCTATTATCTGGGTATTTATTCGGTGCCGAACCAAAATGCAGATGATTACGAGTGGATGCAATTACTGTGAATTTTCGAGCGCGCTATTATTATGTCTTCGAGGCATTATTGGTTTGGTACATTCGTAGTATTATTTTCTGTTTGGCAGCATTATTTTTGTTTTTGTTGGTTTGGCACCGACTTAAAAGCGAATACGCCTGATACGCCAGTCGACTTCAAGATGTGGAACGGTGGTAACCGCAGCGTTATATTTGAACGCGCCTTGAGATCAAGCGGCTTGAAGGTGGCAACACTGGGGGAAAGAGGACGGCAGCTGCGCGATGCCGAAGGATAATGTCGATCGATCGTTATCTGTAGTGGATTTGAAAATATATCGTGTTGCAAATATTTGGTGCTTTTATTACTTTACAAGATGTAGATTCTGTAGATATTGACTCCGATGAAGTGATGTGTTGTCTGGCTTGTTTTTGCATTTAATGCCCGGCGGTGGCCGCTTGCGCCGCGCCCACGCAAACCGAGCGGTAGTAGTTCAGCGACGCGGTAGCACGCGTACATAATTTAACCGTCCCCTTGGAAAGTGGGACTAACACGTGTCTAGTGCGGCCGCAAAGCACCTGCAGTTTGAATATACCGCGTCAACTGCGCTGCCACCGACCGCACACGACCCGCGTTCGATTTGTGGAAGGTGGTATTCCACTTGTCCAAGACCTATGTCCAGTGTACATTGCGTTTCACTCGCTCTTTAAGCAAAATGTGAGACGGAAATACACATTGGACAAAGATCTTGGACAAATGGAATACCACCCGAAGCTAATAACGCTGCGTATTGATAGTAACAAGAGAAAAAGCACAAAAAACACATATTTAAAGGAAATCCGTTTATTGCAAAGTTATTAAGTATTTTATTCTAAAGGTGAAAACTGTATACATCATAATATCAGGCCTGTTAATCTTGCCGCTTCGGCTCAACCCTGCCTTCGTGCACCTCTGAGGTGCAACTAGCCACGTCAGTCAGCTGGCATATTTTATTACTTTGTGGGCAGTCGGGAGGGCATACAAAACTTTGGGAGAATCCTGACAAATCCCGACCATCTGCATCTGTCAACGTTATGTTTCAATTCATGGTGTAATAAACTTTGTTTCCGAGCGCTAGTAAAGGTACATTGGCCACATTTGTAGGTTTTCTCACCAGTATGTATCTTTTGATGTCTCGATAAAGAACTTTTGTGGGTACTACTATAACTACATTGGCCACATTTGTAGGGTCTTTTACCAGTATGTGTCTGTTCATGTCTTAATAAATTACTTTTCTGGGCACTACTATAACTACATTGGCTACATTTGTAGGGTCTCTCACCAGTAATACCAGTATGCGTCCATTGATGACTTAATAAATATTTTTTCTGGGCACTACTGTAACTACATTGGCTACATTTGTAGGGTCTCTCACCAGTATGCGTCCGTTGATGACTTAATAAATGACTTTTCCGGGCACTACTATAACTACATTGGCCACATTTATAGGGTTTCTCACCAGTATGCGTCGTTTGATGAATTAATAAATTACTTTTCTTGGCACAACTAAAACTACATTGGTCACATGTGTAGGGTTTCTCACCAGTATGAGTCCTTTGATGATATAATAAATGACTTTTCCGGGTACTACTGTAACTACAGTGAGCACATTGGTGACTTGGCCTTCCATTTCGTTCATTCTGTGGAATTTGTCCTGCAAAGAAAAAAAACATTACTAACACACTGAATGTTCAGAATCAAACCTTGGCTCTTGCGCCATACAGACCTCGTGGCCGTTAAGGAACGAGACTGAGTTCGGGCCCGCAAGCGGGACAGAACTACGGCGCGCGAGCGAGATAGAAGCTACGGCGGCCACGCCCAGGCCGCACCGGCCGCGTGGCCACAGATTATCTAATAGTTCTACGAACAGACCAGAATAAAATACTCAGGTCTGAATAAAATAACTAATACCTACCGCTTATCGTGCGTACGAAATTTTACAATGGAGCGACCGTGAACGCGCGGGTCGTTGCCCGCACGTGCCGGCCAATAGACGCTATAGTTCACGTCGCTTAGAATTAGAAATGATTTTATAATTAATAGTTACGGTGTTTTTATAATTTTAGAAAATGAAGTAAATCATTTTTATTATAATGTGTGATTACATTAAGGTGAAGCGTTTGCTATGTCACCTATGTCTCAGTCTGTCTATGGTTAGGTACGACATACGTCAGTTAGAATGTACCTATTTACCTACCAAATATTACAAAATGAAACCTTTTGTGTAGGTAAGTAACTTAATTTAAATATATCCCGGCGAAAGTACAAAATAAAGTTTTGTAACGTAAGTATATAAATAACGAAATATTGTATAATAGTTTAAAAGCAGCATGACAAACTTGAAATTAGTCAATAGGCATAAGTTCTTTTAATGTATCATTTTAAATTAATGCTGATTACGTGTTTCATCCGCGCGAGTGCACTCCAGACCTTACAAAAAGTCATAAGTCCCTATAGTAACGACGATGTTTACGCCCTTTCTTAAGTCGTGCAAATCTTAGGTACTAAGTAAACCAATGATGTAATATAATAAAAAGATGTAGATACGTTGTCTATATGAAATTCCGTGTTTAAAAATGGCCACCAAATCTGACAGCTGAGACACGTATGTACGTGTCCATTGACAACGCGACGCGACACTGAGGCAAGGTCAAGGTCATAGAATTTGCTGAGTTTTAGTGTGCCACATTCGGAGTAGGGTTTGGAGTAGGCCACATTTGGGGTTAGGGGCAATTCGAATATTCGAGAATTCGAATTATTCGCCACAAATATTATTCGAATTCGGCAACATTCATTATTCGAATAAAACGAATATTTCGAATAGTGCAGATTTTTCTCTGACATTATTTTCCTATGCGAAAATATTAAATAAAATGCTAGAAATATCCTCCACATTAACAATTCCGTGGAAATAGATATAAATATTTTTAAAAACAAGCTTTAATCTAAGACATATAGCATATTAGCATAGGTATTCATTGTATGCTTGTGGGTAACACGTTGTAAAATTTAGTGATAACCACCAATTGTATGTTAACCTGTTGCTACTGGTGGGAACCTTTAATTGGCTTTCTGTTACTTAAGTTATATAACTAGCTTATATTATTATTTTGAATTGTTAGCTGTTGGTTCTCCGAATAATAAATAAATAAATAAATATTGCCTTGTAACTATGACAGCGGCGGTCAAAGATCCCAAAACTTGGAGCCAGTGGCGTGCCTAGGGTTTCAAAATAGGGCAAGCCGAGATATACGTTTTTGTAATTTCCTCGGATAATTGGCACAATAAAGATGTCTCAATTAGCTGTTTTCCAAAATTAATATAAGAAATCACAGCGTTCATATGCTTTTGGGCAATCATGCGCCTTTTAATGGCGCCAGCTGTTATTTAAATCGTCATATCCAAACTGTTATTTAAATCGTCATATCCAGATGTATTCCAAACGTTTGTCGTTCGAAAATAATATACAACACCAGCAATATAACTTATTAGAGTAAGAACCACCAACAATCCAATGCGGTTTGTACACCGATCTATTAAACTGAGAAGTACACAAATCATAGGCGTAGGTTTTGGCGAAGAAATTTGTTGTTTCTTCTGAGCAAAGTTTAAAGTGTTTACCTTTCCTTCGCCAAGCAAAACTTGTAGACACTAAATAATCACAACCAGAAGGCACTGTCAATCCAAATAAACCACAACACAGCAAATAAAATACTTAATGACCGCACAAACAAACAACAAACAAAAGTAATTGCAAATTGAAATTGCAACTAATAGCAATGAAGTGAGTGAAATCGGCCGTCACCACGCGCACGCGCGAATTTCACATTTTACTAGACTTGTGTATTGCAAGGCATATAGGATAGCAGTAAGCAATTGCAAAGGGCTAGCTTTATTTTTTGCTACGTTTTTCGATAAGGGGTACTCAAACGAATGGGCTAGCAGTTCAAACTGGAAAGTGTTTTTCCGGCCGAGCGTCAATCGCAATAAGACGTGTTGATAGTGGTTCGATTTCAAATTTGGTTTTTCTCCAATCTTTTTGTTTTTTGACCAGATCAGGGTTTGTGTGTGGTGTTGGCTGTATGTGGTAAGTTGTGTTTTGTGTCTGTCGTATAATTAGTTCATAGTAATAGTGTAATATTTTTTTCTTCAATTTGTGCGGGTAGATCCCGTCATGGGGGATAATTCCCCCGGCGACCCGGGGGGGTTGAACGAGGGGTCTCTTTCGGCTCCCCCATCGCCAGCGGCTTATATGACAGTCAAGGACGATGTAAATGACTCGGAAATGTTTGAAACACAATATAAACAAAGAAAAGAGGGTAGTAGATCTCGTAAAAAGAAAAGGGTTAATTCCGATCGGCACTCGCATTCTAGGTCTCGATCTAAATCGGAAGTATCGAACGAGGAAACCAATGTACAAATTTCCGTTAAAAATTCATTTACAGGTCTGCCAATGTCTCAAGAATCTGGGTTTCTACCGCTTGGCCAGAACTCAGAATCATTATCAGGTTCTAAATCTCATCTCTCAAGTAATCACACCCCCGACTCCACTTCAGGCATCCCCTCCAATATCGCAAATAGAGAGTTTACCCGCTACTCCGTCGCTCGCTGTTTCGGATAGGAAACAATACAAGTTAAATGACCCAGGACCCTACACACTCCACGTACAATATGACAGTGAATCACCAGGTGCCACACTTCACCCGGTGACCTTTCATAGGGAGTTTCCAAATGTCGTTGATGGATCTTTAAAGAGTATAGGCCGAAACAGAATCTCAATTAGCTTTCATTCCGCACAGGATGCCAACAATTTCCTACTTTCCAACACAATTACGAACAAACGATACAAGGCGTTTATTCCCTCGTTTAACGTGACTAGGGTAGGAATTGTCAAAGGAATCCCTACTGAGTGGACTCCCGACGATATCCAAAACTTTGTCAAGGTCCCTACAGGGTGCGGTCCGATAATTAAATCAAGACGCCTAAACTTGAAAAAAAAACAACTATCAAGACGGAACATACACATGGGTCCCATCGGAAACAGTCATTCTTACATTTGATGGGCAAGTTCTCCCATCCAGAATCTTTGCGTGTTATAACTCGTTTCAGGTAGACTTATACACTTATCCAACTACCCAGTGCTACCAATGCTGTAGATTCGGTCACACGAAAAATACATGACGCTCAGTTCCTCGATGTTTCCGTTGCGTGACGATGACAGCGATATCGCCAAATGTGTTAATCCTGAATATACTCGACAGTGCAAAATTTAAAAAACTATGGCGGAAAGTAATGTTTCCTATGCTGAAGCAAATAAATTTCATCCGACAGTAGGGAAATCATATTCCAATGTGGTTTCATCTTCTTCCTCAAATAAGACTTCATATAAAAAAACTGTCTTCTTAAAACCTCGCCCATCCCTTCCTCCTCGCAAGGGTTATGACAAAGCAGCTCATATGGCTCTTTTCAATGAAGAACTTCCACAGTCTCGAAATGGATCGGCATTAAATAATCCCCATGCCTCTTCCCCGTCTGAGACTATCACTGCCTTGCTCATTCAATTATTTTCTGCAGTTTCTAAATCTTTTTCCCCAGCTTTGATGTCCCACGTTGCCCCTCTTTTTTCTACAATAATCTCTTCTCTCAGCAATGGATCCAGTGATACTACAATGGAACATTCGGAGTATCCGTAGTAAAAAAAATGATTTAATCTACCTTTTAAATAAATTTAAACCTTTGTGTTTTGCTCTGTCCGAAATTTGGTTCAAACCTGAGATCAATTTTCGCATCCCTGATTTCGTCAGTATTCGTGACGATAGACCGGATTGGTTTGCCGGCAGTGCAATATTGGTCAAAGAAAATCTTCCTTTCACTATGATTCCAATTTCCCCCATTGATGGTTTACATATTGTCGCGTTACAAATTAAACAATTTACTCTTGTGTCTCTATATATACCCCATCCCTCAAAGGCTATTTTGGAAAAATTGTTGTTAACCTTACAGTCTTTATCTCCTCCCCTTTTGGTGTTGGGAGATTTTAATTGTCACAATCAGGTATGGGGCAGTGGCAAAACCGATCTCCTCGGAAATCAGTTACTTAATATAGTAGATAAATGTAACTTGTGCATCTTAAACTCCGGTTCTTCTACAAAACGGACACGCCCCAACGAAATCAGTAGTGCGATTGATTTGTCGTTATGTTCACCCGGTTTAGCTTCTCAATTGTCATGGAAGGTCCTTGATTCATCATTCGGAAGTGACCATTTCCCAATCGTTTCTAAATCGGATTTTCCTCCGCTATCGTCTAAGAATGTAACACCTAATGCCCCTCTACTCAAATTTAACCTTTTGAATGCTAATTGGAAAGATTTTAAACACAACGCATGATTTCATCAAATAGACTTCAATCTTCATCTGTATTTTTTGCTTCGCGATTAATTCGATAGGTTATGTACTCTTAAATGAGTACCTGTATAAAAGAGTAATAAATTCTAATACCTAGCTGTTAAAATCTTAGCAAGTTTCCCCCACAATTAAGATATCATCAAACCAGGTGATGACATTACGAATATCTCCAAAATATCCTTCAATTTGGTCGTGGAACAGATCAGGAGAATTACATAAGCCATATGGCAGGACCAAGTACCTGAATACACCGAATGGTGTGGGAAAACAACATTTCCATGATGACTCTTCTGTTAACGGTATACAATGAAAAGCTTCTGACAAATCAAACACGGAGAACATTTTCTCTCCAAGTAACTTAGTCGCTATTTCTTCAACTGTCAGCAAAGTTTTTGGTTTCCTCACTATACTTTTATTCAAATCGGAGGGGTGAAGACACAATCTAATTTTTTTGTTATGTTTTTTACTATGACTACCCTGTTAATGCAAGCATGGCTATCCATTTTATCTACTTTCGCTATGGCACCACATTCTACTAATCTGTTTAGTTCAACTTTTAGTGGCTCATGTAAAGTGTAAGGAATTCTTGGAGCCGGATTACAGATCTGGGCATGAGGAACAGTAGGTATTGAACATTGCTTTGGAAACTTACCATTTCCTTGGAAGATATCCAAGTTTTGATTTATGAAGTTTTCTTTTGCCATGTCCTCTCCAGTTTTGACACTATGGACTCTCTTCACTAGATTTAAGGCTATACAGGCAGGTAAGCCTAGCAGCATAGAATTGCAGTCCACCACCATGAAATCTTCATAACACTCTCTATCTTTGTATTTGCACTGGAGATAAACTTTACCAATTGGTTTATCTTGGACCCTTAAAATGCTTCAAGATTTTTCTTTGTTGGTCTCAACTCTAGCTGAGCCTTTTAAATAGTCCGTGGCATTATGCTCACATCAGCTCCCGTATCAATTCTACAGCAAGTGTTCTTCACTTCAACGTTAATAATTTCACTCCATTCATTTATTTTGTTTCTACTGGCCACTCCGCCACAGAATAGTGCATCATCAGAGTCTTCAGAGTCCTGCTGGGCGTGACCCACGTTTTTCAACCTACAGCTGACGGCAAAATGGTTCAACCTTCCACATTTGGTGCATTTTTTCCACAGAACACCTCCACTAGAAGCCTAATGTTTCTCAGTTTGTTCGCGACTCGAGTCACCAAGCGTTGGTGTTGTTGCGCTTATTTAACCCGCGGTCGCCCGCCTTTCCGTTCAGTTGCGTCCATGTTAACGACCTGTGCGGAGTGTGCATGACTCTCACAAAAAAAAACAAAATAATAGGATTTTCGCGGCTAATTGTGGGCTTTTGTAGTGTGAGGTGGTGCGGAAAGTCGTCAAAGACTTCTAATTACAAAAAAGATGGAATTTCATTCCACAGTTGAGTCAAATTCAATATTTCATTGAAAATATTTATAGCCAGCGGAGGCCATTTTATACTGGCCGGTGCGAATACTGAGGTACAGACACACTATGTCTCTCACTTTTCATCACTTTGAAAATGCAATATGCTATTCCTTTCTTACGAAAACACGTCACGACTAGTGATGTCCCGATGATGCTATGATGGTCAATCGACAAACCACGTGCTTTCGTTCCAACCGGTTTGAAGAAATGTAACATAAATACAGATTTTTCGTTTATTTTGGTTTGAGTAGTTATTCTGTAGATTAGAACTTAAATTTAGTTTTATTTATTGTTCGTTATTTAAAGTAAATAGTGTAATATATAATAAGTATTAGTAGTACTAGTAGTAGTAGTTACTTTACTGTTTTAGTAACTTCTTAGAATCCTCTCGGTGAGCAGTTGGGTCCAGTGCCACAAGATGAGCCTGATGATGAACTTCGAGAAAGTGCAAGGGAACTCGGAGTTGGTGTGAGATAGATATACGTTGTGCGGGCTTCTTAGAATCCTCTCAGTGAGCAGTTGGGTCCAATGTCACAAGATGGGCCTGATGATGAACTTCGAGAAAGTGCGAGGGAACTCGGAGTTGGTGTGAGATAGATATACGTTGTGCGGGCTTCTTAGAATCCTCTCAGTGAGCAGTTGTGTCCAGTGTCACAAGATGGGCCTGATGATGGACTTCGAGAAAGTGCGAGGGAACTCGGAGTTGGTGTGAGTTAGATATACGTTGTGCGGGCTTCTAAGAATACTCTCAGTGAGCAGTTGGGCCCAGTGTCACAAAATGGGCCTGATGATGAATTTCGAGAAAGTGTGAGGGAACTCGGAGTTGGTGTGAGTTAGATATACGTTGTGCGGGCTTCTAAGAATCCTCTCAGTGAGCAGTTGGGCCCAGTGTCACAAGACGGGCCTGATGACCTACCATAATTTATCAGCAAAAAATTACGGTACCAGTTAGGATTCCTAACTTACTGTGTATTAAAATGGTAACAAAATTATCTATACTTTACCTTAACTTAAAGATAAAAGTATAGTAAGTAGTTACTTACTTTACTTTAAAATGTACCTAAAAAATTAGGATGCTTGTACGTGAACATGTCCCATCACTACGCATTCCGCGCGCGAGCGCATCGCCCAATCGCAACGCTGTTAGCACCCGCCCTTCCCCTCACCTCTTCCTCATGCTTTGGTGACTCGCGTCGGGAACAAAATTACAAACATTAGGCTTCTAGTGGAGGTGTTCTGTGATTTTTTCCCATAAGCTGGGCACTCGCGGTGTCAGTGTTGGATCTGGCACCTTCGACACTTGAAAGTTCTCTTTTGTTGTTGTTGTTTCCTTACATAGTCAATTTCTATTGTAGGATTCATTTCCTGTACTTGCTTTTTGCTTTGCACTGAGGCTCGACAACAGTTGGCAGCCCTCTCGAGAGTCAGATTGTCCATTTTTAGCAAACATTCCTGCACTTTTGTTGGAAATTCCATGGACAATTTTGTCCCGTAGCAATTGATCTTCCAAATTTTCTTGCTTCGTCTATCTGTAGTTACAGGACATTACCGAAAACTCACATCCGTGAGAAAAATTTCAAAACTTTCATCTTATTTTTGTTTCCGATCAGTTAGTTTGAAACGTTCGTACACTTCATTGACCCGCGGGCTAACATATTTGGTGATGGCGTCCATTACGCACTCAAATTTGACGGACTCTTCTGCGGATAGTTGCAAAGACGTAGTGACGATGCGAGTCGCGTCTAACCCCAACATGTTTCTTAGGAGCGACAGTTTAACTTTGTCAGAGGCATGTTCTTGTCCTGATCCTATGAGATAATCCACAAAACATAGACGCCATACCCGCCATACTGAGGCCGCGTTGCTCGCTCTCAGCACGTCTAGCACACGACGGCCGCGACATACTCTCGATTTTTATCGCACTATACCTCTTCTTCTAAGTGTTCTAATAAGAGAGAGACGGATAGTGCGAGAAAAATCGAGAGAGCTCGCGCGCCGTCGCGTGCTAGCCGTGCAGATCAAAGTTCGGCGGCAGTTTTATTCCGTGATCCATCCTTGTTTTTACATACATACTTATATTATACATTATACATACATATATTATACATACATTACACATTATACATACATATATTATACATATATTACACATTATACATACTTTCGCTAAATACGAATAGTAGGACTAGTAGGTACAACATTACACATTACAATAAAATATAAAATTAGGCACTACCACTTCTTTTTTTTAAATTCATGTTGAAACGCGTAAGCATATAGAAAATTTCAAAATTATTTTAAAAGAATACAAAAAAAATACCAGTGGACACAAAAATTTTTTGGAGGCCGGAAAAGATAGCTAATGACCCAACGTACCTGTCATTTTAATTTGGCAAACGATGGAGCAAATATCCTGTATATTTAATGAAACAAATTTAACTTGATGAACAGCACATTTATTACTTTTTGACAGTAGTTCCACACTCTGAACCACAGATACAGATGTATTACAACTATGAGTGAGTACAGATACAACACACACATTTCACTGAGACACTCAGTAAATTCAGCTAAATTATCAGTTTGAGTTACGGGCATGTACCTAAACCGAAAACACAAGAAATGAGCGGTCGCGATAATATCAGGCCTATACATCGCAAGATGAACTTAAAACGCTTCGGCTCAACCCTGCCTTCGTGCACCTCTGAGGTGTAACTAGCCACATCAGTCAGCTGTCATATTGTTTTACTTTGTTGGAAGTTGGGAGGATATACAAAACTTCGGGAGAATCCTGACAAATCCCGAGCATTTGGCAACCCTGCTCACAGCGGTATTTTTCATTTCATGGTGTGATAAACATTGTTTCCAAGCACTAGCATTGGCCACATTTGTAGGGTTTCTCACCAGTATGTGCCCTTTGATGTCTCGATAAAGAACTTTTCTGGGCACTACTATAACTACATTGGCCACATTTGTAGGGTCTCTCACCAGTATGCGCCCGTTGATGACGTAATAATTGACTTTTCCGGGCACTCCTATAACTGCATTGGCCACATTTGTAGGGTTTCTCACCAGTATGCGTCTTTTCATGACTCGATAAAGAACTTTTCTGGGTACTACTATAACTGCATTGGCCACATTTGTAGGGTTTCTCACCAGTATGCGTCATTTCATGACTCGATAAAGATCTTTTCTGGGCACTACTATAACTGCATTGGCCACATTTGTAGGGTTTCTCACCAGTATGCGTCCGTTGATGACTTAATAAATGACTTTTCCGGGCACTACTATAACTACATTGGCCACATTTATAGGGTTTCTCACCAGTATGCGTCGTTTGATGAATTAATAAATTACTTTTCTTGGCACAACTAAAACTACATTGGTCACATTTGTAGGGTTTCTCACCAGTATGAGTCCTTTGATGATATAATAAATGACTTTTCCGGGTACTACTGTAACTACAGTGAGCACATTGGTGACTTGGCCTTCCATTTCGTTCATTCTGTGGAATTTGTCCTGCAAGGAAAAAAAACATTACTAACACACTGAATGTTCAGAATCAAACCTTGGCTCTTGCGCCATACAGACCTCGTGGCCGTTCGGGAACGAGACTGAGTTCGGGCCCGCAAGCGGGACAGAACTACGGCGCGTGAGCGAGATAGAAGCTACGGCGGCCACGCCCAGGCCGCACCGGCCGCGTGGCCACAGATTATCTAATAGTTCTACGAACAGACCAGAATAAAATACTCAGGTCTAAATAAAATAACTAATACCTACCGCTTATCGTGCGTACGAAATTTTACAATGGAGCGACCGTGAACGCGCGGGTCGTTGCCCGCACGTGCCGGCCAATAGACGCTATAGTTCACGTCGCTTAGAATTAGAAATGATTTTATAATTAATAGTTACAGTTTTTTTATAATTTTAGAAAATGAAGTAAATCATATTTATTATAATGTGTGATTACATTAAGGTGAAGCGTTTGCTATGTTACCTATGTCTCAGTCTGTCTATGGTTAGGTACGACATACGTCAGTTAGAATGTACCTATTTACCTATCAAATATTACAAAATGAAACCTTTTGTGTAGGTAAGTAACTTAATTTAAATATATCCCGGCGACAGTACAAAATAAAGTTTTGTAACGTAAGTATATAAATAACGTAACGTAATATTGTATAATAGTTTAAAAGCAGCATGACAAACTTGAAATTAGTCACTAGGCATAAGTTCTTTTAATGTATCATTTTAAATTAATGCTGATTACGTGTTTCATCCGCGCGAGTGCACTCCAGACCTTACAAAAAACATAAGTCGCTATAGCAACGACGATGTTTACGCCCTTTCTTAAGTCGTGCAAATCTTAGGTGTACTAAGTAAACCAATGATGTAATATAATAAAAAGGATGTAGATACGTTGTCTATATGAAATTCCGTGTTTAAAAATGGCCACCAAATCTGACAGCTGAGACACGTATGTACGTGTCCATTGACAACGCGACGCGACACTGAGGCAAGGTCAAGGTCATAGAATTTGCTGAGTTTTAGTGTGCCACATTCGGAGTAGGGTTTGGAGTAGGCCACATTTGGGGTTAGGGGCAATTCGAATATTCGAGAATTCGAATTATTCGCCACAAATATTATTCGAATTCGGCAACATTCATTATTCGAATAAAACGAATATTTCGAATAGTGCAGATTTTTCTCTGACATTATTTTCCTTTGCGAAAATATTAAATAAAATGCTAGAAATATCCTCCACATTAACAATTCCGTGGAAATAGATATAAATATTTTTAAAAACAAGCTTTAATCTAAGACATATAGCATATTAGCATAGGTATTCATTGTATGCTTGTGGGTAACACGTTGTAAAATTTAGTGATAGCCACCAATTGTATGTTAACCTGTTGCTACTGGTGGGAACCTTTAATTGGCTTTCTGTTACTTAAGTTATATAACTAGCTTATATTATTATTTTGAATTGTTAGCTGTTGGTTCTCCGAATAATAAATAAATAAATAAATATTGCCTTGTAACTATGACAGCGGCGGTCAAAGATCCCAAAACTTGGAGCCAGTGGCGTGCCTAGGGTTTCAAAATAGGGCAAGCCGAGATATACGTTTTTGTAATTTCCTCGGATAATTGGCACAATAAAGATGTCTCAATTAGCTGTTTTCCAAAATTAATATAAGAAATCACAGCGTTCATATGCTTTTGGGCAATCATGCGCCTTTTAATGGCGCCAGCTGTTATTTAAATGGTCATATCCCAGCTGTTATTTAAATCGTCATATCCAGATGTATTCCAAACGTTTGTCGTTCGAAAATAATATACAACACCAGCAATATAACTTATTAGAGTAAGAACAACCAACAATCCAATGAGGTTTGTACACCGATCTATTAAACTGAGAAGTACACAAATCATAGGCGTAGGTTTTGGCGAAGAAATTTGTTGTTTCTTCTGAGCAAAGTTTAAAGTGTTTACCTTTCCTTCGCCAAGCAAAACTTGTAGACACTTTAAATAATCACAACCAGAAGGCACTGTCAATCCAAATAAACCACAACACAGCAAATAAAATACTTAATGACCGCACTGACCGCTCAAACAAACAACAAACAAAAGTAATTGCAAATTGAAATTGCAACTAATAGCAATGAAGTGAGTGAAATCGGCCGTCACCACGCGCACGCGCGAATTTCACATTTTACTAGACTTGTGTATTGCAAGGCATATAGGATAGCAGTAAGCAATTGCAAAGGGCTAGCTTTATTTTTTGCTAAGTTTTTCGATAAGGGGTACTCAAACGAATGGGCTAGCAGTTCAAACTGGAAAGTGTTTTTCCGGCCGAGCGTCAATCGCGATAAGACGTGTTGATAGTGGTTCGATTCCAAATTTGGTTTTTCTCCAATTTTTTTGATTTTTGACCAGATCAGGGTTTGTGTGTGGTGTTGGCTGTATGTGGTAAAGACTGTACACGATAAAATCCGGCCATGTATGTTATGGTAAATCTACAGGGTGCGGTCAGATAATTAAATCAAGAAGCCTAAACTTTAAAAAAAACAACTATCAAGACGGAACATACACATGGGTCCCATCGGAAACAGTCATTCTTACATTTGATGGGCAAGTTCTCCCATCCAGAATCTTGGCGTGTTATAACTCGTTTCAGGTAGACTTATACACTTATCCAACTACCCAGTGCTACCAATGCTGTAGATTCGGTCACACGAAAAATACATGACGCTCAGTTCCTCGATGTTTCCGTTGCGTGACGATGACAGCGATATCGCCAAATGTATTAATTGCAAGGGAGAAACGGGACACTTTGCAACTAGTAAATCATGCCCTGAATATACTCGACAGTGCAAAATTAAAAAACTATGGCGGAAAGTAATGTTTCCTATGCTGAAGCAAATAAATTTCATCCGACAGTAGGGAAATCCTATTCCAATGTGGTTTCATCTTCTTCCTCAAATAAGACTTCATATAAAAAAACTGTCTTCTTAAAACCTCGCCCATCCCTTCCTCCTCGCAAGGGTTATAACAAAGCAGCTCATATGGCTCTTTTCAATGAAGAACTTCCACAGTCTCGAAATGGATCGGCATTAAATAATCCCCATGCCTCTTCCCCGTCTGAGACTATCACTGCCTTGCTCATTCAATTATTTTCTGCAGTTTCTAAATCTTTTTCCCCAGCTTTGATGTCCCACGTTGCCCCTCTTTTTTCTACAATAATCTCTTCTCTCAGCAATGGATCCAGTGATACTACAATGGAACATTCGGAGTATCCGTAGTAAAAAAAATGATTTAATCTACCTTTTAAATAAATTTAAACCTTTGTGTTTTGCTCTGTCCGAAATTTGGTTCAAACCTGAGATCAATTTTCGCATCCCTGGTTTCGTCAGTATTCGTGACGATAGACCGGATTGGTTTGCCGGCAGTGCAATATTGGTCAAAGAAAATCTTCCTTTCACTATGATTCCAATTTCCCCCATTGATGGTTTACATATTGTCGCGTTACAAATTAAACAATTTACTCTTGTGTCTCTATATATACCCCATCCCTCAAAGGCTATTTTGGAAAAATTGTTGTTAACCTTACAGTCTTTATCTCCTCCCCTTTTGGTGTTGGGAGATTTTAATTGTCACAATCAGGTATGGGGCAGTGGCAAAACCGATCTCCTCGGAAATCAGTTACTTAATATAGTAGATAAATGTAACTTGTGCATCTTAAACTCCGGTTCTTCTACAAAACGGACACGCCCCAACGAAATCAGTAGTGCGATTGATTTGTCGTTATGTTCACCCGGTTTAGCTTCTCAATTGTCATGGAAGGTCCTTGATTCATCATTCGGAAGTGACCATTTCCCAATCGTTATCGATTTTCCTCCGCTATCGTGTAAGAATGTAACACCTAATGCCCCTCTACTCCAATTTAACCTTTTGAATGCTAATTGGAAAGATTTTAAACACAACTTGCATGATTTCCATTCGTTATTGGTACCTATTTCTTTGGACAAGATTAAAGACTGCACTTTGTCGTTTACAAATGCTCTGAGTAAATGCGCAGAATCAGTTTTCCCAGTGAAAAATTTGGTATCGGATAAAATCCCGTCTCCCCCGTGGTGGGACCATCAATGTACCAATAAGATTAAAGAACGTAAAAAGGCTGAGATAGAGTATCGCAGTAATCTTAATCAGGCTAATTTCATTCTCCTAAACAAAGTTATGGCAGAAACAAAGTTATTTCTTCATTCCAAGAAGCAGGAAGGTTGGAAATCTTTTTGTCTGTCGATTTCTCCATCCACCCCAGCTTGCCTTTAATGGAGGAATATTCGAAGATACAGAGGCTCCACTAAGTCATCATCCCGCCCCCATCCACCCTCACCCGAGTGGGCCGATGACTTTATGGATTCTCTTGCTCCCCAATACGCACCAAATGAGCTAGAAACCAATTTTGAGTACTGCTTGAACTCTGTGGATCCGCTGGACTCCCCTTTCTCAATGATAGAACTTAGGAATGTTTTAAATTCAGTGAGACTCTACCCCAGGTTCAGACGGTGTTCCGTATTCTTTTATCAGTAATTGCAACGATCATTTCCTTCAATATTATTTGGACCTAGTAAATTGTTACCGGGCACCTACCTCAAACCTGGAGATCACAACTAGTAATACCTATTCATAAGGCCAACAAAGATCCTACAGCCCCCCGATCATACCGCCCTATTGCTCTTTCATCGGTTCTATTGAAGATTATGGAGCATCTGGTCAAGAATCGCGTTGAATGGTTCGTGGAGAGTAACGATCTTCTGGCCAAATCGCAATTCGGTTTTAGAAAAGGTAGGAGTACTTTCGACAGCCTAAGAATATTCACTACAGCCATTCGGCTTTCCTTTTCCCGTAACGAATCAGTGGTAGCTGCGTTCCTTGACATAAAGGCGGCATATGACAATGTTCAACTTCCCTCTCTCAGGAAGAAGCTTCAAGAGCTGAGAGTCCCGGCGAAACTGAGCAGTTTCATGATACGGATGCTGTCCGAACGTTGCATCACATTTAGGGGCAATGATGAATCGATTCATCCAAGTAGGTACGTTTGGAAGGGCCTTCCTCAGGGCTCAGTCCTTAGCCCATTATTATTTAATATCTACACCTACGATTTAGAGCGAAATACGGAACACTCAAGCATCCTACAATACGCTGATGACATCCTTTTATATTCCATCAACTCAAAAATTGAAATAGCAGCTGAGACGGTCTCGAAGTCGCTAGAGTCTCTTAACGTATGGTTGGTGGAACATGGCTTAGAATTGTCTCCTGCGAAAAGTAACTTCGTCGTATTTACAAAGAAACGAAATATCCCAATTGTTGATATATCAATAAATGCTAAACGTATCCCTGTAAAAGGCGAATTCAAGTTTTTGGGTCTAGTATTCGACTCCAAGCTTTCTGGTCTACCACATTGTGAGTATATTGCTGCGAAATGTGAACGTAATATCAATATCCTTAGATGTTTGGCAGGAGTGTGGTGGGGAGCGCACCCCTTTTCACTAAAAATACTTTACAACGCCATCATCAGGAGTATATTAGACTATGGTACATACCTACTGGAACCAGCTAGTAGAGCTGGTTTACGTAGTCTTGACCTAGTTCAATCTAAGGCTCTACGTATAGTATTGGGGACAATGAGGTCGAGCCCTGTCAAGGCTCTGCAGGTGGAATGTTTGGAGCCCCCCCTCGAACTCCGTCGCCAATATCTTGCTGACCGATTTTTGTTCCGCTCTTTCCAGTTTACGACCCACCCCATATATTTAAAAGTCAAGTCACTGGAGGAATACGTCCGTAAATCGAAATATTGGGAAAACAAATCCCATCCCTGCCTTGTCAACAGCCTCCGCAAATTTAATCTTATTAAAGACCCTATTCATCACTCTCTAGCTCTCCCAATGTTTGATCAGCCCTACGAGACTGTTACCTTCTGTCCCCGAATAATTTTAGACTTCAATATACTAAAGGGCGACCCACTGGCTAATAATCATACCCGCTTCCTTTTAGGAAATAACTGGGCTGGGTGGCACACACTGTACTCAGACGCTTCGAAGCTGTCCCCTCAAGGATGTGTTGGTGTAGGAACCTACCACACACAATACAATACGATATCGTGCAGAAGTCCAAATGTCCTCCGGAGGCTTCGGTTTTCACTGTTGGGCATCCTAAAATGTTTAGAGTATATCTTGATAGGTAAACTTAACCGTTCTATAGTTCTCTCGGATTCTCGTAGTGCCTTAGAGGCTTTATTATCTAACCCTTTCACTAGCAAACTGCACAATCCTCTAGTATTTTCAATCAAAAAACAATTCTTCTCTGTAATAGTAAAGGCCAAGAGGTGGTTTTGGCTTGGATTCCTAGTCACTCGGGAATTGCGGGCAACGAAAAAGTCGACCAAATTGCCAAGGAAGCAGTGGTTTGGGGCGATAAGGTTCCATTTAAAAATTATTGCCATGATCTTCTATCCCTCCCTAAAACATACTTAGACTCATCTTGGAGCTCTCGGTGGAAATCATGTATTTAAAAAAAAAGGATTCGAATATGCCTTAATTCAACCCAATATTCCACGTAAGACGTGGTTCTCCAGACTAAGTCTGAATAAAAAATTCCACATCTTCAATAATCCGCATGAGGCTCGGTCACTGTAGCTCCCCTGTTCATTTGAAAAGGCTTAGAATTCGAGACAACTCGATCTGTGAGTGCGGACTGGAAGAGGGAACTTTAAACCATATCCTTTTTTTTTTCCACTTCTCGACCATGCACAATTGTATAACGGATTAATATTACAAAAAGTTCCTCTTCCTACTCATATGACCTCCCTTCTTTCGTTCAATCCTGCGGTTTTTAGGTTTCTAGCAATATTCCTAGCTGTCAATAAGCTTAAAATATAATCTTATAAATAAATATCTATTTCATAACTTTTGTTCCCTAACTATGTTTCACATACTAACACATGTAGTTGTCTTTGTGTCTTTACTAATAAGTTAATACCACTAATACCGGGGTCCTTTTATTTCAGCACTGATCTTGATCCCGGGTATGTCCTAAAACTACGACCAAGACCACCGGGGGATGGGCAGCAGCGTCCCTGGAGTGGGGTGGAAACACTGCGATCGCCAACCCGCATGCCAAGCGTGGCGATTATGGCATATACCCCCCAAATGAAAGGTACAAAAAAACCACGGCCCCGAGGTTCCGGCGACCCCCGGTACCCTGGTTGTGGTAGCGGCCAGGGTACCAGCGGGGTCAGGGGTGCGAAGAATCTCCGGCGAAGATCCGGCTACCACCACCGACGACCCCTGGCCCTGGCAACGTATAACACGCGCACACTGCGGACCGACGAAAGGATTGCGGAACTGGAGGAAGGGTTGAGCAAGTTGCGTTGGGATGTCATAGGGTTATCTGAAGTCCGAAGAGAGGGGGAGGACACGATAACCCTCAAATCCGGCAACTTGCTCTATTTCCGGGAGGGCGACCAACAGTCCCAGGGAGGTGTCGGGTTCCTTGTCCACAAGTCCCTCGTGAATAACGTTGTGAAGATCGAGAGTGTGTCGACTAGGGTGGCGTACCTAATACTCAGAGTATCCAACAGGTACTCATTGAAGGTCATACAGGTTTACGCGCCGACCTCGGCACACTCCGACGAAGAGGTGGAGGCTATGTATGAAGATATATCGAGAGCCATGCATAGTTCCAAAACCTACTTCACCGTTGTCATGGGGGACTTCAACGCAAAACTAGGCAAGAGAGATGGTGAAGAGCTGAAAGTGGGGCAATTTGGAGTTGGAAGTCGGAACCACCGGGGCCAACTACTGGCTGGTTTCTTGGAGAAGGAGGGACTCTACATGATGAATTCCTTCTTCAAGAAACACGAGCACAGAAAGTGGACCTGGATGAGTTCCGACGGTGCAACTAAAAACGAGATTGACTTGATCATGTCGACGAGGAAGCATATATTCAATGATGTCTCTGTGATCAATAAGGTCAAAACCGGGAGCGATCACCGTCTGGTAAGAGGCACATTGAATATATGCGTCAAGCAAGAACGCTCTCGATTGATGAAGTCTACTCTCCGTCCAGCATCAATCCAAATTCGAAACCCCCAGAGCTTCCAGCTGGAACTCCAAAACCGTTTTGATTGCCTAGGCCGCGATGTGGACGAACTGAACGACGGGTTTGTGGAAGCTGCCCGTTCCACTGGGTCTAAGTTCTTCAAGGCCCAAGGGACCAACAAAACTAAAAGGCTCTCTAGCTCCACTCAGAAGCTCATGAAGGAAAGGAGTGAAATGATTCTACAGTCTTCAGCCGATGCGACCTTATACCGGCAGCTCAATAAACAGATCTCCAAGTCCCTTACCCGCGATCTGCGCCAATTCAATACAAATTGTATTGAAGAGGCCATCAAGCGTAACAAGGGCTCTAAAGTGTTCTCAAGAGATCTGTCTATAAGGCAGAGCCAGCTCGCGAAGTTAAAAACTGAAGATGGGAGAATCGTTTCTTCTAAAACCGAGATTCTGGGTGAGATAGAGCGCTTTTACGGACAGCTATACACATCAACACGCAAACCCGAAGTTGGTCGGGCGGAAGACCCTAGAGCTAGACTAACCCGGCACTATACCGACGACATCCCGGACATCAGCCTGTGCGAGATTGTAATGGCTCTTAAACAACTCAAGAACAACAAGGCACCCGGTGAAGACGGAATAACAGCCGAACTCCTGAAGGCGGGTGGAAAACCAGTCCTTACGGCCCTTCAGAAGTTGTTCGATTCCGTCTTACTGGAAGGGAGAACTCCAAAGGCATGGAACGGAGGGGTGGTGGTGCTGTTCTTTAAAAAGGGTGACAACACCCTCCTGAAGAACTACAGACCCATCTCACTTCTGAGCCATGTCTATAAGCTGTTTTCGAGGGTCATTACAAATCGTCTCGTACGCAGGTTAGATGACTTCCAGCCTCCCGAACAAGCCGGTTTCCGAAGAGGCTTTAGTACCGTAGACCACATCCACACGCTCCGTCAGGTTATACAGAAGACCGAGGAGTATAACCTGCCCCTCTGCCTAGCGTTCGTGGACTACGAGAAAGCCTTCAATTCGATTGAAACCTGGGCTGTACTACAGTCTCTCCAGCGGTGCCAAGTTGACTATCGCTATATCGAAGTGCTGAAGTGTTTGTACGAAAACGCCACTATGTCAGTTCGACTCCAGGACCAGAACTCGAAACCTATTCCGCTGCAGCGAGGAGTCAGGCAAGGAGATGTTATTTCTCCAAAACTGTTCACCACTGCAATGGAGGACGTTTTCAAAACTCTGGACTGGAGAAGGCTATAGCTCATGTATACCTAGGACAAACTATCCAGTTAGGTAGGTCTAACTTCGAGAAAGAGGTCAATCGTCGAATCCGACTCGGCTGGGCAGCGTTCGGGAAGCTACGGCACATCTTTTCGTCCAATATTCCGCAGTGTCTCAAGACGAGAGTCTTTGACCAGTGTGTGTTGCCAGTGATGACATATGGCACTGAAACGTGGTCGCTTACTATGGGCCTCATAAGAAGGCTCAAAGTCACCCAAAGGGCTATGGAGAGGGCTATGTTGGGAGTTTCTCTGCGTGATCGCATCAGAAATGAGGCTATCCGCAGCAGAACCAAGGTAACCGATATAGCCCTCCGAATCGCTAAACTTAAGTGGCAGTGGGCGGGGCACATAGCACGAAGAACCGATGGCCGTTGGGGCGGAAAGGTTCTCGAGTGGCGACCACGAACCGGAAGGCGCGGCGTGGGTAGGCCCCCCGCAAGGTGGACTGATGACCTGGTAAAGGTTGCTGGAGTCCGCTGGATGCGGGTGGCGCAGGACCGGTCACTTTGGCACTCTTTGGGGGAGGCCTATGTCCAGCAGTGGACGTCTTTCGGCTGATATGATGATGATGATGATCTTGATCTGTGTCTGTCACTGAAATTGATTTATCCGCATAGCATTTTGAAATATTAAATTGACGTGAAGCTGGCAGAAATGTCAAGACGATTGCCATAAAAAAAAAAAAAACTGGAAAGTCTTTCAATGGGTTAGCCGTGTTTAAGTGATGCCCATTGAAAGGCTTTTACCGCGGAAACGGTTGTCCGGTCCCTGGAGACGATCTCGCCGCGAGATGGTTAACACTGACACGGGAAATTAGATATACGTTTTTTTGACCTGGTTCAGTGATATATAATAAGATTTACGGGGACTTCTGGACGGTGCAAGGTGCTTACGGAACGAGACGCGGTGAACGGAGCGGGCTACGCCGACCGAGCCGAAGGCGGCAGGCCTCACCGACGACTCGTCGCAAGAATACACATACAAAACACTTACATTCATTCACTCATGCTTGCTGGCGATTGGGCCAAACAGACTCAAGAAAGCAGGTTAGTAGTTACTTAGTTTTAAGATAGATAAGTTTTAGCGGCGCGTATCGCGTCCAGACTGCTCTTTTCAGGATTGGATGTTTTATATGGGAAACATCTGATGGGCCCGTGATACCCCGGCGATCCTGGCGAGTCACTGAAGTTAGATCTATTTTGCTTGCCCATTTCACAAAGCTATGAATTACAATTTTAAGATCTAAACTCGCAAAACTGAAATGCTTGAATAGCCGTGTCTACACCGAACGAGCGGCTCGCCCGAACACCGTTCGCCCAAACGTGCTCGCCCGGTGTGGACGTGATTCGGGTAAACGATGGCTCGCCCGAGCCGTTCGGGCGAGCCCCCGACTGCTTGCCCGAACGGTTTGCCCGAGCCGCGAGCGGCTCAGCCTATGTGGACGGTGGTTTTGTTCGGCCGAACGACAGAAGGCGAGGGCGATTTTTGCCCTACGTATTTTTTTTTAATGTACTTTATTGTTAACACTATAAGGTCGTAACACATTTTTCGTAAATGCAAATTCCATTTTGTTTTATCACACTTTTATATTTGCTGTTAGCCGATTCGACTTCATTCAAAACTGAACGCTATTAAGAGTATAAAGCCGTTAAACACTTTTTGCAATTGCATATTCTGCAAATAAAGTAATTTTGTCCACGCGTCCTTTACCGTTTTGCTATTGAGCAAATTGGAATAGTTCGAATTTGGACGTTATTCCTAAAGAGATAAAGTTTTGAATAATATTTGGCAATGGCAAAAACAAATTGGTATTTTATTTCTTCGTCTCCTTCATCAATTTTGCTGAGTTAGGTTGAACTATAGCGTACTACTAATAAGGTTGTTATTAGATATATTGGCACGCAGGGGGAGAGAGGGGGGAGGAAGGGATTTTTTTTGCAAAATTAAAATTCATCAAGTTTTCACTTCTGCCGGCACTCCCGGAGTGCAACCCGGTCTTTTTTTTATCAAGGTAACTTATTAAAGTTCATTCGAAGTCGCTGCGTTGGAAAAGGTCAAAACTAGCTTGACCCCTGGATACCTACATTACATATTGATATTGGGAAATTAGGGATCAAGTTATACCTACTGGCGGTTGGTAACTTGGTAGTGAGACGAGTTGAGGCGGATTTGGGAATTGCGTGACTGAGTTCGACACGCATGGGTTTGTTTGTCAGCTGGAAGGATTGGTAGATTGAGTAGTACCTACCTAATAGGAATTTCAATAGGTAGGCGTCCTCGCTCTGATGATAACACAATTGATCAAATAATTTTATCCCGGCCTCTTTTCGGTTCTCAAAAAATTTGCACATCCACATTTTGCGGCTTTTTTTTAAAATACATTTCTTCCGATTTCGAATTCGAACAAGCAAAAGCAAAATTAACGTTGTCGCAGCGACAGCTGTGCGCACGTGCGGCTTCATCGTGATCGTGAGCTCAACGGGCGAGCCGTTTGCCCGAACGCCCGTCCACACCGACCGAGCGCTTGCGGCCGACCCTTTTGACGGCTCGCCCGAACAGTTCGGGCGAGCGTTTTTGATGGTTCGGGCGAGCCGTTCGGGCGAGCCGCTCGGCCGGTGTAGACACGGCTATTACCAACTGGACATTTGGTAGCTTTGGGAAATGGGCCACAGGTTTTATCATGTTTTGTTTGACGGAAAAGCTATAAGAAAATAAATATGAAATGATACTCAGTTTCAAAAAGTAATTTGACAGCCGCATGCATAAACCACAAGGCAATAATAGCTAAAGATAATTAATGAAGTATTCCTTCACTAAATAATATGGTTTTTATTTAAATTGAAAGAAAGCAAACAACATCCTAATGTCATCATCCTCTTAGCGTTATTCCGAGTTAAACAAGCCCGGGGTCCGCTAACGATAAATACTCCGTACATAAGTTCCGAAAAACTCATTGGTACGAGCCGGGATTCGAACCCACGACGACCGCAGCTTTACAGCCGCATGCCTGAACCACTAGGCTAGGCTACCATAGCTCCAATATGTTATGTTATAGGTTACGATAGATCCCTCTCTCTGTTAACCTAGCCATCCGTAGCTTAGGCCCCACCGCGGTGGGTTATTTAAAAGGATATAATGTAGGTAAAGATCGGCATAATTTTTTCATAGTTAACTGGCATTTTACGTAAATTATTCAAAACAGATTAACGTCTGTGGTGCCATATAATTAATCATTTTGTACTTGATCATTAAATAAAGTGCCCCAGCATTTTTAGGGTTCCCTGCCCAAAGGCTAAGAAATGGGACCCTATTACTAAGACTTTGCTGTTCATCTGTCACCAGGCCCCTATTTCACCAACTTGACAATTGTCACCTGACACTGACAATTCGCCATACATTGCTTGTTCTAGAAGTTAAGGTGGTTGCTAGGTTACTTGTGGAATCAGCAATTTACGGAGAATTGTCGTTGTCAGGTGACAATTGTCAAGTTGGTGAAATAGGGGCAGGCTGTGTCATGAACCGTGACAGTTTTGAAATTTTCACAGATGATATATTTCTGTTGCCGCTATAACAACAAATACTAAAAAACGGAATAAAACAAATATTTAAGGGGCTCCCATACAACAAACGTGATTTTTTTGCCGTTTTTATAGATAATGGTTAATGGTACGGAACCACTACACACTAGGCCAGTTTTTTTAACAGTTTTTTTTATAACTTGGCGTGTAGGCGGTCTTTCCAAGTAGCCAAACAAAGGGAAGTAAAACTAGCAAACAAAAAGTTTCGGTATTGTGAACCGACTCAGATGGCGGATAGGTTAGAAGATGGTGGCAGTCTTCCTGGTTATTTTTAATAAAAGAGCGGAAAAATCTTATTTCGCGCCCCCTTTGCTATACTCTGACCTATCTAAGATTAAAAATAAATAAAGACGAATATTATGCTATACAAATACAAATACAAATACAAATACAAAATAATTTATTGTATGAAAGTGAGTACAAAATAGTTATAATACAAAGGTAAGATCTTCACAATCAGCCAGTGGTTGGCGTACAATAATTTGATTCTATAGCATGTCATTAATCATATTTTATTCTCAAATTTTGAAATGTGTGTTGCGCGTAAATGTCAATAATAATCAAGAATATAGTGAGTAATAATAGTAGGTAAGTATCAATGTCATGCTTAGAAAGAAAAGAGAAAATTTTAATAACTAAATATGTCCAAAAAATATATCAATGTCATGCAAAATAAATAAAAATATGAAATTAAATTACATTATAAATCCATGTCATTGTGATGCGTTGTCAAAATGCTCATTAACATTATAATATAAACGAGCTACCTAATACTATGAAAAAAATCACCCAATTAAAACCAGCGAACAAAAAAGTTTCCATTGAACTGATAAATATGGAAAAGTCACTGACTTTACCTAGTCGGCTCATAAGTTCTGTCACTGGCCTTTAAAATTTAAATTTGGAACTCCTAAAACAAAATCCGTTGTGCAATTGAATTTCGAATCTTTTTCAAATATTTGAGTAGTATAATTTTGCAATTTTCTGTTTTCTTCAACATGGAGTAGACGCTTAAAGATAACCGTACCGCAATAATTGCACTATATTGTTGTGGTCACACGCAGACTCAAATTTTTAAGCTACTTGAAAATTTAAAATTCTCTCTAAGATTTGTGTATTGTACCATAGAAAGATACAGTGAAGTCTCTAGTTTAAATGACAAAAAAAGAAGCGGTCGTCCGCGTACAGCTAGGACTCCAGCGGTTGTACAAGCAATTAGGGCATGCATTGCCAGAAATCCCGCTAGGAAACAAAAAGTTATGGCCCTCCAGATGGGTTTGAGCAGAAACACGGTGAAAAGAGTGCTTAGTCAAGACCTGAGACTTCGTGCTTACAAACGAAAAACTGGCCATCTTCTCAATGGTCGGCTTAAAGCTTTAAGGCTTAAAAGATCTAAAGCTTTATTGAAGAAGCACGCTAAAAATAAGCACCATTGTATACTGTTTTCGGACGAGAAAAATTTTGACATAGAAGAAAACTGTAATAAACAAAATGATAGAGTGTACGCTCGCAATAGTAAAGAAGCGTCTAATAGCATTCCCCGTATTCAAAGAGGTCATCACCCTTCATCTGTGATGGTTTGGCTGGGAGTTTCTTATGCGGGCGTCACTAGTATGCTTTTTGTGAGAAAGGTGTAAAAACTAGTGCCAAAGTGTACCAAGACACGGTGTTGACTAATATTGTGAAACCACTATCCCATACGATGTTTCTAAACCAGCATTGGGTTTTCCAGCAGGACTCTGCTCCAGCCCATAAGGCAAAGTCTACACAAGCCTGGCTCGCCTTTATAATCGACTTTATATGGCATGAAGATCGGCCCTCCTCTAGCCCAGATCTTAATCCGTTAGACTATAAAATATGGCAGTATTTAGAGGAAAAGGTGTGCTCAAAACCTCATGCAAATCTAGACTCGCTAAAAAAATCCCTTGCTATGGCAGTGGCCAATATCGACATGAAAGTGGTGTGTGAATCCATTGACGACTGGCCACGAAGACTTCAAGCCTGTGTAGATAATTATGGCGGTCATTTTGAATAAATGTTATACATTTAGATTCTCTAGTTTATAAGCTTTCAAACGCTGTACAAATTATACGGAATAAACTTAAACTTTTGTTTTTATTTGATACTATGTATATGACAGAACTTATGAGCCGACTAGGTAGTAACTTACTGAGACATGTCATGATAAACTATACCTGGCGGTGCGCGGAGGACACGGGGCGGCTGCACTAGCTCGGGGCCGAGTACGAGCTCGTCCTTCACGATGTGGTCGGCGTACAGCCGCGCCGCCGCCGCCGCCGCGCTCACGCCGCGCGCGCCCTCCTCCTCCAACGACAAGGGCTCCTCTTTTACACAAACATTCAAACACGAAGGCTCGTTTTTTACACAAACGTTCGAGTACGATAGCTCGTCTACAACACAAACATTCGAGAACGAGGACTCTTCTTCTAGACACTCGTGTTCCAATAAGGGCTCAGCCTTCACACCAACTTCTAAATCCAACACTGCGTTCTCCATCATGAATTATTAAAAAGGCGACTCGAAAATTATAATATAATATAAGCGAAAATACAAGACTATTTGGTTGGTTTGGTTTTTGACATTTGCTATTTTTTTTTATTGAAGCATTGGCCTGGCATCGAGACATTTGCTTTCTAGGATTGCGTTCCAATACTTCCGATAATTACCCGACAAGTAAGGTGACACGCCCTATACCTTGAATAATATTTCCGCGCAATTAATTTAATAAATTCAAGAATTCTAGCGATTGACTTTCGAAGCTGATTCACATGACATTTTATAATTTTAATTTTGATGTGTATAATTATGAACAGAGTAATCTGAACGCTCCTCACCGTTTATAAGAGACGCTACACGGGCCGGTACCGGCGGACGGCCAAGGAAGGTCACAGATATTCTAGTATGGAGTGACATTGATTTGGTCGTGAGCCGGCCGCTATGCTTCCTTGTGCTTCCGACACATGGACCTAGAATACTCTGGACAGGCTGTACGTGATGCCGCAGTGAGGGACGGAGGCTCCTATGCAGCTAAATTAAGAACTGGTCTTAAAATGGCTGATGACTTGCCATAAACAACCTACTGAATTTGGTCGGGTAATGCTTTATGTGCCACAACTTCATACTAAATCAGTTTAAAAAAAGTGGAACTATGAGAAGGACAGCGAACGATATTTCCCTTTCTGTCACACTTATCAAGATTTGTATGCTACCAGCTCGCTTGCACGTGGTATTATTATTACCATAGCTTGTCCTGAGTATCATAGGTTCATGTTGTAACACGTATCCACACGGGCCGAGTCACGCGTCGGCCGGCTCCGGCCGGTATAGGCCCGTGTAGCACATCTTAATAAATAGTTAAAAGTGGTTATACAACCGATGTGGACCTTGGGTGGAATTATATGATGCAGCCTTGGGCTACTTGGGAATGCTCTATCCCATAAAAAACATTCCATGTAAAAAAGAGGCCGTCTCGAAACTCTTCCACCGTAAAAAGTTGTGAGATATTTCGTAGTACCAAGTCTCAGGCATTCTTATTCTTCTTTATTTGCTAGCTAAATAAAATTTTGTGACTTAGCAATCACACAAATAGTTACTACATAGTTTTAGGTATGCAAAAATCCATAAATGCAGTAAAGTTGTGCGATTGCCAAGTTGCAGAATTTTATTTAGCTAGCAAATAAAGAAGAATAAGAATGCCTGAGACTTGGTACTACGAAATATCTCACAACTTTTTACGGTGGAAGAGTTTCGAGACTTGGCCTCTTTTTTACATGGAATGTTTTTTATGGGATCTCACTTCTTTTTGTAGGTTATTGTGTTATCAATATACCATTCTTGATTTTTAATTTTTTGTCCCATTCACTGCAAATATAACTTTGTAATCCTATATGTTTATATGTGATTACAAAGTTATTTACGTAGTTGGTGTATCTAGAAAACTGAAGTGAAATTGCATTTTTTTTTGTCTTGATTTATTTATACACTAAACACTAATTGTATTCTAAATTTGAAGCTTCTATATCTGCTAGAAGTGCCTTAAACTTTTGATGATCGGTGAGTCAGTGAGTGACAAAATTAAGAAACTTTGACTAGTTATAATTTTTAAACCACTGGTTCAAATATATTGTGGTTATACAATGCGTGCTTGGTTACTGAAAATTCAGAAGCTTCTAGTTTCATCCACAACGAAGTTATAATGGGGTCAAAAATGGCCTGAACTGCTTCGAGAAAAGGATAGTACGGCCGTGCCGCTCGCTGTTTTGCTCGACTTGGCGGGGGCACTGCTGTGCCCCCAGATTATTACAACTTGACTCTTATAGCGTACACCGGAATTTGTGCGAATTACCAGTAACAAGGTTTGTGTGTTGAGATGATAATAATCAGACAATGTCCGAAATAATAGGCATTATTTATCAAATAGATACATGTTTACGTTACGTATGTTAGTATGATTGACGGTTGTCAATTATCGTCTTTCTTTATGGCATTAATTCACCAAATTCTCCCCGGCGTCATATTACAGACGAATTCGTCCATGGAAGGAGGGGGACGGCGCTGCCTGGCAGAGCGGCGTAGATGAGACCATGTGTGTGTCTGCCATAGTAACGTTTTGTTTACAAGCAATCTTGTTTAGTTTGTGTTTCTCGACGAGCCGACTGTTAATGAAACTTGCGGAGCTGCCCGTGTCGATGAGAGCTTTAGCACTGATATTACCACTAATGGTGATAGCGATGGTTGCTTTGCCAAGATCGTTGGTGGCCACGCTGAGACATGATAGTGAAGCGGGTGGGGCATCCGGAAGAAAATCTTGTGTTTCGTTGCAGCAGGCTACAGAGACGTTTTGTTATTGAGATTTAGTTTTGCATACCTTCGCAAAATGGCCCTTTTTGCCGCATGTTACACAGGTGGCGATGAAGGGCCGGGCATGCTCGGCGCAAATGTATTTTTGATCCACAAAAGTAGCAGGTGTCGTACTGCGAAGCTGGTTTAGGTGCAGCGGTTGCATTAGCGAACGAGCTGGTAGTCGGTTGTTCGAAGTATTCGTTGTTAATTTCATTCGCCGTTTCAAGTGAGCGCGCCTGTCGGTGAGCATCGTCTAGGCCTCTGCCGAATGGCGGCCGAAGATAAGCCGGCTATAAATGCGTCTCTGACATACTCACTTTCATTTAAATTGGCGGACACCGATCTGAAGGCACAGTCTTTGGCTAGTAATTTAGGTTCTTTAATGTACCTGTCTATGTTTTCTCCAGGTTGCTGTTTCCTTTTGGCCAGTCTAAATCGAGAATAAACTTCGTTGGCTGGTTTAACAAAGATAGTGTCCAGTTTCGTAATGGCGTCGTCGTACATTTTCACGTCTTGTATGTACACGTTTGGTGATAGATGGTTGACCAGCAATTGGTATTTCATTTCATTGCTGCACTTTTTGTCGGACGGCGCTATCGAAGCCAGAAAACTTTGAAAGGTTTCTTTCCAATGAGACCAAGTTATCGTATTGTCGGTGTTTGACAACGGATCCGCGTCGCACCGCACGGGGCGTAAATATTTATCCATACTTAATTTGCTAAATAAATTGAGATGATAATAATCAGACAATGCCCGAAATATACTACTCAAAAGAAAATAGGGGCCACAAGTATGGTGATCGTTACGTGAATTTTATTAAACATTAATATATATTTTTTTCAGTTATTACACTTAAGGGGATGCCTGGATTCGAGTCGAACACGCCCCCTAGACAAAGATACGCTTATGCCTTCCGCGCACGAGAAAAAGAGATGTAACACTCTTCGGGAATGGCTTTTTTGGACAAATTTCGATAAATACCTAACTTAGAGAAGTTTTATTTAAATTTCATAAAGTGAGATTTTAGATGAGATAAAATACTATAGTATTAACTCGATTGTGTCGTAAAATAATGTATCGTTTGAGGAGGCTGAGTAAAAAAAGGAAAAATACAGACCCAACTTTGGATTTTTTTCTATCGAGGAAATATTAAGCAATCATGTATTGATAAAATCAGATAAACAATCATATAGTCAAGAATCATGTATCCGAAAATCAGACCTTATTGTTTCTTAATCTAGTCAGAACGGCGTTTCAAAGCACGCAATAATTTCCAATGCACAGGCTTAATGTGGCCGACTTATTATAATGTTTTTCTTTCTTTCGTTATTTCCTTATAAAACTGTCATTGGAATAGGGGTGTTAGGTATGTTCATTAATTTAAGCACCTTCATATGAAACGATTGTCATTTACCAACACGCTCGAGGGGGAATCCATAATTTTACCGAAAATAGTTTCATCTATATTATGTATCGGTAAAATCAGAAAAACAATCATATAGTCAAGAATCATATATGTGAAAATCAGACCTTATTGTTTCTTAATCCAGTCAGAACGGCGTTTCAAAGCACGCGATAATTTCCAATGCACCGCCTTAAACACCCGTATGAAAGAGGTTGTCTTCTAAATGATGCGGGACATCATTATTTAGTCACTTATCAATAAGTGTATGTCCAATCATTAACAATAAAATAGAAAAATGTAAGTGGCCCTTATTTTGTTTTGAGCAGTATATTAGGCTTTATTAGAGATGTTTTGCATTCTGAAATCATACACACAGCATGGCTTTAAATGAGAGAGGCGTTTTGTTGGTTCACTTGATACATAAGTCATAAGCTCATAAGTCATTTATTAATAATATTCAAAATATTACATGTCATCATTCTTAAATTAAGTAGTACACGTTTATGGATATTCATTATTATTGTGGTAAATTGTAAAATTCTTTGATGTCATAAAAAGAGCCACGATTTTAATCTTCTTAAGAAAGATGAGATACTATCCGCACATTTTATGTTCGCGGGTAGTTTGTTGAATACTTTTGGCCCCACATGAGAGATGATCTTAGTTGATTTGGTCAGTCGAGTGGTGTGTGTGAGGAGTTGATTCATGGACCCCTGCCTTGTGCGAGTTATCTTTTTATGGGGAAAAGTGTCGATGTTCTCTACGACGTATTTGGCAACGTCGTATATGTACTGCGAGGGCAGGGTGAGTATATTGTTGTCTCTAAAGAGATTTTGAGCTGGAGTGCGTGGAGGGATAAAAGAGATAATACGCACGGCACGCTTTTGTAGTATGAATACACGTTGCCACATATGGCAACATACCTGAAATCGGGCAGATTTACCCGACTGTAAGTCTTAATTCGATCTCCAGAAGGCGCCATTGTCGCTGGTGCTGTTCGGTTGGCAGCACGGACTCGGTGTCACTGTCTTCGCCAGCAAGAGCCTTGCTGCCATGCTGTGTGTATGATTTCAGAATATAACATATGTTTTGTTGTAATGCAAAACATCTCTATTATAGTCCTTCTTCATACACACAGCATGGCTTTAAATGAGAAGACGTGATTGTTATTTGCTGATCGAGGTGCCATTAACGCTGTGTGATAAGATTAATTATTAAATATTGAAGCACTAAATTTGTATAAAAGTACTGAAATCTTGAGAAAATAAAGTTTACATAAGGTACAGGAACTTCATATTTGAGCGTTTCTCAAAAAAAATGCCATTATTATTAATTGTACTTCTAGGAATTTTAGGTTAACAATTTCCACTCAGAATCAGGAGCTCTTTCGACCCTGGTAGGACAAAAAACTGTCCCAAAGATATTTTTCCTATTGTGTTACCATTTACCATATACTTTGTATGGTGGTAACACAATAGGAAAGTTCAAAAATGTATGAACATTTTGGGACACTTTTTTTCTCCTATTGGGATGGAAAGACACCGTGATTTTGAGTAGAAATAACATAAAAGTTGCAGAAAATCTCCGAAAAAATGTAGTGGCATTTTTTTTGAGAAACGCTCATTTAGAGCTGAATCTAAATATTTTATGAACTCAATCATCTAAGAATTATAGACAATAATGACTGTTGAAATCTTTTTTTAAATAAAATAAAAATGGAAAGTAATCGTGACTGAACTGACTTGGCTTATGACTCAACATAAAATAATGTAAGATTCTGATCATATGAAAATTAAACATTTGCAAAATGATTATGCAACAGATCTGAACTTTGTACATTGTCCTGTCTTTCAAATGAATGATGATAGGGAATGTTTACTGAAAGTTTGGAAACATTTCCAATTTCCTCCCTTTAGGTTGTCATCTATAGGTTTACTTTCTAGCCAGTCCTTCCAGGCTGCTGCTGATCTTAGACTGCATGGTGTTGCTCCCATACTTGATTCCTACCAGATCAGTGGTGATCTGATAATTCACCTTGCAATCATGAGCTATGCTATTATGACACTCCAAAAATAAAATAAATACCTAAATATATCTTTATATCTCAACCAAAGATTATAGACCAATATAGATCGATATCTCTTTGGAAACATCGTAGTAGTTCAGAAAGCATTTCGAGATGGCGCTACTAGGCTCTCAATGAAAAAAGTATCGTTGAATTCGTCAAAATGTTGCATTTTAGTGTCCTAAATCATCATATTAATCAATTTGAAGGCATAAAATACATCGTTGTAACAACATAACACGAAAATAGTAAAATCAAACCAAGCAATTTTAAGTCAGTGACTAGTTCCATTGATCGCAAGTTTTTCTAAGCTGAATGGCTACGCACGTGTATTGCCGTCCGCTAGATGGCGCATATTTAAAAATAACGCTTAAGAGTCCGCAGTAAGCAGCGCTCAACTACGAGTTGAGACCACGCGCTGGTTTAAAATGTTGTTTCACCTAGAATGAGACAGGGCGCTAGAAATAAAGCAAGAGCGCGCTAGCGGGGAAGCGGAACTAGAGACGTCACAGTAAAAATATCGCAGTAAAATATCTTCATACAACGGCTAAATTTTTGTGGTTAGTAAAATATAACAGTAGAACATCTCCATACCAAGATTATATAAACATTATTACCATATTACCGTACGCGTAGAGGGCGGTACAACTTACATTTTGGCAGGTGTGGCGTAAAGTATAATATGTATAGGCTCCAAGTTTTGATGTGCCAACAAAATTAGTAGTAACAACAATCTTGTAACTTTAAACGACCTAGTAACGTCGACCGTGTTTCTGATACCTACTATTACTGATGAATTTTCGGTTTCTTTAATTATTGTTCCATAAGGCTATGGTTATTGAAAAAAACCCAAATGTAGGCTTAGATACCTTTAATCTGCGAATAAGCCAGTCTTATCTTATCTTATCTTATCTAGATGAGGGCCCTTTCGGATGCACTTCGACCCAGCGGGATCTTTTGTGCTTTTAATAAGCCAGTCAGTCAGCGACCAATTTTTTCGTGAAAATAAATGTCGGTTTTGTGTAAAGATACAATCGAACATTTTTAAATTGATACTTTTTATGTCACCTCTGTCAAATCAATGTTATAGCATCAACTGTCACTTGGCCATACTGACAAGCGGTCATAGGTGGCCAAAATGGCAGTAATTTTAAATTTTGCGTGGACCGATTACTTTTAAAATCGATATCCCGTTATTTTATTTTTATACTACGTCGGTGACAAATAAGGGTATGGTCCACCAGATATCAAAATGATGATCATATAAACATAGACTTGATAGGTTGAAAATTGGGTGCATTGGATAAAATAAAACTAAATCATACAATCTTGTGTTTTTATTTTTAATGAAAGTATAAAAATGATTTACAGGTTATAAAATGGATTTTCTTACTTGTGTCGTAGGCGTGCTCTTCACTGTTCCTGTCTCCAAATCTGGGCCCGTAACCTAATAGAGCTGCTATTGTATGCAGCTGCAGAGTTGCACGTGGTGCCTACTATTGAGAGCAGCGTGGAACGAAGAAAGGAAACAGCATATATATCCTCACGTTATATTATGTGACACACGAGTGGTTACAAGTATTATGCTGCATTTACACGCTTGCGGTGGCTTGGCAAGCCTGCGCAAGCGTGTAAACGGGGATGTTTGGCTTGGCTTGCGTGAGCTTGCGAGAGCTTGGCCCGATCCGGACTAGTGTCGGTTTTTGAACACAGATCAAAGGAAGCTAAGAACCACACTAACGCACTCGCAAGCGTGTAAATGCCATCCAAGCGTTTGTGACGGCTTGGAGCTTGTGGACGCTTGCCAAGCCACCGCAAGCGTGTAAATGTAGTATTAGGCATCTAGTTATTAAGAAAGATTACTAGGATACACACGGGCTATTATAACTTATATTAGACGAGACATCTATCCACGACAACGGGCTGGTGCAGAAAGGGAAGCAGGTAAAGCATTAACAGCTTAGGTGTTGTCATGCACAAATGCAAACAACCATTCACGAACACAGTAATGCATAGACCATTCACTATCATTCTTAATACTTGGAAGTCATCGTTGTTTAAAACTTAACGAAACACAAAAAATACACTACGAGTAATTGCACTTTTAACTTAAATGATATGTATAACTTTTGTGGCTTCTATTAAACTTTTTAACTTAAAATAATAAAAAGCCGTATGTTTAGCAAACAAACATTTAACGCAGTGACACCGAGTCCGTGCTGCCAACCGAACAGCACCAGCGACAATGGAAATGGCGCCTTCTGGAGATCGAATTAATACTTACAGTCGGGTAAATCTGCCCGATTTCAGGTATGTTGCCATATGTACCAAGTGAACCAACATAACGCCTCTCTCATTTAAAGCCATGCTGTGTGTATGAAGAAGGAATATAATGAGCAAATAGATACATGGTTACGTTACGTATGTTAGTATGATTGACGGTTGTCAGTTATCGTCTTTCTTTATGGCATTCATTCACCACATATGGAAAGAGCTCACCCTGGTTTTCCTCCAAATCTAACACGATAAATCTGCACTTAACTGTTCGTACGCAATATAGCCGTTAGGAATTCTGACTATCCGATCCGCCTACCGGTCAACATTGTTATGCTACATTTACACGCTTGCGGTGGTTCCAAGCCTTCACAAACGCTTGGATGGCATTTACACGCTTTCGAGTGCGTTAGTGTGGTCCAAATAGGCAAGCATGACAGACGTGGAAGTTGTGTCGGCTATTGCGATCGGCTCGCTTTGGTATGCCTCGAGAAAGCCAAGGTTTGGTCGTTTTACCATACAGCACTCATGGTCGATACGTCTAGGCAGTAAAGAACGACTTCTGCCGTCTAGTCACCGACTGACTAAGTCCTCCAATACAACAAAATATGCACGTAATAGGTCCCAAGGTGTATAACAAACTACCTGAAGATATTACGATCGAAGAGTGCACAAACACCTTCAAAAATAAATTAAAAAAATGGTTATTTGGACGTGCCTTTATTAATTTAAATGGATTTTATAATAATAATAATTGAATAATATGTATAAACATTTCTTAAATTTAAATGATAATATACGCAATTGTGATTCAAATAATGTGACATGTAATATTTATATAATATTATGAATAAATGAGTATGAGTATGAGTACGCGGTTACATAAAGGCCATATAAATAAGGCGACCGACCGTCGCGAGCTCGCGAGCGACACTAAACACGCGCCAACGTGTAAATACGTCGCAAACGCTTGTCCAAAAACCGACATTAGTCCGGATCGGGCCAAGCTCTCGCAAGCCAAGCCCCGTTTACACGCTTGCGCTTGTGGAGGCTTGCCAAGCCACCGCAAGCGTGTAAACGCACCATTATAAATTGATTGCTTGTAGGTGTTACTACATGAAATAAATCGGCTGTTTGAGGCACAGCACGTCTAGCACACGACGGCCGCGACATACTCTCGATTTTTATCGCACTACACCTCTTCTTCTAAGTGTTCTAATAAGAGAGAGACGGATAGTGCGAGAAAAATCGAGAGAGCTCGCGCGCCGTCGCGTGCTAGCCGTGATGGTCCCACCGCCGGCTAGCAAGCTAGAAGAGTTGGGGGAGTAACGGTTCATTGCGTGCTGACCAGGCACAGTGTGATCAATCAACCTTTACAGATCCGCAATGTAATGCACTCGCCCAAATTTTCTAGCTTACTAGCCGGCGGTGAGACCAGTGCCTGAGACATGATTATTAACATCAATGTAAATACTATCGTGAATCATGACCATTCACGACAGCCCGCGACGTCTTCCGCGTGGAACTCGTATATATCGTAGGTCAATACAATACTTTCGCCCCCGTTTTGACCCCCTTAGGGGATGATTTCGGGGATAAAAAACACCACCGCCAAAATGCAGGTGATTACGAGTGGGTGCAATTTCTGTGAATTTTCGAGCGCGCTATAATTATTTCTTGGCATTACTGGTTTGGTACATTCGTAGTATTATTTTCGGTAACCTATCGAAATCACTAATATTTATTGAGCGGATATCGTTTGTCCGAAAACCTTTCGTATTTTTATGAGTTCTCCGACTATACAATTTATCTGTATTTTGTATTTTCTGATGCACTAAATATTGTAAAGAATGACGATACCTAGAGGTTGATATATTTGTGTTCTTTTGCTTTTGGTTTGTTTTTTCTATTTCCTTGTTATTGTGTTCTTATATTTGTTGACATTGCCCTAATATTGTATCTTAATTGTTCTCAAACTTATAACATTCAATTTAAACCTATAATACATTAGATATCAATTAATTAATGTCAACACGTCAAATTATTATTTCATTCAATTTTATTAATTACATTCAAAAAATTCATTCATTGTATAAAAACATTTTTCTTTCAACCATATAAATAATTATTTTCTAAATTTAGTTTAATGTCGGCAATTGTCTTATTACTAATGGTATGTGATTAAATTTCTTTAAATGCATGATAATTATTTATCTGAAGCGCACTTTTACACTGTGGAGCTTTTAATTTTGCTGGATGTCTTATTCTAAGTTTAGAGTTAGTTTTCACAATCGTGTATAAATTTGGATTTGACCATACAAATATTTCAGCATCCCAGATATACACACCGGTTTGTATATATGTAAGGGGTTAAAAGGTTAAACTTCCTAAAGAGTGGTCTACATGATTCTAAACGTCCTACTCCACTTAAGGCTCGCACACATTTCTTTTGGCAAATAAATACATTTTTTACGCTGCTAGAATTACCCCAAATAATGAGACCATTTGTCATTTATTAACCTTCATACAAATATTCAAGTCTATAACTTTCTAAATGATCGATTTCCATACAAAGGTTCGACCCCTATTTCACCGCATTAAGGGTTGAATTTCGAAAAATCCTTTCTCAGTAGACGTCCACGTACTGTAAAGAATATATGTTCCAAATCTCATGCTTATATCATTAGTGGTTTAGGGTGTGCGCTGCCTGTCAATAGATTAGTAACGCAAGAGTTCTATCCTACTAATATTATAAATGCGAAAGTTTAGATGTTTGGATGTTTGTTACTCAATCACACGTAAACGGCTGAACCGATTTGAATGAAATTTTGCACGAAGATAGTTTATAGTCTGGATTAAAATATAGGATAGTTTTTATCCCGGGTCCACGCGGACGAAATCGCGGGCGGAAGCTAGTACCTAATACTTAGGGATGGCATTTTCTAAAACGCAGAAAGCACTTTTTTGTATTCTAATAAGTAATCTTTCTACAAAGTTTCAAGTCTCTAGTTCTAAAAATACTGTTTTCCCTATACAAAAATTGTACCCCTATTTAAACCCCTTAGGGGTGGAATTTTCTAAAACGCTGAAAGTAATTTTATTGAATCATAATAAATAATCTTCCTACAAACCCCCTACAAACTTTGGACCCCCATTTCAGCCCCTTAGGGGGTGAATTTTGAAAAATCCTTCCTTAGTGCTCCCCTAGACCTTATAAGGAACCTACGTGCCAAATTTGGAATCTCTAGAACCAGCGGTTTGGGCTGTGTTGATGTCAGTCGTCAGTCAGTCAGTCAGTCAGTTTCTTCTTTCATATATTTAGATATACATATATATAGATATACTTGTGTAATAAACGGGTCGTCTTCGGGGTCGTTATGTATGTATGTATGTAAATTCTTTATTGTACATGAAACAGAACACAACAACAAAACAATTATTACAGGAAGAGTAGATACATGTACAAAGGCGAGCTTATCCCTGAGAGGGATTTCTTCCAGCTAACCTAACCGTTATAACCGTCTTTATGAGCAGTACATGACTAAAGTTTGCAAAAAACGCTTGTGTGTGCCGACAACTTGAAAAAATGAAATGATTTGTGATGTATGTGAGTTTTTATTAGAAGTAAGGAGCCTCTAGTACCAAGTACCTACCTACTAAACTTAACCTTTTCTTCTTACGGCCGTATTCATAAACGTCCTAGTCCTACAAGCCTTTTTTAACTAAAATGGCGTTAAAATTCGTTTGTCCTTATCTGTCACTTTGACATTTGTGTTCGTAAGAAAGGGAAAAAACATATTTTATTTAGCAGAGGCATTTTAAGTTTTATAAATAAGGGGGTTAATCATTATCATTATCATTTTCAGCCTGTAATCGTCCACTGCTGCCGAGCACTTCCCGATCCTGTGTAACAGGAGCAGGAGCAGTATCCAGGAGTGCCCCGTGATCTTCCTAATATAGTCAAACCATCGAGCTGCTAGCTTTTTATTATAAACAAAAAAACCGGCCAAGTGCGTGTCGGGCCACGCGCAGTGTAGGGTTCCGTAGTTGCCTGTCTGTCTTAGTTACATCGACGTGCGGTGCGGTTGCGTCGGCCGAATCTGTACGAAAATTGGCCTTTTCAATTACACATCAAGTTGGTCGACTATTACTCAGTAAACACTTATGTCTACTTGTTCGTGATAGTTTTCCTTTTAAATTCATTATATTTACTACTACCACTATTTTTTTCACATTCCCAGTAGTATAGCCATTTAGCCGGCAGGGGGGGAGACACATGACTCGAACTAAAATTAGGGCTTTAAAGTCCAATATCTCGCAAACGAATTACTGATTTGAAAAATGGTTTTCGAAAATCCATCATATTTTTGAACGAGCTATCCAACGATACCCCACACCATGGGTTTGACGAGAAAAAAAAATTAGATCCCCGCTTTAGGAGTAGGAGAGGTACCCAAAAAAAAATCTTTTTCCAAATTGTATTGTAGTGTTTTGTCGGCGTGATTGATTCATATATCCATGCCGAATCACAGTTTTCTAGTAGTAATGGTTACTGAGCTAAGCCGAAGACGGACAGACAGACGGACGGACATGGCGAAACTATAAGGGTTTTCCTTGTTGACTACGGAACCCTAAAAATTAATAAGTCCAATGCTTTTTTTTCAGCGATAATTAATAAATGAACGTACATTAACATTCTTCACCACGTTATCCGATTTGGATAATTATCATGGTTGGTCAAGATCTGATGATGGGATTCATAAGGAATGGAAATAAACTCCTCAAATATGGTAAGCATATGGTGATGTCGGTATTCTCTCGGAGCAAAGATTATTGAGAAGTAAACTCGGAGTTGAGCGCTGCTTACTGCGGACTCTTAAGCGTTATTTTTAAATATGCGCCATCTAGCGGACGGCAATACACGTGCGTAGCCATTCAGCTTAGATAAACTTGCAATCAATGGAACTAGTGACTGACTTAAAATTGCTTTGTTTGATTTTGCTATTTTCGTGTTATGTTGTTGCAACGATGTATTTTATGCCTTCAAATTGATTAATATGATGATTTAGGACACTAAAATGCAACATTTTGACCAATTCAACGATACTTTTTTCATTGAGAGCCTAGTAGCGCCATCTCGAAATGCTTTCTGAACTACTACGATGTTTCCAAAGAGATATCGATCTATATTGGTCTATGATCTTTGCTCGGAGTGACAAATGCTCATCAAAATCCACATTTTAAAGTGGAGCAGATGAAGAAGTAGGAAAGGTGGAAATGGGATTCTTAAGTAATCGGCTGAATCTCATATGTAGGTATATATTTATTATCGGTCCACATAAAAGCGGTTTCGGTATTTTTAATTCGGTATATATATAGATATACTCTTGAAGGAACGTACTCCTCTACTATTATACGCAAGATAACCGGTACGGTATGGTGTACGTTTGGTTTGGGTTGGTATTTTATATTGTAATAGTTGTTGATGCATTCACTCTCGGGAGACATGTATTTGGTGAGGTTGCGGTGGGTAATGCTAATGACCGCATACACTACGGAACTTTTTAACGATAAGTAGGTACGTCAAGGATTTCACTTAGTAAAGGCACATTGAAAAGTGGAACTAATGGTAATGCTAATGACCTCTTGGAAGGATCTGAAATAAAATTGCCATATTAGATATTGCAGGCACATATACAGCTTTGTATATTTCCAACTGTACAGTAACGCAGGCGATCTGGGATTAGGTATATGCAATTATAGGCCCGATGATGTAAATTTTTCGCAATTGCAGGGTTACGTTACGGCCCTGCGCGTGCGCGCAGAAGCAGCATTGGACCGGCCTACTTGGGTCGGAAACTGAATGAACGCTGTGCGTGTGCGTGACTCTAGACAACACTGGTAGGTAGGTATATCGTATGTTAACTATATTTTACTTATTTTCACATGTATAGTTGCTCGTACGCATTTATGTACAGTTAAAAGTTTAAGTCAAATCAGTAAATCAAGTCCTACTTGGTAATTTTTAAGGTTCCGTAGCCGGAACAACATGACGGACGAAAATCGGAACCCTTAGAGAGGTTTATGGTTTCGCCATACCGTCTGTCTGTTCGTCCGTATATCACAGCCATTTTACTCGAAACCCGTAAGGTGTATATAAATGAAATTTGGAATACAGGTGTATTTTGTAACCCGCTGTATAGTGCTGAAAAGGACGCAGGCTAACCCGCGGGATAAAACATAGTCTGTGTACATCCAGAAAGTACATTCTACGAGAATTAAAAAAAACAAACATAAAACTTAAACTATAGGTAAAAAATTTGGCATAAATCGCCGTCAACGGGCAAGGTGCCCAGAAGGCTGGCCGTATTTCCTCGCTGAATAGCGATACTAACACGCTGTGCGAAATACTGGCCAGCCCTCTGGTCGCCCGAGGCTTCTATTAAGCGCGTCGCCAAATCTTTATAAAGCCGACGCGCACTTGGACCCCATGGCCCCAAGGTTTCAACTCCAAACGCCGCAAACATGTAGCTGTTTCCTAGGACGGCATATTTGTGGCGCTTGAAGCTTTCGGCCTTTAATTCTGTATTCGATATACCAGACAATGATGATGTTGTTTGTTTGACGCCTTCTCATTTTTTGATTGGGTCGCCGATTTCAGATCTACCTGAGCCTAGTCTCGTGAATAGAGTAGAAAATAGACTAAATATGTTTCAAAAAATAACTCAAATAAAACAAAAGTTTTGGGTTCAATTTTATAATAACTATTTAAGTGAACTACAACCAAGAAGCAAGTGGCTGCTGAGAAAAGCCAATGTACAAATTGGACAAATAGTTTTATTAAAGGACGAAGCTACTCCACCTGCTTGTTGGCCCCTCGGTAAAATTATGTCTGTCAACAAAAATGCCTCTGACAATTTAGTACGGTCAGCTCAAATTAAGACTCAAAAGGGTGTTTTTCTTAGACCAATACATAAGGTGATTTTGTTGCCAGTTAATTAAAAATAGTTTTTGTTAAAAAAGGGGCGAGAATGTTCCGTATTCGAACCTTTTTTGTGATTTCTCTGGCTGAAAGCCGCGTTCTTTTTAACTGTCGTTGATTTCGAATTTGACTTATAAAATAAAGCTGTTAAATACAATACAATTTTGCAGAATACATATTTTCAGCAAAAACATAGTGTTTTAGTTACATCCATCACATTTTTGCTTTCGGATTTTTCTATTTTATTTTTTACCTATAGTTTAAGTTTTATGTTTGTTTTTTTTTATTGTCGTTATTTTGAATTAAAAATATAGTTCTACGAGTATGTACTACATAAGTATGTGAAACAAAATTGGAATCGGGTGAGTAGTTCCGGAGATTAGTATCTCTACATACAAATTTTCATTACAAAGCTACAATTTCACAGACTTTATCTCCGTCTCCGTTTGTTTATATATTATAAAAATAGCCTATATGGTGGCGCCGGCGCCGGGCACAGGCCTCCTGCCAGGGATGGGAGGGAGTGGGCGGTAGTCCCCACGCTGGCCCGGTGCGGGTTGGGGACTTGTCATACACGTTTGGCATAATAATATAATAGTAGAGTTATTTTTAAGGTTCCGTGGTCAACAAGGCACCCTTATAGTTACGCCATATCCGTCTGTCCGTCTGCGGCTAAGCTCAGTGGTTTTTACTACTAAGAAAGCTGCAAATTGGTATGTGACAACTTAAGACTGCGCCGAGCATAATCGGCAAAAACGGCAGTCACCGTTTCGACGGTGGAGTTCACAATTCTTTACAATAAAATATAAATTATATGTAATTATAATCACAAAGAGTGAGTTTACAATAATAAACTATAAATATTCTCAAATCATCTACAGTTTAATAAATACAATTCCGTAAAGTTGCACAAAAAATGAGAAGAACGTATGTCGGCGTTTAGGTAAAATTGAATAAAAATAAATATACTTTAGTTTCATAATCCTACTCAAACGAATCTCCAATGTATTAACTACAAAAGAATCCAATCCTAACATTTCAAAGTGCTTTGGTTATTTACTTACGATTTTTTAAAAACGCCCTTCAAATCCGCCATGTAAAATGACTGGAAATAAATGATGAAATATACGCGAGCAACGCATGACATATTCACAGGGCTGCCAGATCGTATATTTGGATACAAAATATGTATAATCGGACAGTGTCTTGTATCCATGATCATTCCGTATAATACGATACAAAAAAATACTTGTAATCAAAAAACGAAACAGCATCAATGTACAGGTCAGAATGTTAGATTTATGAAATTATAAAAGAAAAATCGATTTATAGAATGGTTATGCTTATGTATAATGCGATCCAATTTCGTATAATTGCAGATACTTAACCGTATAGCCGCGATTTATTTGCTGGCAGCCCTGATGACATATTCAGTCACCCCCGAGAGCTCAGGGAGAGAGCACGTCTCAATGCGGCGCTGTGACACTTAAAAATACTTCGATGTCAATTGTGTATGAATACAGCAGTAATACGCAGCAAAACAGGGTAAGTATTATTTTTGATATTATAAGCTTCTAAGCAGGTCGATCACGTAACGCATTGTACGCGCGTCAGTTTAGACCTAAATGTCAATTTTTATATGGAAAAATGAGACTTGTATCTACCTGACGCGCGTTCGAAACGTTACGTGGTTGCCCCTCAGGAGCAACGAGAACTGATGGCGAGGGTCTCATGACGGAGCCGGAAGATGGCTGGTGGAACTCTATGATGGAAGGGGCTAAGATAGTCGAGTTTGGGCTCTTTTGCTTTGTTATCGTCAGTACTTACCATTAAACATGATGGCGAGGGTCTCATGACGGAGCCGGAAGATGGCAAGGGGCTAAGATAGTCGAGTTTGGGCTCGTTTGCTTTGTTATCGTCAGTACTTACCATTAAACATGACGGCGAGGGTCTCATGACGGAGCCGGAAGATGGCTGGTGGAACTCTATGATGGAAGGGGCTAAGATAGTCGAGTTTGGGCTCTTTTGCTTTGTTATCGTCAGTACTTACCATTAAACATGATGGCGAGGGTCTCATGACGGAGCCGGAAGATGGCTGGTAGAACTCTATGATGGAAGGGGCTAAGATAGTCGAGTTTGGGCTCTTTTGCTTTGTTATCGTCAGTACTTACCATTAAACATGATGGCGAGGGTCTCATGACGAAGCCGGAAGATGTCTGGTGGAACTCTATGATGGAAGGGGCTAAGATAGTCGACTTTGGGCTCGTTTGCTTTGTTATCGTCAGTACTTACCATTAAACATGATGGCGAGGGTCTCATGACGAAGCCGGAAGATGGTTGGTGGAACTCTATGATGGAAGGGGCTAAGATAGTCGAGTTTGGGCTCGTTTGCTTTGTTATTGTCAGTACTTACCATTAAACATGATGGCGAGGGTCTCATGACGAAGCCGGAAGATGGCTGGTGGAACTCTATGACGGAAGGGGCTAAGATAGTCGAGTTTGGGCTCGTTTGCTTTGTTATCGTCAGTTCTTACCATTAAACATGATGGCGAGGGTCTCATGACGAAGCCAGAAGATGGCTGGTGGAACTCTATGATGGAAGGGGCTAAGATAGTCGAGTTTGGGCTCGTTTGCTTTGTTATCTTCAGTACTTACCATTAAACATGATGGCGAGGGTCTCATGACGAAGCCGGAAGATGGCTGGTGGAACTCTATGATGGAAGGGGCTGATAGTCGAGTTTGGGCTCGTTTGCTTTGTTATCTTCAGTACTTACCATTAAACATGATGGCGAGGGTCTCATGACGAAGCTGGAAGATGGCTGGTGGGACTCTATGATGGAAGGGGCTAAGATAGTCGAGTTTGGGCTCGTTTGCTTTCTTATCTTGAGTACTTACCATTAAACATGATGGTGAGGGTCTCATGATGAAGCCGGAAGATGGCTAGTGGAACTATATGATGGAAGGGGCTAAGATAGTCGATTTCAAACTCAAGCTCGTTAGCTTATTCCTGTATAGTCTCTATAGTCAGTTATTAAATCAAAAAAATATTAGACAGATATTTCTTATTTTTTCAATTAAAAAAAGTAATGAAGATATAGCCCGTTAAAGTTCCGCGTGACGTCACACCGTGCCACACTTTTTACCACAACTGACGTCACGAGTCCGCAGCTCTGAACTTTGACGTGCTTTTTCTGTATTTTTTTTCCTTGACAAAAGAAAACATACGTGTCCAACATTTAGTGATAAATGATAATAGAGGAAACATTTAACCTATTGATGGTGCACCAACTATTTATTGTTTTAGTTAAGGGGTTAAGTACCCGAGGTTTTCATCGATTTTTGCCGAGTTATAATCGTATCTCCTACTTTTGCACTACAGATAGAATTATAAGTCTAACGGCTATCGGTTTTAAACATTGTCTTAAAAAACTTATTTCGTGAAAGATTACTACTACACTACACTATTGACATGAAAGATCTAACATAATACGAAATCTACAAATGGGTTCGTCTATGAGGCCTCTGAAAACGTGTCTAGGGTTTTCAATTTAAACTAATTAACACAAAAGTTATGGCCAGAAAACCAGTTTTTTGGCCTATAATTGTTCAACTTTGATGCCAAATACCTCGAAAACAATGAACTTTGAAGTAAATATGGGATACTATATTGCTTAAAGCCGTTGTTCTTAAGCTATAAAAGACATTAGGAAACTAAGGGATTCAGACCGAAGGTCATTGGCGTATCGTATGGGAGCCCCTTAAAATGGGAAGACGCAAGGAAAGATATAATACACGTAAAAATGGCCCTAAGTATTTCCACAAACGGCTTTTTGCTTCTATTGCACGAACAAAGAGACAAAATGAATTAGGAATTTCCAATGTAAGTATATTTTTTTAAATACTTTTGGCATTATACAAAGTGTAACAAAAACGGGGTATGAACCGATCAAGGGTTTAACAGGTATCATGTTCTGATAAGGATAAACAGAAAAAAAAAAATTGACGCGTTTTTTTTTACATTTCTATGGAGCTTGTCGCCCCAGTCGGCCAACGCTCCATAGTATGGTAAAAAAAAATCGCGTCAGATTTTTTTTTTCTGTTTTTTCTTATCATTTTTGGTACACCCTGTATTAAGCAGATAAGCAGATATTTGGCAGATAATAAGAAATTTCTTATTTTCAATGTACTTATTACTAATTATGTTTTTAAAAATCATCGAATAATCCGATTGGAGTATTGGGAACAAAAAATGAGAATGGAAAAAGTGCAGCGTCCAATGTTACGGCACGCAATGAATCTGTGGTAAGGTTTTGTTTTCAAATAATAAAGAGGTTACAATATATTTAACACTAAAGAAACTAGCTAATATCAACATTATCAACATTACTATGTATTGAACTGTTTTTAGGAATCGTCATGTGAGGAAAAGGTCCAGAACGAACATTCCGTGTCAACTAAAGACTTTACAGTAAGTTTAGTTGATTAACATTTTTAGAGTTGATTTTTCAATCTGTAGTCGAGTTTGCATTTGCAACTTACAAAAAAATTCTAAGACATACAGACGGATAGACAGACAGACGGACATGACGAATCCATGGCCAAAATGGAAACTTACGATTTTAAATGCTCTACTTAAATTTATATGTAGCACTTGCATCTTATTACAGGAATCTTGTGAAACGGACTCAATGGCCGAAATCGACAATATTTTCACTTAAAGATATTTTTGCTTTTTTTGGAGAAACAAGAGCTAGCTTTTCGTGGACTTGGCTAGATTGGCTATTTTTTTGTCTATCCCGTCTAAAGACTGTGCACGTCGCTGCTGATTGCTAATTCAATTGCAACACTAGTCCACCGGTAACACTGCGTTATTATTACTTTGCTTATTTTTTTCTTTTCCTTAGTTAACGGACAAATTTCAATAAAAATAATAATTGCGTTTTGTATTTTATTCCTTATACCATCCACGGTTTTATACGCGGAGTTGAGATTTATTATTAGAGAATGATGAGCTACTAACTTTTAGCTTGTGACCGACCGTACCGATCGAGCGAGCCGGCGGTAGTGTGCGTGATGACGCACACACAGGTGCAAATGCCAAATCGGTGCCCGCGTCAAAAGCTCGGCGCAGTCTTAATACGAGTAAACTCAGCAGAGATGCTCGAACTAGTGATTGGCTGTCTTTAGTTGCCGTTGTCAGCTGTAAGTCACCGCCTAATTAGTTTTTTTTTATATGCAGGGTCCTATTAGGCAATTCAAAGCGAACATGATTGCGAAGCGAGCGGATGCGGTAGCAGACACATTCCTCTCGCGTCTTCGTCGCCACCTTTGCTCAGAGTGCACAGTACCTACACTTATAATGGACGGATGGAAGTAAGTATTATTTAAGAATACATTTAATAAATATCAAATACTCAAAAATGATGTATGGCAGTACCTATAGCGTTTTTACAAGCTTTTATTTACTTTCACCTGTCCCGTTGTCTGTTTGTCTGTCTGTAATCTAATCTTGCAAGTTAAATTTGACCCACTTCCCGGAGACCGATTGAGCTGAAATTTTGGGTATAAGTATAGTTTGGATGACAATTCAATATTATGGTACCATTAGGCTGATCAGATGATGGAGACAGAAGGTGAATTCAGTACTTAACCGACGTAACCCCGTTGAGTTTGGGCTCGTTAGAATCGTCTCAAGGAGTAGGTGATGATGGTATACAAAAAAACAGAAGACAGAAGCTTGTTCCCAGTTGTGCTCTAAAGGAATCTGGTGTCCAGTCCAGAAGGAAAACAGATTGTAGATATTGGTTATTGATAAATGTACATCTCATTTACAAGTCTTTAATTAATTAGAATGTTCAGTTTTTCAAAAGAAACTCATTACGAGCTTTTACTAAACTTGACCTGTTCCCTTGTTTGTTAGTTTGTTATAGTGTGGGACAAATCTTGAAACTGAATTGTGAACCAGTTAAACTCAATTGTTTAATCTGAAATTTTGGGTATTAGTATAGTTTGGATGATAATACAATAATATGGTACCATCGATATAATCTGGTGATGGAGACAGGTACCCATGGGAATTAATAACTTAACCTTTGTAACCCCGTTGAGTGTGGGCTCCTTAGTCTTCTCGAGCTTGTACCAAAAATGCAATCTCTGTCAAAACTTATTTTAAATAGTATTAACATCAAGAGCATGTGAATAATCATCATCATTATCATCATCATTGTTGTAGGTAGTTCTACAAATGTAGGTGTACCCGTTATTATTTGAATAAATCAGTTGCTATCCGAGCTCGGTGGTTTAACTTACTACATGGTGGCAGCGGTGAAAATAAAATAATTCGGCATTTATGTTAAGTCTTTGTGGTGAAATTGTGTAGTCAGTGTTATAAAAACGAGTTGCGACTAGGATGGAACACGCGAGACCGCCTCCCGAGCTCAACACCGATGGGAGCCCCGTCAGCCGGGCTGACGCGTGGCAGTGTTGGAAGATGCAATTCAATTTATTTCTTAAGGCATCCGGGGTGTCTAAGTAAGATGCCGGGACTCAAGCAAGTTTGCTTATCAATTTAATAGGGCCCGAGGGGTTCAATGCATATCAAACATTTGTTTTCGATAAGGAAAGTGATCGCGATAATATTAAGATCCTTCAAGAAAAGTTTGATGGATATTTTGGTTTGAAACCAAATATAACGTTAGCGAGATACAAGTTTTTCACTCGCAGTCAAGAGGATGGTGAAACTATTTGTCAATATGTGACCGCTCTTAGATTATTGGCAAAGAATTGTGCATTTTCATCATTGGAACAGGATTTAATTCGGGACCGTATCGTTTGTGGCATCAATAACGCTATCGTGAGAGACCGGCTACTTCGTACAGATGATTTAACGTTAGATAAGGCGATCAAGATCTGCCAGGCGGATGAAATATCGAGTGACGGTTCCCGATGGTTAGAAGCGCTTAGAATAAGCGCGGGTCCTTCACAGGTGGACGCTTTACAATTTCGTGCGGTGGAACCAGCCGTGGGGCCCGAGGTGGCAGGCGATGGAGGCCGAGTCGCGGCGCCTGGGGCGTGCGGCCCGGCGGCGGCGGCGGCGGCGCGGCATCATCGGCGCGGCAGCGCGGCGTCAGCGCGGTGCGTCCTCCGTGCCCGGGGTGCGGGCAAACCTGTGATCCTGGCATGTGTCCAGCCAACGGGGTGCAATGTTTTGTGTGTCAAGGGTATGGGCATTTTGCTCGAGTCTGTGGTAATAATGCGGTGAAGAGAAAAATGTATGAGATTGCCGTTTGTGACGAAAACGAACCCGATATCGAGTGTGAGTCGTTTTATATACCGGTGATTGCTGATGTGTCTTCAGTGAACGTGTCGTCGGACGACTGGTATGAGACATTAAGAGGTGAGTGTGGAGATGAGAGATTTAAACTGGACTCCGGTGCTGATATAAATGTATTGTCATGTCAAAGATATTTGTGTTTAGGTTATGACCCAAAAGCAATAACAAATAAACCGAACATGAAATTGCATTCTTATAGTGGTAATATAATCCCTATAAAAGGTATATCTTTTATGAATTGGTGTTATAAAAATAAAGTGTATAAAATGAAATTTGCTATAGCTGACATAAGTTGTGAAAGCGTATTGGGGCGTGATAGCTGTAGTGAGCTAGGATTGATTAAACGCATTCATACTGTTAATTTATCAGAATTTAGTGATTTGTTTGAGGGGCTGGGGTGCCTTCCGGGGCGGTACCACATAGTGGTTGATGAGTCGATTCCGCCGGTAGTGAGTGCGACGCGGAAAGTACCGATAGGCCTGCATGATAAATTGCGGCAAGAATTGGACAGGATGGTTCAGTTAGGCGTCATACGTAAAGTAAATCATCCTACGCGGTGGGTGAGTGCCCTGGTGATAGCGGCTAAGAAGAATGGGTCGCTTCGTATCTGCTTGGACCCCCGCCCGCTCAATTGTGCCGTGCAACGCGCGCATTTCCAACTGCCCACTATTAATGAGATAGCAGCTAAACTACATGGGGCTCAATATTTCTCGGTCTTAGATGCTAGCTCGGGGTTTTGGACTACGCAGTTAGACGATGAAAGTGCAGATTTGTGCACATTCGGAACCCCCTTTGGTAGGTACCAGTACCTTAGGTTACCATACGGATTAAATTGTGCTTCAGAAGTGTTCCATGCTAAAATCAAACAATTATTAGAAAATGTAGATGGCGTTGATTCGTTTATTGATGATATTATTTGTTGAGATCGGACCAAGAGCGAACATGACGAAAGATTGAATAATTTATTAAAGAGAGCTAGAGAAATAAATTTAAAATTTAATAAGGACAAATGTAAGTTGTGCGTAGAGGAGGTAACATACTTAGGTCATGTGTTTAATAAAAATGGCATGAAGCCTGATCCGGAGAAAAATAGGGCCATAAAAGATACCCACCTGACGATAAGAAATCACTTGAACGCTTTTTAGGTGCAATTAATTATTTGTCCAAGTTCATCCCGCATTACTCGGAACATATTTTTCCGCTTACCAGACTCCTTAAAAAAGAGTCCGCGTGGTGCTGGGACGCCGTCCATGAGGGTGCGTTTGCTAAGTTGAAAGAGTTGGTTTGCAATGCACCGGTGTTGACTCTGTTTGATGCGTCGCAATCCGTTGTGGTTTCGGTGGATGCCAGCGCGGTGGCGCTGGGCGCCGCCCTGCTTCAGGGCGGGCGCCCTGTCGAGTACGCGTCGCGCACGCTCACGGACACCCAAACGAGGTATGCTCAAATAGAAAAAGAGATGTTGGCCATTCTATTTGCGTGTGAGAAATATCATCAGTACATATATGGTCAAAAAAATGTCCTCGTGGAAACTGACCATAAACCATTAGAGAGTATATTTAAAAAAGCGTTAAACACGATCCCAGTACGCTTACAGAGAATGATGTTGCGATTGCAAGGTTATGACTTGAGAGTCAGCTATAAACCTGGTAAATATATGTATATACCAGACACCTTATCGCGTGCGCCCCTGCCGGATTTATACGATGACTCCATAAGTAAGTTTGTTGTGTATCAAGTAAACCAGTTAATTAGCAATGTTCAGATGTCAGAATTAAAATTGAAACTGGTCAGTGATGAAATTGCAAAAGATGAGGTTATGTGTCAGCTAACAGAATATATAAATAAGGGCTGGCCACAGCATAAGCGTAATGTTCTGGAACAATTAAGACCATATTGGTCATTTAAAGATGAGTTACATATTATTTCGGGTGTGATTTTTAAAAACGGGCTAATCCCGACGTCTTTACGAAACCAAATGCTTAATGTAATTCACGATGGTCATCAGGGCATTGACCGTTGCAAGGGTCGCGCGCGAGAAGTGTTGTTCTGGCCAGGCATATCGAGAGATATTGAGATGTACGTGAGGCGCTGCGACGCTTGTCAGGAATGTCAGAATGCTCCAGCTAGGGAGTCGATGTTACCTATACCAATCCCAGAATTGCCGTGGTATAAAGTGGGAACCGACATATTTGAATACAGAAAACAGTGTTTTCTAATACTGATTGACTATTATTCAGGTTACATTGAAGTGGTACAGTTAAAAAATATAACTTCGATGGCAGTTATTACTATTATGAAAGAAAATTTTGCTAGATACGGGATTCCGCACATAGTAATTAGTGATAGCGGCACACAATATACGAGCAGGGAATTTAATCGATTTAAAACTGAGTGGGGATTCGAGCACGTGACATCGTCTCCCTACTATCATCAATCAAACGGAAAAAGTGAAAGAGCCGTGCAAATCATAAAAAAGATGTTGATGAAATCAATTAATAGTGGTACTGATTTTTATCTAGATTTACTAAGTTACAAAAATACACCGCGAGGAAACATAGGTTCACCCGCGCAATTGTTAATGGGCCGTAGACTTAATTGTAGGCTGCCCGTTCATCAAAGTTTGTTAAAACCGGTTAGTCATGACATGCAACATTATAAAGAACTCATTAAGCAACAAAATAAAACCAAAACAAACTATGATAAACATTGCAAAAATCTATCTGAGTTAGGTGTTGGCGATGACGTAATCATACTGGATCACACTAGTACTACAAATAAAATGAGAGGAAAAGTTGTTAAAAAATGTAACACTCCACGTTCATATATAATAAAAAATCGAAAAGGAATGGAGTATCGTCGTAACCGCCGACATCTAATTAAATGTGAGCCGGGAGTGCCGATGCCGGGTGAGAAGTTCGTGCCTCCCCCGCCGCCGCCGCTTCCCGCTCAGGGTTCGATCCCGCCTGATGTAAAAAGTGCGCCGGTACCACCTGTATTGCAGGCGCAAAGTTCGAGCGCAAGGTCTGCTGGTCAGCCATACGAGCCCGCTCTTACTCGTATCAAAGCTCGTAAAATGCGTATTGATATAAATAAATTGTTCTAAAATCATTTTCTTTTAGAAGGGGGGTTAAACATGTAGTATAAGGATTTGTATTTTTACAGAAGTTGTAGTTATGCATGCTTTTTATTTTAAGGGAAAGATGTTGTAGGTAGTTCTACAAATGTAGGTGTACCCGTTATTATTTGAATAAATCAGTTGCTATCCGAGCTCGGTGGTTTAACTTACTACAGTCATCATCATCAGCCTACATCATAGGCACCATCCAGAGCGGGGCATAGGTCGGCGCGTAGGCGTAGGTAGGGTGGGTTGACCATAGGTTTTATAGTTATGTACGTTTTACCCATATTTATTATAATCAGATTGAAATATTACCATGTTACTTATTTCACAGACAAAGGCATGCTGCCCTTGGAATCCAAATAGATGGCAGACATCTCAATGTTTTTGACCGTCTATTTGGCTCAGTCAAATCATAATCATAATCATAATCATAATCATAATCATTTATTTCGTCATCATAGGTAGGTTATGTACAGGTGATAGGTATTAGAAAGGGAACAACCATGATGTACCTTTCGGCGTACGATAAATTACAAATACAATGTCACAAACTTAATCCTAAAATACTAATGATATTAAATAGTAAGCAAGCAGTTAAAACATTGAATAAATTTGCGAAATGTCAAGTGTAACACTATAATTATTGTTATGTCTAATAAGATTTAATTAATACTAAGGTAATCTTGAACATTATAATAACATTTTCAAAGGAAGCTTTGTCAAGAAAATCCAACATGCCAAGCCGGCCTGAAGACTTGATAACGAGGGGAAACCAAAAGTGTCTCCCCAGTTATATTCATGTTAACATTTTATTTCGGATAAGTACATAGCTAGTAAATATAATAATGTATTTTATGCATGGAGCATATATGTTTGTTTACCTCGGGGCCAGGGCGGCAATACACCTCCGAGTTCACTTCTGATAGTCGTCCACTACTTATTTATCGCATTCATTCAAGACAGGGCAGATTCTTGCATCTGTTTTTTTCTGAACTACCTAGCTATCTCGTATAAGCTGTTATTCGTGCGTGTCGTGTATTGTATTGACAAATGATACATCCCTGCAAAAAATGCAATGCACCTTCTGAAAATGATGGGGTATACAGATTAACCACACTTGCATGCAATTACTCAGTATAACTCGTTTGACAGTTGGATGGATGAGCAGCGCTACATGCCTCCAGACAATAGCAATTGTCTGTTTCTGATAAATTGGGGCTGACAAATCATGAAATGTATAGACCCCATCAGATCGGCAATGAAAACGGAAAACGTATTATCCTTCCTACAAATATATCGCACTAATGCCATCCGTCCTGTCGGAAAACGTGTATTGCCGCTCTTACCATGGTGGCTGAGTTGGACAATATGTGTGAGTTTTAGGGTTGGTGTAAATTTCAAACTTTTATAATGATGTTTTCTCTCAGTTTGTACCTCTTCTCAGTTCTGTTTTAAAGGTAACTGTTTTTTTCATTGTTCTTGAGCGCAATTGGTAATATAATTGAATATATATATATTATGCGCCGAGTGCTTATATAATATCAAGTACATAATAATAACAATGCTTAATTAATTTTGTAATAAACAGTAACGCTGCTAACGAAATTATAAAGCCGGATTCGAACCGGCCACCATTCATGGCCCGTCTCTTCTAACCAATTTAAATTTACTTTAATTTAAATTTATTAAATTTATAATAATAATACCGATCTATTTATAATAATAATACTGATCGGCAATGATAATTTTATCACTGATAGTAGTTATGAAATTTCCCGTTCTCTCGTCTCGCTTATTCTGTGCTTCTCGTGTGAAACTACCTGCACGTCTATCATGGGACGGCCGCGACATACTCTCGATTTTTCTCGTACTAGATTCCCTTTTATCTGATACAAAGATATATACGAAAAAGATGTACATACATTTTCTATTTATGTTGATGGTTTATACTAATTGGCAGCATATCATACATAGTTTAACAGAAACTGAGCGGCTACCGCGAAAAACGAACGTCGTTCGTTTGTGTATTTGTCTCTGGCGCTCAAATATGCAAATATCAATGATTTCGGGCTACATTACTGAATTACAAATCATTTTCATGTTCATATCGTACTTAGTCAATCGTATCATGAATTTTTCCCACAAAAAAAAACATTTGTCATGAAGAATACCTACTACTTAAAGTATGTTTTGAAAATGTTTTGTAATTTATTTAAGTATTTAGTCCAAAAACCTTTGTATGGTAGGTTCAAGCTGTCGTTTCACTTTATTAACTATTGGTTGTAGAAGAAGCGCTATATACCTACAAAGCTATTATTAGTGTATGAATAAGATTTCATATTTTTGCTGTTTTCTTACGAGAAAGAACTTGAATTTATGTAATTGATTCCATTTTCTATCGACCGATCTTTATGTTACACGTGTACAATTTCAACGTTGCAACACACCACGGCGCCAAGCAAATTGTAGCCTCTGGCCTGGCCAATCTTACCACGAACAAGCAGACACAACGCCGTGTGTTATTCACCCGTGAATGTGGCCTAAATATTACGTCCATTCATCGCGGAGACACAGCGCTGAACAGTTTCAGAAGTAGTTTCGCTTGTTCGGAACTTCAAGTAACCTATATGTACGAAAATCCACAAATGATTGTCATTTTTGTGGTGCTTAATCTACTACTTTCGCTGCCAGGTTGTGTCACACCTTTTTTTCCCCATCACCTTAACAAGGCGTACCTAGATAGTAATTGACTTTCTCCTTGCAATATGTGTAATTTTTATGGCTCGGGATGAATTTTGTCCCAATTCCTATTTTGCAACTATCCTACAATTTCAATTAGTTACCTGCCGCCATTTTAACATGTCAACATTCCTATGTGGCCCACATTCCTATTCGTATCATCCACATTTCTAAACATGTGTACCTACCGTACTGCGGTCGCCGAAAATTGACGCCATGGACGAGTTAGGATAATGTAGACTAATTCATCCTGTGCCATCGTTAAACTTATTAAGCTGCTCGATCAAATATAGGTACTTACGTTTTCACATGTAAACATAATACATTGTTACGGATAATTTTTCGAAAAATATAAATGTACATTGGTATATAATTGGAGTTTTTCTTCCTAGTTTGTACTGTAAATTAGGATAGGTATATAGGTCTATTTGGAAAACTGTTGCACCCTGCAGGATATCTATTTTCCCTATACAGCATTGTTACATCCCGATCGAAATATCTGCAGATATTTCGGCCGAGCTGTGTCTGCTGTACCTGTATAGGGCATTGACGTTCATAAATATATATACGTCATAGTAGTTACAAAACTTAACGCAGGAGAGCGACACCTTACCTCTTACCCATTTTGACCCCCGAAATAGGTCTCTATTACTATATATAGAAAAGTCCTCTGTGGTCATAAATGATTAAAAAAGGAGACTCGTAATTTATAATAAGCGAATTTGGGTTTGACATTTGTTATTTTTTTTTCCTCCATCAGGACAGGCTAAGGACCAGAGGCCATACTGCCATGTCTTCAGTAATTGGAGCTTTGCTTTGGCCGCATCGATTTGCTTTCTAGGATTGCGTTCCAATATTTCCGATAATTACCCGACAAGTAAGAAAACGCCCTATACCTTGAATAATATTTCCAAGCATTTAATTTAATAAATTCAATAGAATTCTAGAGATTGATTGAAGCTGATTCACATGAAATTTCATAACTTTAATTTTGATGTGTATAATTATGAACAGAGCATTCTGAACGCTCCTCACCCTTTATGGAGACGCCTCACGGACCGGTATCGGCGGACGGCCAAGCAAGGTCACAGATATTCTAGTATGGAGTGACATTGATTTGGCCAGCCGCTCTGCTTCGGACACTTATCCAAACGGACCGAATCACGCCTCGGCCGGCATGCAGTCCGGCCGGTATCGGCCCGTGTAGCACCTCCTTAATAAATCGTTAAGTGCTTATACAACCGATGTGGACCTTGGCTTGAGTGGAATTATATGATGCAGCTTTGTGCTACTTGGGAATGCTCCATTATTACAACGACCTAAGGGTCGTTGTAATAATGGAGCATTCCCAATATCATTCACAAATATCACACTTATCTAACTTCCGGTGTATGCTATAAGTAGCATACACCGGAAGTTAGATATTTGTGCGAATTACCTAGTTACTTCTTTCATTTAATTTTGAACTGATAAGTACCTAGTATCCAAAGTTAACGATAGGCACAAAAGCATTCTTCTTAAGATAAACTGCTTATGACCAATTGGACATTTTAAAAGCATCTCACCATACCAAACATTTTTTTAAAGACTTCCAAAACGGAAGTTCTCAATTCGTCGGAATCTTTTATATTTATGTATGCTCTCCGATTACTCGAAGACGCCTGCGGCGCTAACACGACAATCGAAACTCGAAGTTCGTATACATGCATCCCTGAGGGGCTACCGCGAAACGAAAAACGAACTTCGTTGTATATTCCATCCCTGTCGCTCGAACTAGCAAGTGCGACAGAGACGGAGATAAAAGAACGAAGTTCGTTTTCGTTTTGCGGTAGCCCCTCTGATGTCAATGTAAGTGCGATGGAAATACACGAGCTTCGACTTTCGAAGTTCAAGGTTATAGCTTTGGACCGACTTGGAAAATTACCTTTTTGTTTGAAAGGGCATTCGTCCCAGGTGGCTCCATGGTCATCAGGCCCGGATCTGATGATGGGGTCCTGGGGAAATCGAGGGAATTCTTCAAATAAGGCGATACACTAAGTTGAAGTTGGTTAGTAGTGTTAATACTTTGTTTTTAATTTAAATTACTATGTACCCGACAGACCCACACCGACTGCATCCACAAGCGGCTCCGGAAATGGCGATATCCAGTGCCCTATAACCTTCTTGCACCAGTCCTATATTTATTTCGAAAAAGGATTGAAAATGTAGTCAAATGGAGAAAAAATCAACGCAAAAGGTTACATAATCACGAAGTTATAAGTGTCCAAAGTTTTAAGAAGGGGTATGTTCTGTCCCTTTTTGCAAAACGCAACTTCATATGAAACCGCCGCCGCCGTCGACGCAGCCCCCCGGCAGCCTCGTGTAATGTGACGTCACACACTGTTTGCGTTTTTTCTCTCTAACAAGCAATATTAAAACGGTTGTAGCTTCGTAATTCTTTGAGATATCTGAATGGGATTTTCGTCACTAGGCATATGTTTTTGCCTTCTTTCATTTGGAGTAATAATAATTTTCAAGTCTACACCCGTATTGTGTGGCGCTTGCAGCGAAGTAAAATATAACAAGACTTTACAGCACGCGTATATTTCAAATATATCGCACGAAAAATACGTTAGAAGTTACACAAAACGAATTAATTAAATTATACAAAACGGTGGCAAATTTTAGATACGTAATCCGTATGAATAGTGGAGATCAAAGAACGATTGAGCGCTGTGTAGTTGCCATAATGCAAGAAACAATAAATAAAGCTGGCTTTTTATGAATTGTGAGCCACAGACTATCCAACACTGTTGGTGTTTAGCGATAATAATGAAATAGACGTAGACATAATTTATTGGTAATAAGGTATTAAGGTCATTGTTTACAATTGTACATTTATTTGTAGATTACCTTAATAAGACTGTGACATTCGATTACAGTTGGTATATATAGTAATTATTATAATAAGAGTACTTTCATTCATTTGCTTTGAGTTATACAAGGTGTTACAAAAATGGGGTATGAACCGATCAAGGGCTTAACAGGTATCGTGTTCTGATAAGAAAAAAAGAAAAAAAATTTTTTGACGCGTTTTTTCTTTTTACTTTAGTATGGAGCGTTGGCGGCTGGGGCGACAAGCTCCATAGAAATGTAATGGAGTCAATTTTTTTTTTCTGTTTTTTCTTATCAGAACACGAGACCTGTTAAGCCTTCGATCGGTTCATACCCCATTTTTGTTACACCTTGTATAAGGAGTTTATTTGAGTTGGTAGTTACAGCCGTACCCCACATCTCGACGGATAGTCGATATGTGGCTTTAGAATAGAATAGAATATAATAACACTTATTCATAACAACAACACATACATGCACACAAATCAACATACAAAAGAGAAGACAACATTGCCACGAAACGGGAACATCTCGGCGTTATGCTGCCTGGTGGCCAGCGCTGGTCTTCCGATGGAACCATCCGGTGATCCGTCCGGCGGCGGGTCCGGCTTTACGAGAGAATTATATACCATATAACTTACTTTATTTGGGAGACATATTTACAACGAATCAGTTTATTGCAAACAAATATGTTAGCCTTACCTTTAGAAGATAATACTCAATAGAGTATTATCTTCTCATTCTCTTGCGAGTCGGGATGACAAACAAAACTTAAGGAGAATCCTGACAAATCCCGACCAACAGGCCCCTGGTCACAACAGTATGTTTAAATTCATGGTGTGATTTTTGTTTCCGAGCACTAGCAAAATTACATTGGCTACATTTGTAGGGTTTCTCACCAGTATGTGTCCTTAGATGATTCGATAAAGAACTTTTCTGGGCACTACTATAACTTATGTATTAGTTAGCCCTCTGCTCTGATATTGCTGTGCCCTTGCAGGGTGTCACATGTATACCTACTTATGTGTTAATTTCACCCAATCTTTGTAATGTGATATGCAATAAACGATTTTATTCTATTCTATTCTATGTTTCCTTTGATGTTGTAATAAGTTACTTTTATGAGCACTACTATAATAACATTGGCCACATTTGTAGGGTTTCTCGCCAGTATGCGTCCGTTGATGACCTAATAAATGACTCTTCCGGGCACTACTATAACTACATTGGCCACATTTGTAGGGTTTCTCACCAGTATGTGTCCTTTGATGTTGTAATAAGTTATCTTTAAGAGCACTACTATAACTACATTGGCCACATTTGTAGGGTCGCTCACCAGTATGCGTCCGATGATGTTTCAATAAAGAACTTTTCTGGGCACTACTGTAACTACATTGGACACATTTGTAGGGTTTCTCACCAGTATGCGTCCGATGATGTTTCAATAAAGAACTTTTCTGGGCACTACTGTAACTACATTGGACACATTTGTAGGGTTTCTCACCAGTATGTGTCATTTGATGTTGTAATAAGTTATTTTTATGAGCACTACTATAATTACATTGGCCACATTTGTAGGGTCTCTCACCAGTATGCGTCCGTTGATGACATACTAAATGATTTTTCCGGGCACTACTAAAACTACATTGGCCACATTTGTAGGGTCTCTCACCAGTATGCGTCCTTTGATGAATTAATAAATTACTTTTCTTGGCACAACTATAACTGCATTGGCCACACCCGTAGGGTTTCTCACCAGTATGTGTCCTTTGATGAATCAATAAAGAACTTGTCTGAGCACTACTATAACTACATTGGCCACATTTGTAGGGTCTCTCACCAGTATGTGTCCTTTGATGAATCAATAAAGAACTTGTCTGAGCACAACTATAACTACATTGGCTACATTTGTAGGGTTTCTCACCAGTATGTGTCATTTGATGACGTAATAAGTCAGCTTTGTGAGCACTACTGTAACTACATTGGCCACATTTGTAAGGTTTCTCACCAGTATGTGTCTTTTGATGACTCGATATAGAACTTTTCTGGGCACAACTGTAACTACATTGGTTACATTTGTAGTGTTTCTTACCCTTATGTAATCTTTTGTGGGATAATAAATCACTTTTCCGGGTACTAGTATAACTACACTGGCCACATTTGTAAGACTTCTCACCAGTATGTTTACTTAAATGATCTTTTAAATTAAGCTTTCTGGCAGTGGTGTAACTACAGTGAGCACATTGGTAACTTGGCCTCCCATTTGGTTCCTTATGTTGAATTTGTCCTGCAAGCAAAAAAAAACTCATTGAAAACACACACTGAAGTTAGATCTATTTTGCTGGCCCATTTCACAAAACTACAAATAACAATTTTAAGTCTAAACTCGCAAAGCTGAAATGCTTGAATACCAACTGGACATTTGGCTAATGTTCCTATATCAAGCTTGTAAAATTGTAAGTATTGTAAATTGTGTCTTTGGGAAATGGGCCGCAGGTTTTATCATATATTCCTTCATGAAAAAACTATAAAGAAATAAATATTAAATGATACTTAGTTCCAAAAAGTAATTTGACAGTCGCATGCTTAAACCACTAGGAAATTATAGCTATAGATAATTGATAAAGTATTCGTTGACTGAATAACGGCTTCTGTTTAAATTGAAAGAAAGCAAATACATTGATTCAACATCCTAATGACACACAGATTGAGTTACAGTGCAGTCCATTAACTTTGCTTTATGCTCACATGATATCTGACCAAGGAGACAGAGGTGGCTATAACAACTCTTAAACTAGAGCAGTTGAACTCGTTGTTTGAGCTCTTTAGAATCTTCGTAATGAGTAGTTGTTGGCTGACTAAAGCAGTACAGTAAACGATAAGAAAAGTTTGTACCAATAATTATATTTTTGTCAGAAATGACAGGTGAGTACGAATTTGAGCAGACTCGGGTTGAGGCATGCACGGCAACCTGCCCAGAGTCGGTCTTGAGACTGTGCTGAAAGGCGCCTCAGTGTGCGTGTCTCGCGTAATTTGTACGTGTATCTGAGCCAACCGCGGACAGAACCACAAGATCTAACTAGGTATCTGCGCGCGAGTCGCGTACGTATGCTTGTGTAATAGTTTGTTAGTAAATTTGGAACAATTATTGATCCAAATACTTAAAAGGAAAATGACCGCAGAATGCCCAGACTCGACCGGGTTGTGAGAAAATGGGGGAGGCCTTTGCCCAACAGTAGGACACAGAGAGTAGAATAATAATATACACAATGGGTTCCTCTGCTACAAAGCAAGCCGCAGGCTCATCTAGGGACCGGGAAAACCGCTCGGAGTATGATGATGATATGTCCCTCTCTCTGTCAACCTAGCCACCCGTAGCTTAGACCCCGCTCGGGTAGGTTTTTTCAATTTGCGTTATTTTTTGTTATGTATACTTACTTACTGATTAACATACGTTTAATATTCAATGCAGATTCGTCGCTGGTCTGACTTGGGCGAAATAGAGTAGGACAAATTAATTATATGATGTCGTAATTGAAATAACTGTTCTTGGAATCAACCCTATTCTATCTTAGTCGACTCGACACTAGTGTTGTTTACTGTGCAGTTGCTTGCATATGCGCTAACTTGCTGATCATGTTGTGTGAACTTGCCTTGGATGGCATGCTAGTGGGTGTCTACCATTTTATCGAAATGTCTTACGTCGATTTTCATGTCACCGAAAACTATTCTACGAATTGCATTACGTTTTTTTTCCTAATGACATGAGTATTAATTTATCGAAACACGGTTCACAGTTGGTATGGTTGGTTGGGTTGGCATTTTAACCTAAGTTCAACCTAACCAAACCGCCAGCGTGTCGACGTCACCCCGCTTGGCGGAGTGCCTATTTCTGCTCTAAGGGACACAAGATGAATTTTGGGAACTGAAACTTATGTTAAACCGAAATTATAGTAAAGGCGATTCGATTAACGACTATGTCGATGGACGAATAAAATAATAATAATAATATTTTTTTTATTTGCCACAACTGATTTAGTATGAAGTTGTGGCACATAAACCATTACACGTCCAAATTAAGTAGGTTGTTTATGGCAAGTCATCAGCCATTTTAAGACCAGTTCTTAATTTAGCTGCATAGGAGCCTTTCCGTCCCTCACTGTGGCAAGGTACAGAGTATTCTAGGTTCATGGAATAGTGTTTATAGGAAACGATAATCGATGAAACTATTTTCAGTAAAGTGATGGATTCCCGTTCTTCTCAAATATGTCACAGAGACGGGGTTGTAAACCATTTTTGAATTATGATTAAAATACGTCAATATTGATATTGTATATTCATCCAGTGTAAATAATCACTATATATTGTTTACCCAATATAATTCTGTTATTGTAATATAAAACCCGGTCCAGTGCGTGTTGGAGCACGCACAATGAAAGGGTTCCATACCTCCTAACATTTAAAATCAGTATCATATACCGTTAGTTTAAAAAACTCTTATCTTCATAAGAAACTCACGGTGCTTACGTCATTTTCGTTGAGGAAGGCAGTTTTTTAGCAATAACTCACAAGATTTTTTTTACAACTACGTCGGTGGCAAACAAGCTTACGGACCACTTGACGGTAAGCGGTTCCTGTAGTCTATGGACGCTTGCAAATCGAGGGGTGTTAAATGCGCGTTGCCAAACCTTTAATAATGTTTACACTCCTAGCCTCAGATCTCGGTCAAAATAATATTCTTTGAAAGTATCTAAAAAGCACTGACCATTTTTGTTTTTCATATTTTTCAATGACACAGTTCGAAATTTAGACTCTATTTTTGAGACTTTCGGAGTGATTATCTCCGAATATAATCAAATAAATCTGAGATATCTGAAATTTATTTTGAAAGGCCTGTCCATTGACGTGCCACATCTTGATTAACAGAGATTCTTTGCTAAAGCCAACTCTTTAATTACCTATAGTTTAATTTTGTTCACAAACTGCTTCAAAATCTATTTACAATTATATGTTTTTGCAGGTCCGTTGCACTACTTGAGTTAAAAAAAAAGCAACTTGTTAAGTGAATTATTATTGAACCAAAGCTTCTGAACCTTAGGACATTACCAAGTTAATCATTAATTCTAGTTTGAATTCCGCAAAGTCCACTGGACCTATAGAACAAACCAACAGTATAAAATACCTTTGAATAGACTTGGATCAGCATGTTTCTTTTAAACCACACATTCTTTCTCTATCTCAACGTGTGAGGAAACTTATCTACGTGATGAGACTACTCCGTAACTCTGCCGATAAACTTGTCCTGAATCTAGTCTATGTTTCGCTCTGTGAGTCCATTTTGGGATACTGCATTTCAGCATGGGGAGGGGCAGGTTCTTCATTCATGATCGATCATGAGCCAGCCCAGAAATCCGTCTTGATTTAAAGGTAATGTGTAATTTTTTTCAATACCCTTTTCAATACCCAACACAAACTGTATTCAGAAACTAAGATAGTCACAGTTCGACAACTCTTCATAAGTAGGACTGTTACAATTATGCATCAACAAGCTTTAAATTCCCCTAATTATAAGCTACGCAAAAGTAAAAGAATATTGAATGCTCCTAAAATCTCTGTAAAAACAGCCTTTGCCCAGCGATTGCCCCAATTCCTACACCCATATGTGTACAACAAAATAATAATGAAAAGATTCAATAGCCAAGAGATGACAGTGAAACAGCTTCACACTAAATTGAAAATTGGTTGCTCACTGTATCATACAGGGAAACAGAATATATTCTAAGACACATACTAATAATACTAACATCATACACTCTGTTAACCTATCTAAGTATAATTTTATATTATTTCTTTAGATCATTTATTCAATAATTTGTAACTACTAACTCTTTGCTGCAGTGTACAGCTACTACTAAACATGATAGTAAAATGTATCAAGTAAGGAAAGAAAGAAACTTGTGTCTTAAATGGAAATTCAAATGTGCAATTTGGGACCAAAATTAAAATAACACTAGTGTTCTGTATTTTATACAAAATTCACGTGCAAATTTAGTGTTCTAATTTGAATTTAGAAAATCTAAGATGGCGTCACCATCGAACACGCCAAAGGCGCCGTCTCCGCCACCACCGGGGCATACCCCCAGCAAAATGGAACGAAGAATGTCTCATTTCAAAGAATATAAGTTCTTTAGGAGCTTCAGTGCGAAAGTCGAAAACTGGCCGATGAGAAAAGCTGAACAACTGTGGCGGAAAATGAGGGAAAGAAAAATTGCAGGTATAAAAAAAATTATGAACTAGCTTTTGTTATATTTTTATATATACCTTCAAATACGTGATTTATATTTCTTTGTAAAATTAATGCAGGTAAAAAAGCAAAAGACATTTCGCCCAACGTGGGGCTCGAACCGACGACCCTGAGATAAGAGTCTCATGCTATACCGACGTTTTTTTTTTAAATAAACATCTGTTCATGTACAACTTAAGGTTGATTTAGATGAAGACTATTTACAGCTGCCTAAATTACGCCGCCTAAAAAAGGCACTGAATAAACACTTTCAGCACCATTTTTTTGCGGCATGCCAGCACTGGCACGGAATAGATAAGAGTCTGCAGTAAGCTCGGCCGAGCTTCACCTTCCCATACAAACGTAGCTACGCTCTCATTTTAAAAGTACGCGTTGGATTGTGACGAAACTTTGCATATACAATGACAATGACATAAGGCAGTGTTTTTCAAACTGTGGGTCTCGACCCCCAGGGGGGCCGCGAAGCCTTCTAAAGGGGGTCGCGGCTACTTATATTTTTAAAGTTAAAGTGCTGTAAGTGTTTTGAACAGCGTAGGGTGGGGGGTCGCGAAATATTGTTTTCTGTACTAAGGGGGCCGCGGCATGAAAAAGATTGAAAAACACTGACATAAGGTATATCTATGTCTGTAATTAGTTTATATGGTTCCAGTTTATAAAACAAACGAAATACAGCAATAACAAGTTATGTATGAAAAACTTCAATTTGCTGTATTTTTTTTACTATGGTATCTGAAGCTACATAAACTAATTACAGACATAGATATCGGAAACCAATTTACAGTGGAAGTTTGCATGGTAATGTACATAATATATTATTTTTAGTTTTTTACAGGGAGGACGACAACACATTTTACCACTTTGGAAGTCTCTCGCGCAACTGTTCGGTTTAGAAAAAGATGATATTAGAAACAACCTCAATATCATTTTAGAAGACCTATCCAAATTTACCCCACACATATGGGTTTGATGAAAAAAAAAATTCGAGTTCCAGTTCTAAGTATGGGGAACCCCCAAAATGTATTGTTTTTTTTTTTCTATTTTTGTGTGAAAATCTTAATGCGGTTCACAGAATACATCTACTTACCGAGTTTCAACAGTATAGTTCTTATAGTTTCAGAACAAACGTGTCTGTGACATATGGACGGACAGAGACAGACATGACGAATCCATAAGGGTTCCGTTTTTTGCCATTTGGCTATGGAACCCTAAAAAGATTCAATTGAATTGGTAAATATGAAAAAGTCACTGACTTTAGTAATTTACTCAGATATGTCATGACAAACTATACCTGGCGTTGCGCGGAGGACACGGGGCGGCTGCACTAGCTCGGGGCCGAGCACGAGCTCGTCCTTCACGACGTGGTCGGCGTACAGCCGCGCCGCCGCCGCCGCCGCGCTGACGCCGCGGGCACCCGCCTCCGACGACGAGAGTTCGTCTTTAACACAAACATTCAAGCACGAGGGCTCGTCTTTAACACAAACTTTCAAGCACAATGGCTCGTCTACAACACAAACATTTGAGAACGAAGACTCTTCATCTAGGCACTCGTGCTCCAATAAGGGCTCAGCCTTCACACCAACTTCTTCTAAACCCAACACTGCTTTTTCCATCATAAATTATTAAAAAACGAGATCAAATAAATCGATATCGAGAATTAAATAAATAGATAATAGAAAACACAGATTAGTAGAAGCACTAGAAGCAGAGAATACGTCTCTATAAATATACTCTTTGAGAATGAATACGAGTAACGAGTACGAGCGTTACTTTTATTTTATTTGGGTTTTGACATTGACATTTTTGGCATGACATCGAGCCATTTGCTTACTAGGATTGCGTTCCAATACTTCCGATAATTACCCGACAACTAAGAAGATACTCGCTCAATACCTTAAATAATTCTCTTAGAGCATACTACAAGCAATCAATATAAAATCAATCAATTCTAGCGATTGAGTTGTGGAGGTGATTTACATGACATTTTATAATTTTCATTTTGATGTGTATAATTTTGAACAAAGCCGCGCCAGCTCTCTCGATTTTCTCGCGCTGTCCGTCTCTCTCTTATTAGAAAACTTAGAAAGAAACGTAGTGTGAGAAAAATGAGCTCGCGCGCCGTCTTGTGATAGCCGTGCTGTCTGACAGGAGCCTAGTATGTCAAATTTCCCTTTTCTTCGATAACTTTTTTATCCTAATGTCTCTCTCTTGTTTTATTTCGTGCAATGATCAACTTGCAAAACGATGTCATCCTCGTTATCGTGAGTATAATTATCATCCCCCACTGTCACTTATATGTTGGCGTTAACTCGTTATTCTGTCAATTAAATTAAATATCATTTTGAGTAACGGGTTAACTTCTAAGTTAACTTTGAAGATGGTTAACAGACTCATTAACTTCCATTAACTATCCAATGAGTCCGTTAATCGTTAATCAAGTACTAACCGGATAGAAAAATCGAGATTATGTCGCGGCCGTCTCATGATAGACGTGCTAATGCGTTCCGGCCCGGCTCGTTCAGTGAGAAAAGTAAAAAGAAGTGGGTTGTGTCGGAGATACAACCGTTAATTAAGTTTAAGTGGATACTTGTTTGTTGGCTATGGAACCCTAATAAAAAAAACCGGCCAAGCCTGCTATTATGGTGTACCCGTAAAATATATATCTGAATTAATTCACTAAAATCTGTATAAGTACAGATAAATCGGTATATATGGCAACATTAACTGACGTAGCTCATTTGACTCGCGATACATTGAAAAGGGCGGTCATTTCAGCATTATTTTCATGTCTACCACATAAACTAAATAACATTTTGTGATTAACAACTAATGGCAAATAAAGAAGGATTAAAGCATGTAACAAACAATTACTTGAAATCAGATCAGGCTTTTCTACAAAAAGTTATTCTGGAAGTCACGTGATACATTTTGAACTGTACCCCTATACAAGAACAGCACAGAAGTATCCACTTCAAAAAACGAACAAGGTCGTACAAACATCCGATTTGATGATTCTCACAGACGCCTCGCTACAATATACTTAAGCCGACTTGGCAGTGTATCAGTCACGGGTGTCGCGTAGAACTGATTCCCAATGGAGCGCAGGTCTGACAAGGTCCTTTGACACTTGAAATGCTTTAGTTAATATATTACTGCGCTTGTGCTCAGCAGTGGGATGTGTACAGGCTGATTAGGGTGCAGTGAATGGGCATTTAAAAAAAATAGTGTACCCAATAAACGTGAGTTGTTAATCAAAAATTAACTCTTGTCAGTTTTGTGACGAAAAGTGAAAATAAACTTGTTTCACGCGTGTTTATGCATATCATTTATAAATTGAAAAGTAAAAGCCATTTTTATACAAACGAAATACTTACTCAATTTTCGTCACAAAACTGACAATGCACGTCTATCATGAGACGGCCGCGACACACTCGATTTTTCTCGCACACCTCTAGTGTTTCAATAAGAGAGACGGATAGTGCGAGAAAAATCGAGAGTATATCGCGGCCGTCTCATGTTAGACGTGCTGAATTAATTTTTGTTTAGCAACTGACGCTAATGGGCATTTTCAATAAAACGTATACCCAATTAGCGTGAGTTGTTAATAAAAAATTTACTCAGTGTCAGTTTTGTGACGACAATTAAGCATTCAGTTTGTAAAAATATTCACTTTTTCTGTTTAATTTATAAATGATATGCATATACACGTTAATTAAATGTGATAAAAGTTCATTTTCACATCATTTGTATGCTTAATTGTCGTCACAAAACTGACACCGAGTTAATTTTTGTTTAACAACTCACGCTAATTGGGTACACGTTTTATTGAAAATGCCCTAATTGCATACGCAAATAAAAAAATGCCCGCAAAAGAGAACAGAAATGAAACAGCATTTTCTAAATAATTATGATATAGATTTAATTCACTGTAAATCAAATGCATTCCATTCACAGATAATTAACAAGTATATTTTTTATTACACGGGAACCATGTATTTTAAAGAAGTGTCTAAAAATTATGTTTACAAACAAATCCCTGGTGCGGTCTGCGGTGGCGGCCAAATAAATAAATTTTTGACATACTTCAAATGTCACTATTTTTGAAGTCGATTAAAAATTTAATTTTTGACGCAAGACTTGTAATTATTTGCAGAAACCGTATAGGTAAGGGTAGATTTTGTTGGGGATGGAACCAATGATGTAATATAAAAATGAGGTAGACACGTTGTCTATACAAAATTCCGTGTTTAAAAATGGCCACCACATCTGACAGCTGAGACACGTTTATACGTTTCCATTGACGACGCGAAACTGAGGCGAGTTGATGCTATTGACTCACTTTTATTTTAGTGCCACTTTTGGAGCGCCTATAACCTAACTCTTTTTAGGGTTCCGTACCCAAAGGGTAAAAACGGGACCCCTATTACTAAGGCTCCGCTGTCTGTCTGTCTGTCACCAGGCTGTATCTCATGAACCGTGATAGTTAGACAGTTGAAATTTTCACAAATGATATATTTCCGCTGCGGCTATAACAACAAATACAAAAAAACCGGCCAAGTGCGAGTCGGAATGGGGCTCCCATACAACAAACATGATTTTTTTGCCGTTTTTATAGATAATGGGACGGAACCCTTCGTGCGCGAGTCCGACTCGCACTTGGCCAGTTTTTTATGTTACATCATCCATCAGGATGGAACATTATCTCGAACGGATGATCTCGGATTGCCTAGAACGCGAAATGACTAGTGTGTTGTTTTGCCTACATTGCAGTTTGATCACCGAGCATTGTGCCTAAAACGCAAAATGACCACTCATAGCTTAGGTTCGTTAGGTCTCTTCAGATGCCCGAAGGGCAAACAGACCAGAAATCGGAGCCCCGCCCTGCGGACATCGCTAACGTAAAGATAAAACGACGAAAATGATGTAGACATTTTGCGTTTTAGGCATAATGCTCGGTGGGCAAACTGCAATGTGGGCGAAACAACGCACTAGTCATTTCGCGTTCTAGGCAATCCGAGATCATCCGTTCGAGATAATGTTCCATCCTGATGGATGATGTAACATAAAAAACCGGCCAAGTGCGAGTCGGACTCGCACTTGGCCGGTTTTTTCTGACTTGGTCATTCAGCCAATAAGATAATACCATAGATACAAAATGTTGCTATTCACAGCAATCTAATTGGCTGAACGACCAAGTCACGTGGTTTTGTTTGTTTACATTCTTTTAAATACCTAAACGAACCGACTACAGTCATTTTGCGTTCTAGGCAATCCGCGTATAACCCTACTCGAAGTACTATGTGTCGTGTGTCGCGCTCTCATTCTCATAGCCTTCGGTCTTCATGTCGTTGAGGCCGAGCTCTTCGTTCTGCTCGTGCGAACGCTCGTAGTGGATGACCTTGAGACCTGCGGACAATACGACGGGTTACGATTTTCATTTTTGCATGCCGATCCTATGATAGTCCATGCCATAGCCACGCGTCATTTCTAGACTCAATGGCGGCCAATACACGGTGATTAAATACTGATGATCCACCCATATCACAATTTGGATCACATGCATATTGACGTGTATCACCAGGACTGTCAATATATTGCAGAATATCCGGATGATTTAGATTTATTTATTCCACAATATACAATTACAATATAAATTAAAGCTAGCTTAATCTATAGAGTTTATATTATGATCGTCAAAGAGAATAAAAAAATGTAATAATGTCAAGTTACATTGGGTCAAATTATAGTCACAATTAATTAATAGGCAAAAGTAAATAAATGACCAAGATAATATCACATAAAGATCGTCAGATAACAAACTATCCTACTTATATTATAAATGCGAAAGTTTAGATGTTTGGATGTTTGTTACTCAATCACGCTTAAACGGCTGAATCGATTTGAATGAAATTTTGCACGAAGATTGTTTATAGCCTGGATTAAAATATAGGATAGTTTTTATCCCGAGGCCACGCAGACGAAGTCGCGGGCGGAAGCTAGTACCTTAATAAACGAAAAATACGAATGACGACAAAATAATAATAATAATGATATTGAAATCCGCCCACAGATAAGAAATAATCTGTGAGCGACTAAAGGCACAACACAAGATTCTGATTGGTGGATGGTGTGAGCGGTACGCAGCTATAAGATAGAGCGAGATGGGGATATGGAAGAAGCAGAACTACCGTCTGGTCGCCCTTTAATACTGACGTGATAAATAACTGTCGTTTAAAGAGCTATTCAATACTGCTTCCATACTGAGTATTACTGGCAAATCAGGATCATCAGTATTTAATCACCGTGTATTGACCGCCTATGGTAACCTCCTGAGGGCCTACCGCGAAACGAAAAAGAAACTTTGTTCGTAAATCTCTGTCTCTGTCGCACTTGTTCGTTCTGTTACAGGGCAGCCTCCGTGGAGCTTTGAAGAAAACTCTTGTATATACCCAAGCAGTTTATTACCCCAAATACAAACACTGCACAACTCATAGTATCACTTAAAATATGTATATCAAAATTAAATTACGACTGACATATGTTTCGTTAATGTATGGCAATTTATACCTTACCTACAGTCATAATGCTGTCGATGTTTTACCTACATAAGGCAAATTTTACGTGTAAGCAAAACAGTTATGATGTATATAACGGTTCGAGTGACATAGAGGGAGATACACGAACAAAGTTCGTTTTCGTTTCGCGGTAGCCCCTCTGGTTAGGTCTAGCTAGGGCTGCACAGCGTATCGCACGTAGTTTCATATAGACGTTCCGTTGTACTATCGACAACACAGCTAACTGACCATTATGTACATTGTAATAAGGTTCTATATAAACACAGGATGGTCAGTTAACAGTGTTGTCGTTTGTACGTAGTAACAACGTGATTTCATTGAACGCACGAATACGCTACGAATTTAAATTTTACATTATGCTACCATGACAAAAGAATAAATTTCGACGACCGCTTTAGCCTAGTTGGTAGTGACCCTGCCTACGAAGCAAGAGGTCCTGGGTTCGAATCCCGGTAAGGGCATTTATTTGTGTGATGAGCACGAATATTTGTTCCTGAGTCATGGATGTTTTCTATGTATTTAAGTATTTATTTATCTATATAAGTATGTTTATCGTCGTGTGGTACCCATAGTACAAGCTTTGCTTAGTTTGGGACTAGGTCGATTTGTGTAAGATTGTCCCCTAATATTTATTTATTTATTTATTTATTTATAAAATCCCGTTGCAACATATGATCTGCTTTGTAAAAACTTCATCCCTGCTCATGTATTTTTTTAATTAATCCTGACTTTCCGGCTATTGTTTTGTTTTATTATCAATTTAGACGGTGTGGCAAAACTTTTTCTTTTTTAATTTTCCGCTTTTTTCTAGGCTCGTCTGATACTGGCCAGACTCTCACAATTAAGGGGCTCCACGCGCTTTTTGACGAGTTTTGAGTTGATATTCCTCCGTCAAAATATATAGATACCTATAGATACCTCAATTGCACAAACGCTTCTCGGTTCTCGAATCCTTTATCTACATTTGCAGGAGGAGAATTTTGACAAAAATGAGTTTTTTATGTTTTCTTCAAACATTGTCCAAAAAAGCTCTGTTTTCGATATTAGTATAATGTTTCTGCACTTTTATATGTGAAATCTAAATACAACTGTTCCTTATTAAGGTCTCCAACAAGGTACGAGAGATTTTAATTTTTAACTAAGTTTCACAAAAGTTACGTCAAAAAAACTGTTTTTCGGACCAACATTGCCACAGTTTGGTGCCATATATCTCGAAAACGGTGAGTTTGAAGTATATATGGTACACTATTTCGGTAAACCTCGTCGTTGTCAATACGATAGGGGGCCATTCAACAATTACGTCATTTCAAAATAGGGGAGGGGGAGGGGTCTGGCCATTGGATGACGATAGTCATTTTATTAGGCGGGGTCCATTTCAAGGAATAACAGGATGATGATAGGGGGGGGGGGGGACCAAAAATCGTCAAAAACGATGACGTCATTTATGAGTGGCCCCTAAGCCATGAGAGCGCACCAGAGAGTAGGAAAACAACACTCTAATAATAATAATTGTTAATACCACCATCATCATCAAGACATAAAAAACCTGTGATAACTACAACTTGGAAAAGTTGAAAAACCCCCGACATGTTCATTTCAAAGTCCAATATCTCAAAAACGGCTGAACAGATTTTCATGAAGAATGGCTAAGAACACTCGGGATAAAATTGTCTATGACACATAAAAAACCGCATTCAAATCGGTCCATCCGTTTGGGATCTACGATACCACAGACAGATACACAGATACACAGACAGACACGTTCAACTTATAACACCCCCCTCTTTGCGTCGGGGGTTAAATATGGACAGTTACAGATCGAAGGTCATCGGGAGCTAGGAGCCCTTTTATTTAATCTTAAGGCATATATTATTTTGGTCTTTAAAGTTTGTCACTCTTTAGCACCACCCAGGGGACACGTGCAGGGTTGTGGCAGGTAGCTCCTGATGCGGACGCGAGTAACAGTTGTCCCCCCTTTGTCAAGTGAGTGGGCAACTCGACTGTTAGAAGTTCTTAAGCCGCCCGAAGGCCTCTAACTCGGCTTAACGACCACTGTCATAGACAGCAGCCGGGATCAACTGCTTAGCGTGCCTTCCAAAGCAGGGAAGCGCTCATTTATATTCACCCATCCAAAGACTGACCGCTGCCATCTTTGCTTAACCTAGCCCTAAGCACAAGCAACACAACTCTTGAGTGAATGGAGGAATACCTTCATCAGGCTGGTCGTCCTCGAGGCTCTGCACGTAGGAGTTGCCCGCGGGGTCGTCCAGGATGATCGTCACGGGCCTTCTGCATTCCAGCACCTCTTCCATGGTTGCCACGAAACTGAAACAATTTTTTATTTTTTATTTATTCATGCATGGCATAAAAAGCTACGTTAGCCTAGTGGTTCAGGCATGCGGCTGTCAAGCGGCGGTCGTGGATTCGAATCCCGGCTCGTACCAATAAGTTTTCAGGAACTTATGGATTATTTACCGTTAGCTTTTCGGTGAAGGAAAACATCGTGAGGAAACTGGTCTAATCCCAATAAGGTCTAGTTTTCCCTCTAACATGGCAGTCGCTTTAGTAAAACTAGTGTCTATGCCAAATCTTGGGATTAGGTGTCAAAGCGGACCCCGGGCTCCTTTAGGGGCACAACCGGGAATAGCGCTAGGAGTATGACGATGACTCATATAAGGTGGTTTTGTACTGCGTAGATCTTATAGCTTTACGAATGTTGGAGCTGTTGCGGCCTTATATAATGCTCTCGTCCGCAGCAGCCTCGAATGTAACGCGGTCATCTGGGCTCCTCATGAGGCGAAGTACCAGTTAATGGTCGAACGCATACAAAATAAATTTACTCGTTTTTTGTATTTACGGCAATATGGAGTGTATCCTTTTTACCCTCTTATGTATCCTACGCTGTTCGTCCTGGGCATGGTGGGGTACAACGAATTGCAGGTGCGCAGAGAGCTGTGTCTGGCGACATACTTGTTCCGGTTGCTAAGGGGGAAAGCCTACAACCGTCAAGTGTTGAGCTGTGTGAGCCTGTACGTGCCCGACAAGTACGTGTGGCGGCGGCGCCGGCCGCGGCTGCTGGCCGAGCGGCGCGGGCGCACCAACCTGCTCGGCAAGGCGCCGCTGACGCGCGCTGTGCGGACCCTTAACATAGTAGCCGAGAACATTGATTTGTTTTGGTGTTCTCTGACTGAATTCAAAAAGTCCACTTTGTTCACATTATGTTATAGGCGCCGTAACTTAGAATAAGTTGGTAAGATAAAAATGTTAATAGTTACACTAGTCTGTCTTAGGTTTAGTACCTGTAAAGATAGTTGTAAGTGGGAAAAAAAAAAAAAAAAAAAAAAAAAAAAAAGCGGTTCCACAACACTTCGGGAGCTCAAATACCGCAAGCCATCCGGTTGCCTCTTGGATACTGCAACTACGAGTCATTGCTCTGAATACAAGGGTTCTTCAAGTTGAAAACTAACACTTCGGAAGGACGAAGTATACAAACCGCTCCATGCCCCCGGGCTGGAGCCCCGGCGCGTCCCCCAGCGCGCCGGGCTCGTCCGCCAGCTGGTGCAAGGTGGCGCGCAGGAGCCCCTCGGTCGTCGTAAAGCGCCCGCCTAGTGCTCGGCCTCCAACCTCCAGTTCTAGTTCTGGTATCTCCATACAGCACGTCTCCGACTGGAAAAATGATTCATAGTTAATTTTAATAGCTAGTGCCTAGTGGTTCAGGCATGCAGCTGTCAAGCGGCGGTCGTGGGTTCGAATCCCGGCTCGTACCAATGAGTTTTTTGGAACTTACGTACGGAATATTTGATATGATTTTTATATATCGGTGAAGGAAAACATCGCGAGGAAACCGGTCTGGTCAAAGCGGACAACCGGGAATAACGCTTATGCTCGGACAAGAATAGCTCTACCGTCTCCCCCGCCTGTCGTAGATGGCGACTGAAGGGGGTCATCGGGGTCGCAGTGTTCTGGTGGGGGCTGGGGCACACGCATAAGAACCCCAGGGAAGGTGAAAATGTTCTTTGCCCTAGGACGGGCTAAATGTGGCGAGGCGCGAGGGGGGCTCCAGTACGTTCAACATGAGATCCTGGAGTCCCCCGCATGAGAGCGCAGATGCAGGGCACCGTGGAGTTTTTAGTGGATAGAAACACCACATAACCCGGCCAGCCCCCGGTGATTGGGGGAAAACCTGCAAACCAGCTGGTTTGCAGGTTTTCGCCACGAAAAAAAAGAAAAAAGAAAGAGGGCGAGTTCATTTTAATAGTTGTTTGGTGGGTTTACAAAAGTTCTAAATAAAAGGAGATCAATTTTAAATTTGTATCAAATGGAAGTAGCATCTAACGAAGTTGTCAATTTCAAATGAAAGAGAGACATATATCGCTTCGAGCTGGATTCGATCCAACGACTTTTTCGCATGCCGGTCCAGCCGCGCTACCACGAACTTCGAAAGTCGAAGTTCGGGTATTTCCATCTCTATCGCACTCCCTCACTCGAGTGACAGGGATGCATGTATTACGAACTTCGACTTTCGAAGTTCGTGGTAGCGCCGCAGTAGCCGAAAAAACTGAGCTATCGAGGCCATGCTTGATTCAACGATTTTTTTCATGATAGTTCTAATGCTTAAAAATTATTTTACTGCCGTGAAATAGCAAAAAGTCCCCATCGAATATAAAGTGTGAGTTTTATAAAACATTTTTGGAATAGTTCAACTGCCTTATTACAAATAGTCCCCGGGCGACCGAGCTCTGCTCAGCTCTGCTCGGGTGAAAATAGAAAAAAGACGGAGAGAACGATTTCTCTCAGACATGATACCTAGCTAGATCGATTTTTTGCCCCTATAAACCCCTGTATTCCAAATTTCATTGAAATCGTTAGAGCCGTATTCGAGAAGAGGAATGCAAATATATATATAATCCAATACCTCACACGTCGCAATCCGCCAAACGGTTTAGGCTGCATGGCGTGCCAAAGACATACACACATACATACGGTCGAAAAACATAACCCTCCTCTCCCTCGGCAGTCGGGTAATAAGCCCTTGTTGTGAGCATAAGTATACCGCCATAGAGCTATTCTACTCAATAGGTCAGCGAGCCTTACCTTGAGGATGTCTCTGGAGAAGTCATCCCTGGAGGCCACGCGGACCTCGAACCTAACTCCCTTGTCCTCCACGCCACCGCCGGATTTCACCTGGCAACATCACTTCATGTCAACATTCACATTCATCCATATCCATACTAAATTGATAAATGCGAAAGTGTGTCTGTCTGCCTGTTACCTCTTCACGTAACCGCTGAACCGATTTAGATTAAATTTTGTATGGAGATAGTTTGAGTCCCGGGGAAGGACTTATAGTCTGTTCGTTTAGGTATTTAAAAGAATGTAAACAAACAAAACCACGTGACTTGGTCATTCAGAAGATAATACCATAGATACAAAATGTTGCTATTCACAGCAATCTTATTGGCTGAACGACCAAGTCACGTGGTTTTGTTTGTTTACATTCTTTTAAATACATTTTTATCCCGGAAATCATCCCCTGAAAGCGTGAAAGCTTGTATGGAGCAACGATATAAACGAGTTCACGAAGACGGAGTCGCTGACAGAAGCGCTTTAAGTTCGCCTTTGTACAGTGAGCTGCAGGGAAAAGTGACACTCCCCCCCCCGCATACCAAATTTCTATGCAGTATACAATAAAGCTTAATACATAAGAAAAGTATTGACAAATGACGTCTGACAGCTGTGACTGTGACATTATATTGAAGAGATATTATTTAATTTATGTGTGAATTTATAGACCTGAAATTAAAGGCTTTAAATGTTGTTTTCTATTATTTACATGTGAGCGAATTATTTTTTTACGTCTAGTATAATTAATATCGGTTTTATAAGTGTAAATAGTAAATAAATTATTATTCAATGAAACGCGATTACAGTACGATTATTGTAAGTTAACCACCGACAGATGAATTTTCAACAGATAAAGCATTTTTCAGAATACTGTTACCCATATCTACCGATTTAGTAAGAACTATTTTATTTGTATAAGATTAAAGTTGAAAATTAAATGAAGCCAATCCATCTGCCAGTGGTTAACTAGCAGTTTCATTTTTGAGATCATTAAGAAGAAAGAGTATGATATCATTATATTTATTTGACTTCAGCCGAATGAAACAGGCCAATTACTTATTCAGGAAAACAGGAATTCAGAACACCGATAGGTATGTTCCCAAAAAGAATATATGACTACCTCGTTTGTGCGATGGCCGCAAGCATCGCAGACGGTAGCCATGATCACAACCTCCTTGAAGTGGGGTATCTCTGAAAACAAACGGGTTACAGTCAGCGAACGAAAAAGCCATAGAAGTCTAAGTAGCGCGAACTCGCGCGAAGTTAGTTCGAACATGCGCATACCGGTTTTAGGCACGTGTGAGAAGGTTTCGTGTTGTCTGACACCTGGTGAGACGGCACCGTGTTGTCTGACACCTGGTGAGACGGCACCGTGTTGTCTGACACCTGGTGAGACGGCTCCGTGTTGTCTGACACCTGGTGAGACGGCTCCGTGTTGTCTGACACCTGGTGAGACGACTCCGTGTTGTCTGACACCTGGTGAGAAGGCCCTACGTCTGACAGCTGGCTACTCACTGGTGATCTTCATGTTGGTGGTGGCCGGGGCGTTGCATTCGGGACAGTTTGTGGGGAACTGCAGGACCTCGTCGGCGGAGAGCTGCTCGTATGTGTGCGCGGCGGGGTCGCACGGGGTCAGGAGTGAGGGCTCCTGGGTGGCAGACATCAGTGACACCTGGACACACAGTACATGATATAGCAGACAGTATTTAGGCACGAAGGTAACCGATATAGCCCTCCGAATCGCTAAACTTAAGTGGCTGTGGCTTAAGGCGCAGCGTGGGTAGGCCAGACAAGATGGACTGATGACCTGGTAAAGGTCGCGGGAGTCCGCTGGATGCGGGTGGCGCAGGATCGGTCATTGTGGCACTCCTTGGGGGAGGCCTATGTCCCGCAGTGGACGTCTTTCGGCTGATATGATGGTTTAGGCTAGTTTCATTCACCTTTCATAAATCATCTAGAATATTATCTATCATCTAGTTTGAATATCGTCCACCATCTATTTCGACTAACATCTGACATCTATTTCGACTATCATCCATCGTCTATTTCTACTATCATTCACCTTTTATTTTAACTCGTCCATCGTCATCCACCATCTGAGGATCTATTAGAGCGTTTCTCAAAAAAATTGCCACTATTATTAATTGTACTTCTAGGAATTTTATGTTAACCATTTCCACTCAGAATCAGGGAGCTCTTTCGACCCTGGTAGGACGAAAAACTGTCCCGAAGATTTTTTTCCTATTGTGTTACCATTTACCATACACTTTATATGGTGGTAACACAATAGGAAAGTTCAAAAATGTATGAACATTTTGGGACACTTTTTTTCTCCGAGTGTGGATGGAAAGACATCGTGATATTGAGTAGAAATAACATAAAAGTTGCAGAAAATCTCCGAAAAAATGTAGTGGCATTTTTTTTGAGAAACGCTCATTATTACTACTCTGCCTACACCTTTTGGGAATAAAGGCGTGAATGTATGTATGTATGGCCACAATTGAGTACATAAAAGGAAGTTTGCTAGACGAATGGTATATAAAGCCAAGAAGCCAGTTTGAAATTACACCTGTCGAAAAGTTGTGAGCTAAATATTAACCTTCTGCAGGTACTAGAGTTACATTGACACGCCAATTTTTATTCCATAAGAGTGTACATATACGGACCTTAGTTGAAATTATGAATGTGGCTTTGACAGTGCACTGCACGCCATAACACATTAGTCGTCCGTGGCGCTATGGGCACTACAATGCCTGTGTGCAACACCTTTAGAGTCTAAAGCCAATACTCACTGTCGACTAGTCGCCGGCAACTCAGTCGACGGCGACCGTGACTTTCTACAGTTTATATGGGCGTTTACGCACTTAGTCGCCGGTCGCCCGGCTATGTTTTGGTCGCCGAGAGACCAAGTCGCCGGCGACTAGTCGACAGTGCGTATTGGGCCTTATGTGTTCTTAGCGTTTAAAGTGATAATGATGTCCAGTCGGACGAGATAAAAGATTCAGATTCAGATATCATTTATTGTCAAAACTGTGTACATAAGATCTCGTGTCATACATTAAAAGGTATCAACAGTTTGCCCATTTCGGACGTAATATTTGAACTTAAAATTAAACTTAATCGTTTGTAGACCTATACGAAATATTCATTGAGATTGTAAAAGCATTTAATTGCCAGCCATTCCTTCAGTTCGTTTTTGAACTTAGCACTCTCGAGTGACTTAATCGATTCAGGCGAGTTATTAAAGATTTTGATTCCAGTAGCGGCATAGGTACTCTTTCTAATTAAGTAACTAGAAGGCCTAATTGTACACACAACATATTTATATTGGGATCTTAGATTCGTTTTGGAGTCACTTTTTTATGAAAAATATCATGTCGTTCCTTAGATTGGATTACAATCGATTTATTTATTACACGATAAATATTACAATATAAATTTGCATAAATGACAAGATTAGAAGAATTTCTACCGTTAAGAAGTTCGTCAATTTTGATAATAAAAACTTAATGAGTCTACTATAAATACATTTTTTTATATTATTCTATCTCCCGACAAGGATCGTCATGCGTTACACACAATAACATACCTAATGGAATAATAATAATAGTTCATAACATTGATAATTATTAAGTTAACAAAAATAAATGTAAATTTAACAAAACAAGATACACAATTAAAAGGTGATTTCCATGTACTCTTTAACGGAGTACAGAGGGTTTTCCAACAAAAGATTTCTCAGTTTGCGCCGCAATGTTTCGTCATATGGTTCATTCCTTAGATTGGCCGATAAGTGTTCATAATAAGTGGGTCCGATGACGCGGGGGTTCTTTGTTGAAAGTACCCTTAACAAATAAACAAATTTCTAGTATATAAATACATGTCAGAGTTAAAATTTTATTGCTCCTAAAGATTTCCCTTAAGGATTCCCCGTTTTTAAGATTGAATATTATTCGGAGGCTTTTTTTTTGAAGAATAAACACAGACTGTACATTCACTGAATTACCCCAAAAAATTATGCCGTATTTAAGAATAGGATAAACATTTCCATAATATGCCTTTTTTGACACTTCTAATGACGTTATTTTAGTCAGTATAGATAGGGCATAACAACTTTTGGCTAGTCTGTTGTTTATTTTATTAGTATGAGCCTTCCAGTTTAGGTTGCTGTCTATTGTGACTCCTAAGAAGTTTGTGTCTGTAACCTGTTCAATTTGTTTATCCTCGATTTGTTTGCTTAAACTCTGCGGTATCTATTTATAATTAGTAAACTGTACAATTTTTGTTTTGACCAAATTCACACATAAGTTTAAGGATGACAACCAATCAGTAACAGTTTTTATTGTAGTATATAAAACATTAGTAATATTAGTGTCATTGTCCTCACTGAGAAATATAGTGGCATCATTTGCGAACATCACACACGGATGGTTGATCACTAGTGGAAACTCATTAACGTATACCAAAAACAATAATGGGCCCAGCACACTGCCTTGGGGTACGCCTTGAAGATTTTTCTCATAACTTGACTGTATATTTGTTACTGTTTTTGTAATCCTGTCATATGAGGCTAGTGTTGTAGCTTGGAATCTATTTGTAAGATAAGACTCAATCAATTTCAAGGGAATACCACGAATTCCGACATGCATTCTTCGCTAAAAGCATTTTGTGAGAAACGCAGTCGAATGCCTTAGATAAATCTATGAACAATCCAAAGGTTGCCTTTTTTTATGTGTGTCTGTCCATATTTGCTGCAATATTTATAATATAGCTAATGTAGTATTTTTCCCTTTTTGGAATCCAAATTGATTTGCGTTTAATGTGTTATTTTTATTAAAAAACGATATAAAGCGATTGGATATTATCTTTTTAAATATTTTAGAATTTGGCAACAATGCAATTGGTCTATACTTTGTTATGTCCTGCCTGGAACCTTTTTTATGTAGAGGCTTTATTAATGCCTTTTTTAATTCGTCAGGGAAAAAGTGAGGTACTCAATCGTAGATTGAACTATCCAAGCTGAGAACAATTTTTAGGGTTCCGTAGTCAACAAGGAACCCTTATAGTTTCGCCATGTCCGTCCGTCTGTCTGTCCGTCTTCGGCTTAGCTCAGTAACCATCCCTACTAGAAAACTGTGATTCGGCATGGATATATAAATCAATTACGCCGACAAAACAGTACAATAAAATTTGCAAAAAGATTTTTTTAGGGTACCTCCCCTACACCTGAAGCGGGGATGTAATTTTTTTTCTCGTCAAACCCATGGTGTGGTATATCGTTGGATAACTCGTTCAAAAATATTATGGGTTTTCCAAAACCATTTGCGAGATATGGCGCTTTAAAGCCCTAATTTTAGTTTCATGTGTCCCCCCCCCCTGCCGGCTAAATGGCTTCTACTGGGGATGTGAAAAAATTCGTGGTAGTAGTAAATATAATGAATTTAAAAGGAAAACTATCACGAACAAGTACGCATAAGTAGTTACCGAGTAATAGCCGACCAATTTAATGTGTAATTGAAAAGGCCAATTTTCGTACAAATTCGGCCGACGCAACCGCAACGCACGTCGATGTAACTAAGACAGACAGGCAACTACGGAACCCTACACTGCGCGTGGCCCGACACGCACTTGGCCGGTTTTTTAACTGAAATATTTCATAAATTTTTGGTTCACGCTTTTATTGCGAACTATACTTTTCGGTAGGTACGCCGTCATCAACTACTCATTGAGACGATTCTAACAGGCCCAAACTCAACGGGGTTAGGCACTGAATTCCCATGGCCACATTCTGTCTCCATCATCATGTAACATAACTGTTCTACATGCTACGAGTATTTTTTTTTATTGAAAATGTATATTATTTACAACCTTAATTCTACCTTAATCCTAATACCTAAACTTAATAAATAAACGTTTTACTTTTCCACAAAGAGTTTAAGAGCCTGGCGTTATTTAACTAACCGACGACCCAAGTGAGATTCTGGCTATGACAAAAACCGCAGGCGCTTTCCGCGCATCAACTAATAACCAAGTCATATGTAGACGTGACATACCTACTCGCGGATCGGGGCGCGGTCATCGCTCACTTTGTTCGGAGCTACCGTACCTAACATTCGCCATTAATTCTCTTGTGCTGTGCATCAACACAGTATTCAATGATGAATATTTAATTACCTATCAATTTTAATAAGTGTGGGTGTGTCCCCCAGTCGGGGTTTTTACTACCGGACCAAACTACATTGGGACCTGATGGCCACTTCCTGCTGCTGAACTGCCTTGCCGGACTCCGGACTACATCGGTGACGTCACCAGACGCGCGCCTCGACCTGCCACGCAGCTACAGGGAAATGTTGCCTAATAAGACAGTGTGAAGTGGACACGGCTTACCTAAATTTGTGAATTCTAGTCTAGAACTCATCCCTGGGATCTAAATTTACGCATATCTACTTGTTGGGCATTTTAGTGCACATCTAATTGTTGAACATTCTGGAGCACCGAATTTTTAATTAAATATTGTAGAACTATTCAATATTGTTTTGTTTGACCATCCTAACAACAAGCGTTACAATCAGATCAGCTCGATGGTACCATAATATTGAATTGTCATCCAAATCATACTGATACCCAAAATTCCAGCTCAATCGGTTGAGATTAACTGGTTCAATACTCAGTTCCAAGATTTGTCCCGCACTACCAAACAAACGAACAGGTGGTCAAAAATAATGGTCCTACCTCCTCGTGAGTGAACACGCCCAGAATATGATCCTGTTCCTTGGACCGCTTGAAGTACGTGCGCTCGCAGCGAGGGTCCTTGCGGGGCGCTTCCGGGTTCTCGATGAAACAGTCGCCTGAACAAAACAAGTTAATGCCATCAATAGGGGTGTAGATTAGAGGTGAGACGTATTGGCTGGAATAGGTTTTTGGAACAGGTCTTATCGTGTACTCATACGTACGCGTTCCCGCGCGGCCGCCTTTTAGCGTACGAGTATTTAGCAGTACGGCTACTTTCAACGTCCAATCGGACGTGCAACTCGCTTTAGGCGCCGCGCCGACCGCGACCGCCGAGTCCGTCGTAGATACCAAATAAAATAACCAATGTTTTAAGAGGGGGTATATTCTGCCCCTTTTCCGCAAAACGAACCTTCATTATGAAACGATTGTCATTTACTATGACGCTTGCAGATCGTGACGTCACGATCTGCGAGCGTTATCTCTCTCTAACAAGCCATATTAAAACGGTTCGGTTGTAGCTTCCTAATTCTTCGAGATATCTGAATAAGATTTTCGTCTCTAGGCATATTATGTGTTCCGTTCGACGCACAATATCAGTTGATGTGAGAGAGACGCCGCTGCGCAAGATAGAACGTAGCCGTTTGCGTCAAACCGGCGCTCCACGCCATCGATGTGACGTGACATCCGCCTCCGCTTCTGTCAAAACCAGAGCCAGCGACCGTGCACCCGCTGCCATCTTGGCTTTCTCACTGTTGCGTCGTCTGCCAGAGATCGGACGCACCTTAGCTATTTTGTAAATTATGCAACGAACGAGGAATCTTAAACCTCGATTTTTAAAATCAGATAATAAAAAAATTTACCTAAAGGGAGTTTTAAAAATAATGAACATCAAGGAAACCGAATCGCGAGGGATATTTTTTTTCTATCAAACTAACCCCTTTTGTAAAAAATACATGTTTTACTTCGTTGTTCGCGAGTGTTTCGCAATCGCATTATGAGCGACGAGAGTCGCTCCGCGTAGAAGGAGAAGGAACGCGCTTCGCGATCATCTTTTGGAGCGGACACGGAATTAGACCCGCATTCGCGCAGTAAGTGTTGGCGACCCGCGGCCGCGAGTATCGCTATTTGAGGAGTTCCCTCAATTCATCCATCTTAAACTACGCCCTGAACTATAAGCGGACTGCCACTGATGGTCTTTAAACGAGTGGAATGTGCCTGCCTCTACTAATACTGCAACTTCTTGTCTTCGTTGCTCCAGTGTCTACGAACCAATGCACCGTATCTTGAGCTACTGAAGAAGTACTCACTACTAGCATCCTCCAGCTCCAACATCCACCGCTTGTCCAGCTGTCTACAGGCTTTGATAACCTACACGGAGTGTCCCTCTACTGTCTCTACAAGACCGTCGCTCTTCTCGGCCTCAAGACGGAAGTTCATGAATAATGTCTTCAACTATCGAAGGAGTAACTGCTACTATCTTGACCTTGCTCCAGTGTATATGCACCGTATCTTGAGCTACTGAAGAAGTTCTCACCACTAGCATCCTCCAGCTCCAACATCCACCGCTTGTCCAGCTGTCTCCAGGCTTTGTTAACCTGCAGGGAGTGTCCCTCCAGTGGACACTGGAGGGACACTAGGACTAGTGGAGCACACTAGGACACTGGAGAGACTAGGACACTAGACACGTGTCTATAAACCAATGGACTGTATCTTGAGCTACTAAAGACTACTTCAGTATCTCTAGATACAGTGCATTGGTTCGTCGTGAGTACTTACTACCATAATTTCGGCCTTTAAAGCTTACGCCAAAACCAAACACCAACACGAGTGGAGGAATGAGGCGGGCTTAAGGCACTCTAAGCTCTTCATAGAAGGAGTGGAGTGGACTCAGGCTGGACTGACAAACTCTGGAAATCCTCTTCGGGGTCAAGGATCTCTTGGCCAAGATGGGACTATCTGCTTTGTGGAAATGATGGAGCGAGCTTGGGAGTAGGCATAAAGGAGAGGGCAAATGCACAAAAGATGCCATTGGGTCGAATTGTATCCGAAAGGGCCCTCATCTAAAGCCCGACCAGGAAAATAAAAAACGCGCGGGGGCGCTAAATTAGCATTAATTATGGCAACACTAATTCATTTCTATTGCACACACTATATGATGTACCTACCAGTCAGGTTGACAACAAGGTCGGTGATGTTATTTAGAGGAATAGACTAAACCTTCTGACTTTCTCTCCGACAAATACTTCGTAATATTGTAAATAATATTAAAATGGTTTTTGGCATTTTAACGCACAAATACACACAATATCCGGCATATACACCACGTAAAAACGACACCTCACTTTGACAGTGATTGACAGATGGCATTGATAGGAGAATTACTTGTCGTTGGAAAGTTATCGCCGGCCGGCTTCCGGGTCATGATTACTTATATTATAACACTCACTATTACTTATCACCGGGCACATTCGGTACTTTAGAACTATCCGGATAATATAATATGACTATTAACTATAATTAAAGTAATAAATTACATAAACTTACCACAATGGGGCACTAAATATAATTATTATAATAAGTTTACCGGGAGAGAAATCCAAAAGCGTTTAAACCCTACCCGCACTCCACAGGAAAAACCGACAGACGGCATTAATGACGTCTTCAAAGTCACTGTTGCCAGTTAAAGAAATTAGTCCCTATAGTTATCCGCAATATGGCGAAGTTTTTTATTCTCCTGGTTTAGACAAGATACTCACCACTAGCATCCTCCAGCTCAAATGTCCACCGCTTGTCCAGCTGTCTCCTGGCTTTGTTAACCTACAGGGAGAGAGAACCACTCTGTTGGCCTAGTCCCACTACTGGCTACCAACAACACAACACAACAACAACAAGAGCCTCACTACACTACACCACTATCATCCACCAGTCGCAACTATTGTTCCATTCTTGAGCTATAGAATGACTCCTCACCACTAGCATCCTCCAGCTCAAATGTCCACCGCTTGTCCAGCTGTCTCCTGGCTTTGTTAAAGAGAACCACTCTGTTGGCCTAGTCCCACTACTGGCTACCAACAACACAACACAACAACAACAAGAGCCTCACTACACTACACCACTATCATCCACCAGTCGCAACTATTGTTCCATTCTTGAGCTATAGAATGACTCCTCACCACTAGCATCCTCCAGCTCAAATGTCCACCGCTTGTCCAGCTGTCTCCTGGCTTTGTTAAAGAGAACCACTCTGTTGGCCTAGTCCCACTACTGGCTACCAACAACACAACACAACAACAACAAGAGCCTCACTACACTACACCACTATCATCCACCAGTCGCAACTATTGTTCCATTCTTGAGCTATAGAATGACTCCTCACCACTGGTATCCTCTAGCTCTAGCGTCCAGCGCTTGTCCAGCGCCTGCGCGCCCTGCAGCCGGCTCACGAAGGCGTCGATCTGCGCGGCGGCCTCCGGGTGCTCCGCGCGCCGGGACGCCTGGTCTTGGGTCAGGCCGGCTATGGCCCGGGTTAGGATACCCTCGACTGTTGTCACTTCTGAAATTGCAATAATTATGTTTTTTCACTTCTCATGCTCGAAAAGTGTATCATATTAGGTTTAGCAAGCGGGGCTAAAGTAGTACAGTCAGCATCAAAAGTAACTACACAATCGAAGACGTCAAAAGTTCTTATTCCCTTTTAATAAAGACTATTGACGTCTTCGTTTGCGTAGCTACTTTTGATACTGACTGTACATGTAGCCGCTAGGGATAAATATGCATAAATATTTGTGATTTTGAAAACATTTTAGTTTGACCAATCAAAACTTCACTGTATTAAATCCACCAATCATATCATAATAATAACTCTTTAAAAAAACATTCGTTTTTGCTATCAACTAACTGGAGTACAGTTAGTTATTAGAATCGACCAATCATAAAACATAATTGATTTCAAACATTAGGCGTTTTTTATTCACTATTATAAAAAACCGGCCAAGTTCGAGCCGAACTCGCGCACTAAGGGTTCCGTGCCATTATAAAAAAAAACGACAAAAAATCACGTTTGTTGTATGGGAGCCCCCTTAAATATTTATTTTATTCTGGTTTTTAGTATTTGTTGTTATATCAACCTGGTAACAAAACATTTATCCATATCCATACTAATTTTATAAATATGAAACTGTGTCTGTCTGTCTGTCTGTTACCTCTTCACACTTAAACCGCTGAACCGATTTGGATGAAATTTGGTGTGGAGATAGTTTGAATCCCGGGGCAGGGCATAGGATAGTTTTTATCCCGGAAATCATCCCCTGAGGGGGTGAAATGGGGGATGAGAGTTTGTATCGAGCTACGATATAAACGAGTTCCACGCGGACGGAGTCGCGGGCAGAAGCTAGTTCATATATAATTCCACAACATGAGGTGTAGATAATCGGATTGTAATTTCCATAAATGAGTGTTTCTCAAAAAAAGCCACTAAATTTTTTCGGAGATTTTCTGCAACTTTTATGTTATTTCTACTCAAAATCACATCAATCTTTCCATCCCAATAGGAGAAAAAAAGTGTCCCAAGATGTGCATACATTTTTGAACTTTCCTATTGTGTTACCACCATACAAAGTATAAGGTAAATGGTAACACAATAGGAAAAATATCTTTGGGACAGTGTTTTGTCCTACCAGGGTCGAAAGAGCTCCTGATTCTGAGTGGAAATAGTTAACATACAATTCATAGAAGTAAAATTAATAATGGTGGCATTTTTTTTTTGAGGAATGCTCAAATATTTCAAATAGTCATGTCGTCCCAAGACTTGCCTCCTTTCTGACTCTTGGCCGGAATCTCGAAGTCAAGCTCGGGTATCCGCACGATGGTGTAGTCGCTCTTCACCACCTGCCGGTTCAGGTCCAAAGGCTGCTCCACCCTGAGCTTCCATCTGGAAAGTCATCAATATCTTGCATTAGGTTATCAAGAAGAGATCGCTTTTAGAATCAGAAAAGTATTCATTGCCACAAAAAGTAAAAATCTATACTAATCCATACTAATATTACAAATGCGAAAGTGTGTCTGTCTGTTACCTCTTCACGTTTAAACCGCTAAACCGATTTGGATGAAATTTAGTATGGAGATAGTCGTTTGAGTCCCGGGAAAGGACATAGGATAGTTTTTATCTCGGAAATCATCCCCTGAGGGGGTGAAATGGGGGATGAAAGTTTGTATCGAGCTACGATATAAACGAGAGTTCCACGCGGTCGGAGTCGCAGGCAGGAGCTAGTATTATAAATGTGAAAGTGTGTCTGTCTGTCTGTTTGTCTTCCTTCACGCTTAAACCACTGAACCGATTGAGATGAAATTTGGTATGAAGATAGTTTGGATCCCGGGGAAGGACATAGGATAGTTTTTATCCCGGAAACCATCCCCGGAGGGGGTGAAATTGGGGATGATAGTTTGTATGGTACTACGATATATTTAAACGAGTTTCCCGCGGAAGGAGTCGCGGGCAGAAGCTAGTAACAACATACAAGATAAAATAAAAAACTTACCTAAATACAAACAATAAGAAAATAAGAATTTGTGGGCAATGGGCCTCAGTCTCAGCATGTCGGGCGAGGCCCAGCGCTGGTGTTCAGACTGGTCCCGAGAGATCGGTCGGTGGCAGGCTAACAAATTACCGTGCTTAGGTATAAATATTTACAATAATAAGCTGTGCGTACAATCTAATACCTACAGAAATATCTAGGGGCACGGCAGTGCCCCCGCCAAGTCGAGCAAAACAGCGAGCGGCATCAGCATCCTTTTCTCGAAGCAGTTCAGGCCATTTTCGACCCCCCTATAACTTCGTTGTGGATAAAACTAGAAGCCTGAATTTTCAGTAACCAAGCACGCATTGTATAACCACGATATATTTCAAATTTCATCCAATTTGAACCAGTGGTTTAAAAATTATAACTAGTCAAAGTTTCTTAATTTTGTCACTCACTGACTGACTCACCGATCATCAAAAGTCTAAGGCACTTCTAGCAGATATAGAAGCTTCAAATTTAAAATTCAATTAGTGTTTAGCGTAAAAATAAATCAAGACAAAAAGAAATTGCAATTTCACTCCAGTTTTCTAGATACACCAACTGCGTAAATAACTTTGTAATCACATATAAACATATAGGATTACAAAGTTATATTTGCAGTGAATGGGACAAAAAATTAAAAATTAAGAATGGGATATTGATAACACATCAATCATCATCAATCACATCAACAATCGATAGGAGAATAAACATGACATGGAGGAAGTATTGGAGCTCCAAGGAAATATTTAAATCGAACCTTCCAATAAAGTACAAAACAAAGATAATGAACTCTAGCTTACTACCATGCCTAACATATGGTGCCCAGACATGGCTTTTCAACAAAACAACCAAAACAAAAATACGATCATGCCAGCGCGCTATGGAGAGGAGCATGCTGGGCATCAAGCTAATAGAAAAGCAAAAAAGCAGCTCCATTAGACACATAACAAAAGCAATTGATGCAGGACAACATGCACAATGTCTAAAGTGGAAATGGGCCGGCCATATGATACGCACAACAGATGCAAGATGGACAAAGACAGTGACAATGTGGAAAGGCCCGCAAGGCAGAAGAAAAAGAGGCAGACCGAAGGATCGATGGGTACATGATATAAAAAAAGTAGCGGGAAGCAACTGGACTGAAATCGCGAAAGATAGGGAAAAATGGAAACAGATGGAGGAGGCCTATACCCGAAATGGGGCCACAACTTAATGTATAATTAACTTAGTTTATTTTTATTTTTTATTGCATGTTATTTTTTGTAAGAACCTGTTAGCATTAAGTCAAGCAACAATAAAGGCTTTATTATTATTATTATTATTGATAACACAATAACCTACAAAAAGAAGTGAGGTCCCATAAAAAACATTCCATGTAAAAAAAGAGGCCGTCTCGAAACTCTTCCACCGTAACGTCCGTCCGTAACCGTACAACTTTTGTGAGATATTTCGTAGTACCAAGTCTCAGGCATTCTTATTTTTCTTTATTTGCTAGCTAAATAAAATTTTGTGACTGGATCTCTCTATTAACGCTAGAGTGCTTTGACCACTAAGCTACAAGGACAGTGACTGAAGTCGCGTATCTTTCAACTATATTCCCGCTACGAATATCGACCTCTCCGTATTCTCTTGAAAGTCTCGCAGCCTTTAGGACCACCCTAATTCACGAAACAAAAATATTCAATAAAATAATGTTTCGTTAAGAAGTATTTAAAGCTTGTTTTGCATTTCTAGCAAATAAGCTTGGACTGACCGCTTGTACGCTAAAAGCCCTATAGGTTCTCGACAGGTCGTTCCAAATATTTCCTTAAGTGAAATAACCATAGATTGCGAGCTCCTTACAAATTTCTACCCGGTGCCGGTAAAAACTAAACGGCTGCCTGGCGTCGTTTGAACAGCAATGACATTCATTCTGTGGGGCCATTTAGCGGCGCTACTCGTACTTCTATGGTTTTTACGTTTGCTGGTTTTGGGTTTTTTTTATACAACGACGGTGGCAAACAATCGTACGGCCCGCCTGATGGTAAGCGGACACTGCAGCCTATACACGCATGCAACTCCACTTGATATGTTTGAGGATTCGCTGTGTTGACAGCTGAAGGAACAAATTCCCTCGCTCCCAACACAATGCATCCTCGGGAGCTCTGGCGGCCTTGCTCAACTCCAGGAACACAACACTACTACAGGGCAAGTGGTAGGAGATAGAACAATGGAGACTGCAACATTTACAACTTATTGGTCATATTTAAATCTTGTATATCACCTGGTCCCGAGCTCCGCGAACGCACCTCCGGGCTGTATCTCATTGTTCTGGTAGCCACACTCCTCGCAGGAGAACGACATGATCACCACATTCTTGTAGTATGGGATGCGCGTGAGCAGCAGTCGCGTCATCCCCTGCACCACAGACAAAATAAATAAACAAAACAGAAATTAACCAAAAATAACTTCATCATCATATCAACCGAAAGACTTCCACTGCTGGACATAGGCCTCCCCCAGAGTGCCAAAGTTAGTGAGTGGTTCTGTGCCACCCTCATTCAGCTGACTCCCACGACCTTTCCTTTTACCAGGTTATCAGTCCACCTTGTGGGGGGTCTACGCTAAAAAACTAACAAACGGCCCGTAAGTGGCATTTGGGTCTATAATAATACTAGCTTAAGTTTGCTCCCCGGACTGGATTTGTGGAGTGGCCATACAAAATGTAGTCCCGGGAGCAAACCTTAGCACAAAGGCATTATATGCTCATATGAGACTTGCTTCCGTGGATTAAAATATAGGATATAAACTATCCTATATTTTAATCCAGGCAATGAACTATCTTCATGCAAAATTTCATCCAAATGGGTTAAGCGGTTTAAGCGTGAATGAGGCGTGATTGAGTGACAAACATCTGAACGGCCAAACTTTTGCATTTATAATACACTAGCTTTCGCCTGCAACTGTCTGCGTGGACCCGGGATAAAGACTATCCTATATTTTAATCCAGGCTATAAACTATCTATGTGCAAAATTTCAACCTAATTGGTTAAGCTGTTTAAGTGTGATGAGTCCCAAACATCCAGACTTTCGCATTTATAATATTAGTATGATAATGATCTAATAGCTATGTTAATAACCTAAAAGTATGAGTATGATTATGAGTATAATCTCTCTAGCTGAAATGAAATAAATGATTTTTCAATGGCAGTTTTACAAGACTCAAAGATTTTTATTTGCTCGGAATGCAGTTACATAGCATTTAAAAATAAAATATAATGGTCCAGTGCATTCAGCTTGCTTGCAGGCGTGCAAAACAGATTCAAAGAGCGTTAAAGTAAAAAAAATAATTATCAAGTCAAATTCTACCAACAAGGGTATCACAGGCTGTGTCGCGATATCGAGATAGACTATCCGTCTCTTTCTAATAAGATCGCTTATTCTTAGCACAGACAAGTAAACGTGATTCTTAGTCGCCACGACACAGCCCGCGGGCCGTCAGGCAGCTGACGCTGATACGTCTAAATCATAGTCCACTTAGCGCAGTTTCACACTGCTTTAGATGGTTTGTCGAGTCTGTTTTTAAACTGATTAAGACTTTCAGACTTCACTACTTCTGAGAGTAATTTGTTCCATGCCTTTAGTATTTGATTTGTGGTTTAGTTTTTGTAATTTCGTCTCAAAATAGAACAATATTCGAGCAAGCTCCATAATGTTGTTGTTTACTCACATTAGCATGGCAATTCATGCAGAGGGACTCCACCTCCGTGACTTCGGGGTCAGGATCGTCGGCGCTGAGATCCCTGAACACCGGATTTAATTCCAAAGAGCACATGTTTGAAGAAAATTCGTAAAAACTCCGGCAAAACAGCACGTTGCGAGCTAATATTATTCAATGACGTTTGATTTGATTTTGACGTTTGATTGAACTGTCAAAACGTGGTCAAAACAAATACGTACGTGGCTTGGATTCCTAGTTTTTAGCCAGGTAACATACCGCAAAAAAACAAATCAATTCATAATTAAAGCGATCTCATTATCATTTCACTCTTTAAATAATTCGGAGATATTTAAGAAAGCATATCCTCCAAGGCCAACATGGTGAGTTATAGAGGCGCGCCTCCATAGGATGATGTCATTAGTAAGAAATAAACACACGTGACCTTGGAATTCGAGGCAGGGTGACGTCACGTCATTATTTTTGTCGATTTGTCCGCGTTTTGTGTAGTCTGACCAAATTGAATATAGGGCAATAGTTCGCTCATTCAACTGTTATAGTTAACATTTGTTATTAGTAGGGTTGTAATAAATTTATGCTTTCGGCGCGCAAGCCGCGTGTTTGAATTCGAATACTTGCGATTCTAGAGGAGGCACGCCGGCCGCTTATCATTTTTGAGCGCCTTCTCGGTATAATATACTTTAAATAGTAGTAATTAATCATATTGTAGAGTAATAACGGAGATCCTATTAGGATTAGCGAGTTTTGGAACCGGATTGCTCAAATAAAATAAACAGTAAGTAGCAATATGCCTTATTTAGCTACATATTTCTGCTAATATACATATTCTTTGTCCTTGTACTCTTTACTTTCATATATTATATTAACTGAAATCGCTCTTTATCGACGCCTGATGGCTGCTTTCTTTCTTTCCTTAACCCTTTAAACGCCACGAGGACCTTTAAAATCGTCATGGTTTTCATGCCCAAAGGGCTAAGTAACCTTTTTTGACAAGTGAGGATTATTTTCGCTCTTTTAGACTCCCGACGAAAAAGAGGGCTGTTATAAGTTTAACATGTATCAGTCTGACGGACAAACCGATTTGAGGGAGGTTTTTTAAATCGAAACTAGTAGGTATATAGAGATGCTTCTTTGCTAGGTTAAGGTTAGCAAGTAGGTACTGCTACCTACTTACCTATATTTTTTGTTATGGGTTGGGTTTGTTTTTGTAGTTATGTAGTAAACGAAGTGGCTTTTGTGTGTGGTGACTGGTGAACGAGTTAGGTATTATTATTTGCCTACGTCTTTACGCTATCTTTTTGTATTCTAATTCTGAACTCCTTCGGAGTGCAGAGTATAGTTAGAAGTATAAGCATTGTTCGCTTTACAAATATATATCGCACTTTTCTTATTATGAAAAAGTTACGGGTAAGTAATTGAAAGTGAATGCTTACTTCCGTACCTACTTCTTTTTTACGCTAAGTTAATTCAATGATATCAGCTACCTATTATCTATTTGTATAAATTTGTCATAGAGTTCTCAGGTCAAGCGCACGTCATGCCTACCTAATAGAATGTTACCAAAAACTGTTAACCGTATAAATGTGGTACGATTAGTTAGTTCTACCGAGTTCAGTTGACGTCTAAATTTTACCTTAATTTTCAAGTATTTTGGCCAAGCAAAGTATGCGACGGAATTTAAGAAGTCAGAAATAGCCATGTACTTAAATATTAATGAAATTATGAAGACTAGCATTCGTAACATAATTACATAAAAATTGCTTACATTTACTTCATCATGTTTTGTTCATCATTTTCGGCGAAGGAGAACTTAATTAAGAACTAAACGAAATAATCCTAGGCATGTGAAATAACGGACCCGCATTCGGCCAGTCTCGACCTCTTTACGGTTAAACCGCTGAACCGATTTGGATGAAATTTAGTATGGAGATAGTTTGAGACCCGGGAAAGGACATAGGATAGTTTTTATACCGGAAATCATCCCCTAAGGGGATGAAAGTTTGTATGGAGCTACGATATAAACGAGTTCCACTCGGTCGGAGTCGCGGGCAGAAGCTATTTCCAAATAATTAATATAAGGTTTGTGCTTTATCGTAAGACGTAGGATGAACTAGGGGCCTGCGCAGACGGCATTTTTTTTACCATCTGCTAGGTACCGTAAAAAATCGGACTGCCGGACAGTAAAATTCATGGTAGTGCACAAACGCCCTAAGAAATCTAACAATACAAATGAATCATTTCCGCTTTGCCTTAAGGTTTGACTGGTAGAGAATGCCATTTGGCATTAAGTCCGCCTTTTGTACGATAAGTTTTCTTTTGTGCAATAAAGTTTAAATAAATAAATAAATGCTAATAATGACGCACCAGACAAGGATAAGCTTCATTCGGCCTCTTACTTAGTTGATATTTACAATGACAAATCTGTATTCGTGTTTACATTTTATCTTAGCGACATCGAACTAGGTCCCAGTTACATTACATCACAGCGCGTGTATTTACCGCGGAACGATGAGGTATGTAAATACCTACTCGGTATTTATATGTATGATGTAAGCGAGGTTCGTTCCGCATAGCGTTTGGGTTAAATTTACTTAGGACGCGTCTAGTATAACGAGACCCGCGATTTGTAATAACCATATGTAGTCTGAGGTCAGGTTATACTGGTTCTTTTGTAGCGAAACGCTCGGTAATCTTTATGAGTTATGAGTAACTAAGCGATCCGCCCCGGCTTCGCACGGGTACTATATTATACATATAAACCTTCCTCTTCTTCTCTCTCTCTTTCGTCTCAATCTATTAAAAAACCGCTTCAAAATCCGTTGCGTAGTTTAAAAGATCAAAGCAATCTAAGCATACATAGTGACAGACAGCGGGAAGCGACTTTGTTTTATACCAACTATGTAGGATCAAATAATACTAGCGGATCTCCCGGATTACTAGTGAGTATGAGACGACTCTGCTCGTCTATACTGAAAAAAAAATGGTTTCATATTTGCGAAATGCATTCCCTCTATTAAATCCATTTACAAAACACTGTGTACTTGACAGTAAGCATGTCATTCACGCGGAAACTAGTAAGAACTATTAGTAAGTGGAGGTCAAGCTGTTCTGATTTTTGTCAGCCAACTTCATTTGACTTCTCGATCGTTTCGCTCACTCGCAATGTAATTGGGGGCCTAGGCCTGCAAGATGGTCTTTTTTAATTTCCATTCCACAATTTGTGGCACAGAATCACGGCGTTCAGGCATGAAAATTAAAGTTTGAGTTAAAGTAAGAGTTTCTTGGAGTTCTTTTTAATTTATTTAAAAGAACTAAGAAACTCTATACTACGAAACTTCTTTACGAAAAGCACTATGCATACCTCGGCGTGAAAAGGGGTTGCCAGCCTCATAACTATCCGACCTCGCTACGCTCGGCCGTCTAGGTATATGTACTCGGCCGGCAACCCCTTCCTTCCCGGCCTCTGAAGTAATGTATTAATTCGGACATGTGTTCTTGTAGAACAACGCATTATGATGAATTTTAGTCTTTGTAATCATATTCAGTTTGACTTCATTTAAGTAGGTTAAGAACTATCATTGTAATAACTGTAATAAGCTTTTTTGCCAAAAAATGACTGACTGTTGAGTTTGTTTCGTCGTTTCTTCTTAACAGTGGTCTTCTTTTTCAGAAACGCTGGTAGAGTTTTGACTTGTAAAAGTGCCATTACGGCATACTTGCAGAATAAAGTTCATTTATTTATTTTAATGTGATATGCAATAAAAATAAACATATGAATATGGCTCTTTGGGAGAGAGGCCTATGCCCAGCAGTGGACGTCTTTCGGCTGATATGATGATGATGATGATGATGATATGAATATGAATATAATGTGAAAATAATAACTATACGTTGTAACTTGTAACGGTTGACATAATCAATTCTACCATTAAAGTGCTCTTTACTCCCGCGCCGCAATCCGCATAGCTCTTCATCTCGTTATCTTTCTCATTAAGCTTTTCTCAAATCGTTTTTAGATCATGGGTAAAGACGACAAAGAAGACTCCGGCTTCGGGTTCAAGGACAAGGCGAAGGCGGAGGAGACCCTGAAGCTTCTGGAAAAGCACGAGCCCAACTACCGGCGGCTCACCGTGAGAGGGCTCCTGGGGCGAGCCAAGAGGGTGCTCAGCAGTACGTATACGATGTTATAAAGTCATCTTGCCATTCATTAACTCTCCAGTTATTTGTTCGGTTAGCACGATAGGTTTTATGGTAAAGTTTGACATGCCAAATCTACCAAAACGCCACCTAAAACATGACCTATCACTAAGTATCATGCTAGAGTGCCCTGGACATTGAACACACCGGTTGAGTTATCTTGTGAAGTTTATCTGACTGAAACACTACTTGCTTTAGGTTCAACTAGGTGTCTCACCTAAGATCCAATTTTATTAGGACAAAAAATAATCCAGTCACTTCACTTAATCTTATAGTTTCTTTTTAATCTTAGCGTTATCCCGGTTGTTATCTTTTTCCAGTGACCAAGGCTGAAGAGAAAATAAAGAACATAAAAGAAGCGATGGAGGTATTTGAGAATTGGCTAGCTGACCTCGAAGCGGGAAAAGAGAAGACTGAAAAGAAACCGGACAAGAAGAAGGAAGAAAAAGAGGAAAAGAAGGCAGAGAAAAAAGAAGATAGTGGTGTGAGTTAAATTTATTTACCTACTTAAAATGGTCTACAGAAATAACATTCTGATGCAGGTAGCATTGGAACGGAGCTAATAGATACATAACGTATCTCAAATATAGGATGTAGGATGCACGATCTTCTAAAGCACGAAAACGCTCAAATAAGGATCGCATCCAGTGTAGCTAGCTAATGTATGTATGTAAATGCTTGATTGTAAAAATATAGACAGAACAAGTTAAGTAGGTACAAAGGCGAAATTATCCCTGTTTTTTGTTTTTTTATAATAATGGTGTTTTCTAAATAAATTTGTTTTCCCTGGATTTTTTCCATTTTTAACACCCGACGCAGAGAGGGGTGTTATAAGTTTAACGTGTCTGTGTATCTGTGTATCTGTCTGTGGTATCGTAGCTCCCAAACGGATGGACCGATTTGAATGCGGTTTTTTTTATTCGAAAGCTGATGTAATCCCGAATGTTCTTAGCTATGTTTCATGAAAATCTGTTTAGCCGTTTTAAGATATTGGACTTTGAAATGAAAATTTCGGGGGTTTAAGTTGTAGTTATACCTAAATAATCTAATCGCGTTTATGTCGGAAATAAAGCATTCGCCCCTCTCACACTTGCATACTTGCTAGCGTCCATAGGTTGTTGCTCAACATCAGGCAGACTGTTTGCTTGTTTGCCACCGTCGTAGTATTAAAAAAACGCAATAGTCCTGGGTGGCGGACTGCATTAATTTCCAAGGTTTTCTTACCTCTTTCAAGTAGCTTGCAGTCAGTTAATCACCCATCCAAAAACGGACCACAGCTTTTGCGAACTCCGATGATTCACAAAATTGACACATCATTACTGATCCACAGTCCAGCTCAGACGTCGAAATGGAAGACAAAGACGAGAAGAAGCTGCCAGCCGACACGGTCCCAGGGCTCGGTTTCAAAGACAGAGAGACTGCTGAAGGCACCCTCAAAGAGCTGGAGGGGCGAGACCCGGATTACCAGAAGTTGGCGGTTAAGGGGCTCATTGGACGGGCGAAGAGGGTGCTTACATGTATGTGTAAATCTATAAAGGGTCGTCAACGAGCTTGTGACTCTTCTGGAGACACATCCGTAGGCTTCTAGTGTCTGCTTGCAATCAGGAAGGCTGTACACTTGTTTGACGCTGTCTTAATCTGAAAATGAATCGTCATCGGCTATCCGCCTCAGTGTCTTCTGCGACCCACAACATTGAATAAAATCTGTCTTCCATTTTGATGAACTATTAGTAAAACGCCAACACAGTTAACTGACCATCCTGTATTTATATAGAACCTTATTACAATGCACATAAAGTGCACGGCTGGTCAGTTAGCTGTGCTATCGATAGGACTATATTTATATTAGTTCGTTTCTCAAAATTACGTAATTATAGGTACGGTCGCATTCTTTAATTTACGACCCTTTTCGCAAAAATATTCTTTGTATTCCTATATAATTTGACAGCTTTGTCAACCTTAAGTGGGTCCCAAATTATAGTTTGTGACTGTACATGCATGTGAAATACATATTACATACCTAGTAATATTATAAATGCGAAAGTGTGTCTGTCTGTCTGTCTGTCTGTTACCTCTTCACGCTTAAACCGCTGAACGAATTGCGATGAAATTTGGTAAGATAGTTTGTGTCCCGGGGAAGGAAAGGATAGTTTTTATCCCGAAAATGATTCCCTAAGGTGGTGAAATGGGGGGTGAAAGTTTGTATGGCGCTACGATATACACGACCTCAAGTCGCGGGCAGGAGCTATACTAGTAGCTCATAAAAACGAATCCCATGAACAAGTACGCCCAGAAACGGCACGGCCAAGTGCGTATCGGGCCACGCGCTGTGTAGGGTTCCGTAGTTGCCTGTCTGTCTTAGTTACATCGACGTGCGGTGCGGTTGTGTCGGCTGAATTTGTACGAAAATTGGCCTTTTCAATTACACATTAAGTTGGTCGACTATTACTCGGTAACTACTTATGCGTACTTGTTCGTGATAGTTTTCCTTTTAAATTCATTATATGTACTACTACCACGAATTTTTTCACATCCCCAGTAGTAGCCATTTAGCCGGCAGGGGGGGGGGACACATGAAACTAGAATTAGGGCTTTAAAGCGCAATATCTCGCAAATGGTTTTGGAAAACCCATAATATTTTTGAACGAGTTATCCAACGATATACCACACCATGGGTTTGACGAGAAAAAAATTACATCCCCGCTTTAGGTGTAGGGGAGGTACTCTAAAAAAATCTTTTTCCAAATTTTATTGTACTGTTTTGTCGGCGTGATTGATTCATATATCCATGCCGAATCACAGTTTTCTAGTAGTAATGGTTACTGAGCTAAGCCGAAGACGGCCAGACAGACGGACGGACATGGCGAAACTATAAGGGTTCCTTGTTGACTACGGAACCCTAAAAATTACTAATTATTTATACGCATATTTTGAAGATGCGAGAGATGATATCATCTTCGACAAGACGAATTACAAGAGAGATAAGAAAGAGGTGTAAGGAAGTAGTTGGGAAACGCTCACGCCTACAGATAAACACGCGTCTCGTTACCAATCAATATCCTTGATCATTAATACGGCGTAGCCCAACGAGCGTACCGTTGTAGCCATGAGTTAACCCCACGCCCCATGACCCACATATGAGTCAACGCCTCTCCATGCGATTTCCGCTAGAAGGTTAATAAATGCTGCTACACTTTAACGTTGCTTGACCTTGAAATTGTTAATTAGTAGCTACAAACATTATAAATGTTTTTGAATATGGTCCCCAATTATTTTTTCCATTTAATTTGTTTGGGACAATAAACAGTAACACACATGATTTCAAGCATAAAGTATACAAAAAACAAACAATTCATTAGTGTGAGACCAACAACATTGTACACAGATTACTAGATTAGTTATTAATTAATCTACTGTATTTAGCGCTAGGTAACAAAAGATTGTATTAAGTACATGAATTAAAACCACGTAGCGTAGGTAACAAGATATTATAAACAGAGGAAAACAGTAGTTAAGATTACAAAAGCCTGAGTTGTTGAGAGAATTAATTTTGTACACAGATTACTAGATTAATTATTAATGAATCTACTGTATTTAGCGCTACGTGACAAAAGATTGTATTACATGAATGAAAACAACGTAGGTAACAACGTATTATAAACAGAGGAAGACAGTAGCTAAGATTACAAAGTCCTGAGTTGTTGAGAGAATTAATTTGAATAAAAAATCTTTTTTGACAGGCACTCGGGACGAGACCAAACTGGCCAACATAAAGGAGGCGATGGGGATCTTCGAGAAGTTCCTCGATGACTTCGACACCAATCATCTGAGCAAGCAGAACAACGCGTACCTGAGTCTGGGCATCGTCAGGACTGCGGAGAAGTCAGCTGGGGACGCTGTTACTGAACAACAGGTTTGTGAATAAAACCGCTTTCATTGTTGCTAGTTGAGCGCTCATGTGCTTTGATACACAATCTAAGTTAGCATCGTTAAGCCAGGTTAGTGCCTTAGGGCGGCTGACAGAAGTCTAATCTTTTACGGTCTTAGTTTCGCCTCTTGATTGAAACTTCAGATGGCAGGGTTGTGCCTTCCACAAAAACAAGTCTCAACGCTAATTCTTAGAACCAGGTGCCAAGCGAACCTCAGGCTCCTTCGAAGTGCAACTGATTACAGCTGATTGACTTCAATGAAAAGAGTAAGCTCTAGATCCACGTGCGTCGTCCGTAAAAGATTGATCCATCCATTTTGTATGATACACATATCTTGTATGGCGCTGTAAGCTGCAACCCCATACGAGGTCTATGTAATAGCGACCCTGCTAATATACATAGCGCTATCTAGTGAACATGTTGACCAGCCATTGTTATCAATTTTTATAATAAGTAAGTAATAAGATAAAGTTTATTTTGTTTTCAGAAAGCCTTCATAGTAGCGTATAGCTCAGTGAACGGCGAGTACAAGCGTCTGCGCACCGTGGCAGAGAAAGATGGCGGGAAGACCTGGGACATTGTCAGGAACGACGCACTCAAGGAGCTGAAGGTGAAGGTTAGTCTACGTCAAACTATCGTTATCGTAAGTCTGGGGCGAACAGTTAAACGTCAAAGACACCTACACATTTAGCGACTTATTTATTACGTTGGAATAAGTTAAATACAGGGTGTGGCCTGGAATAGGTGCAAAAAATGGAACGGTATACTATTGAGCTTGTGAGCAATCATTTCCAGGTTGTTTTAATTGAAAAAAATAAAATGGTTTTTTTTTCTTTAAAATAAGTTCACGTGTAATTTTGACTCTTCTGGGGTGACACAAGTAGTTTTTATTTATTTAAAAAACACTAAAAAATTCAAAAATCACAAAAATATCTTTTAAAAACATAATGCAAAAACTATTATGACTCATTACATGATGTTACCTCAAAATCTGCATTGACTGCTGTTCTATGTTCTCGTGGACAAGGGGTTACTACATATGCCCTAAGTAAGCGTCCTTTTAAATATTTGCCCCTGTTACAGGCCACGCCCTGTATAGCGGATAACCGGTCATCTTGGCACTCTTTGAGAGAGGCCTATGGCGAACAGTGGACGTCTTTTGCTCTCATTTGTCATTATATCGCTGTCATATGTCATCACCATAAAACATATATTTTTCATCGACTGCACCATAAAGTCACGAGGGGGCAGCTGAACGCCGTCTCGCTCATATTTGAAGTACTTAGCCCAACTGAGGAAGTTTATTAAGCTACTTTTCTCTGGTGTTGTGTTCCTGGTGGCCAGATCTCCGGAGGAGCCTCAAATCAAGAAATGGTTGCCAATGCGCTACAGCGCTTGTGATTGTTCTGGATCCGCGAGCGTCCATAGGCTACTGTGTTTGCTTATCATAAGGCCGGCTGCATGCTTTTTTGCCACCGACGTAGTTAAAAAAAAAACTATTCGTATATTAATATACATAGTAAAAAACGGCTTCGTGCTGACATCTTAGTTTGAAGCAGCGTCTATTTATGTTAAATTATGACCTAATTTAGATTTCTTTGGTTTTCAGCACGCCGACGCAAAACTCTTCAACGATAAAGACGAGCCAACACCGGAACACCTGGAACTCCTCCTATGGGCGTATTCTCCTGAAGCAACGAAGGTCAAGAAGGTCGTATCGGAGACTAAAGATGGCGACCGGAAACGGAAGAGCAGCGGAGGAGACGACACCCCTAGCAAAAAGAAGAAAGATTAGAAGTTGAACAAATAAAATACTTGGTTCAAGTTTCTGTTAGGGAGGATAAAGAATGAAAATGATGCTTGTGGGATAATTTAAACACTAAAGTGTTTCCAGCAGTGCCGATGGTTCGATTAACTGTACTGTTTCAGTATGCATTTACAATTAATGTTACGATTTCTGCAATAAAGTGTTACTTAAATGTCATGTCTTTTATTTAACAATAAAAAAACTATACAACAGTGTCGTAAAATAGTAATCTAGGAACTTATCCTGGAAAAGTTTGCTACGCATTACTTACAACTAATTCTTATATTGTAGAAATAAACTGTATGTATTATTAAAGTACATCCACATCTGACATCATTATTATATTACAAGTACTTATCGCAAAAAGTATTATTAAACAGTACTATATCTGATATATATCACGTCGTGCACTTCGAAAGGGTTAAGCACTTAAAATGGGGCCAAAAATGCCTTGTGGCGTTTTTTTCAATAAGTTACCTAGTAACTTAAAAAAATGCAAGGAAACTTCAACGGCGTCAATACAAGTTGAAGTTAAAAAGCATTCACTCATATTTTCAATACATTGAAATTACTTAATTTTCTTTTGAAAATAAATGTACATTTTATTAGAAAAGGGAACTCAATTCGTCTGTTGCTTGCTATATGTTGTCAAACACATAGCAAGCTTGTTTCAATTTACCTATGACCGAAAAACGCTTCAAGCTCAGTTCATCGATTTGACGTAACGTTGTAAACATAGAGTACAATGAACTCTTTCATTTTCGCGATAAAACTGACTGAAACAACGCGAACTATGAATTAAATGTGTCTTATTCAGTGCCCTTTTGTTATATAGTAGCTATTATATATACAAACGAGCCTTATGTAGTGTTGTTTCCTTAACGTAGACTGGGCGTGGAGTGTCGGGAGGGCGAGCTATTTTTACACTTTGCGGTAAGTAATTAAAACAAAAACAGTAATGAAGATGCTAAAAGCATCAATACTCACTGTTACTGAGATATCCTTCTACTTTTGCGAAGCTTTAATAGTTTATTTTGTTAAAATATATTCTTATAACTCATGTCGATATTGATGTCGAGAATTAAAAGATTTGTTTTTTTATTGTGAATGTAGCTATAATAGCACTCTTCGCAATTTTTTTTTCTCCTTCGGCAGTCGGTGAAAAGTACAGAAGTGTTAAATTAAAAACGGTTCAATACAAAGTTCCATAGGTTTTTTAAAATATTTTTTATTCTTTACAGAAAATGTTATAGTTGATGAAAATGCAGACGCAACGAAGGAGCATGGAGGCGAGTAGTGACGCGAGCTACTGTAAGTCATAAAGTATTATGTTTTTTACAACCACCATTTATTTATTTATTTAAACATTACTTCAGAAACAGAAAGTACAAACGACACGACAACTACTTTAGCCCAGTTGGTAGTGACCCTGCCTACGAAGCAAGAGGTTCTGGGTATGAATCGAATCCCGCTAAGAGCATTTATTTGTGTGATGAACACAAATATTTGTTCTTGAGTCATGGATGTTTTCTAACTATATATTTATCTGTACATATTAAATATATGAAATATTAAATATTGGGGGACAATCTTACACAAATCGATCTAGTCGCAAAGCTTGTACTATGGGTACTAGACGACGATAAACATACTTATATAGATAAATAAATACTTAAATACATAGAAAACATCCATGACTCAGAACAAATATTTGTGTTCATCACACAAATAAATGCCCTTAGCGGGATTCGAAACCGAGACCTCTTGCTTCGTAGGCAGGCTCACTACCAACTAGGCTAAAGCGGTCGTCATAAGCTTGTTTATTGTTGTTTAACCCATAGTATAAGCTTTGCTTAGTTTGGAACTGGGTCAATTTGATTGTCTGCAAATATTATTATTATTAAATATGAAAAGGCGGTCTTACCAGTAAACAAAAAGCTTATGTGGAGGCAGTTGAATAAAAAAACAAATGAAAAAAATATGTATAAAAGGCTATTCAGAAAAGTGTCATTGTCTCATTCAAATGAAGTATCAAAGTTGTACTTTTCTCCCTAGTCTTGCTATTCAGAAAAGTGATTATTACTTTCAAATGTTCACTTTTCCTCATAGGTGGTGTGAAAAACAGTATGTGCCACCCGGTAGCAAAATGATTTCCGTCTAGGGAGTTATGTATATATTTAAGTATGGTGAGGACGGTGTCCTCGCCGTAAATATATAAATAAATAAAATAAAAAGAAGTTTATTGCCACATTTGAGTTTTAAAGAAAAAGTACTTATAAAAAACGAATAATAATAATAAGACTTAAACATAACTTAATAATCTTAAATATCATTTTGCTCCAACAGAATCTACTATTCTTTCATATTTTTAGCAAACTTTTTCATTTATTACAAGCTATTCTATTCACTTACAATGCATGTAAGGTCAGTCGGGGCAAGTGCGCCAACGGGGTAAATGCGCATTCATTGTGGCACTCTTTGGGGGAGGCCTATGTCTTCTGGCTGATATGATTTATTTATTTAAGAAATACATCAATATGCTAAAAAACTAACCTAGTACAAAAATCAATGTAAGATGCTTAGCCACTTACAGGTGACCACAGCTCACACACGCGTTTAATAAAGAATAAATATCAAAAAGAGCAATATTACACAAAAAACCAAAAAATGACATAAAATAATAATAACAAACAAACAGAATGGTATGTACCTATACATAGTGAATTATGCACACTGTGCATTAGGTAGAACACATTCAACACAACCATGATAAACTAATACAATAATAAGATATGACAGAGGTGGGTCGGCACAATCACCTTCCAGACTCCAGTGAAGTTAGATGAGAGATGATCGTTTTTCTGAATTTAGTCTCTGAGAATAAAAATGCTGGAATGCCATTGTATAACCGCATCATCCTTGAAATTGGCGAGTTATTGCCGTGCCTTGTCTTCCTCTGTTTAAAAAGCTTATACGTGCCTTTCCTTGGCAATCTGTTCAGTATGGTGAAATTAACTGCCTTCAACAGATCGGGACAACGGAAACCTCTACCATTAACCAACTTATATAGAAACATTAAGTCAAGTATTTTTCTCCTGTTACTTAGACTTCAAAGGTTGAAAAATTGTAAACGCTCTCGAGTTGACTTTAGTAACCGGGTATTCGAGGATGAATAGCTTAAAATTGCTAGGAATCGTCTCTGCACTAGCTCAATTCGATTATTGTGGACTTCCTAAAGAGGTGACCACACCTGCGGGCAATATTCGAGGTTACTTCTATATGCTAGTCTATGATGATAATGATGATCATTTAAGATGTCGATAGTACTAAAATATCAGTAGATTTGTATGTGATCAATATGTTTGATGAAATCGCACTTACCCCGGTGGCGCACTTGCCTCGCCTGACCTTACCTAACTATGTTACTATGTTTGTTTGGGTGGAATCAACTTTGAAGCAGATATCTTCAACTGATTGAGCTGAAATTTTGGGTAAAGGTAGAGTTTGGATGACAATTCAATATTATGGTACCATCGAGCTGATCTGATGATGGAGACAGAAGGGGGCCATGGGAGTTCAGTACTTAACCGATTTAATCCCGTCGAGTTTGGGCTCGTTAGAATTGTCTCAATGAGTAGTTGATGATGGTATACAGAAAAGTACAGTTGGCAATAAAAGCTTGTACCAAAAACGTTTTTTTTGACAGAAACTTATTTATTTGTGCAGATGACAGGGAGCCCTATGAGGAGTGGGGCAGCCGCTCGTCTCTAAGCCAACAAGAAGAGGTGAGTTGACAGTTATTAAATTAGGTAAAACCCGCGAGACTTTTTTTTTCGATAGTTTGCATCAACAAAACATCTATATAACTCAGAGGGTAAAATTCAAAAAATAAAATGGCCTATGTCCATCCTCAGGTCTTAGGCTGACCCAGTAGGTGTGTAGACACTAAATAAATTAAGCGATAATTTTATATTTTCTCGATATTAAAAATGTAGTCAAATGCAGAAAAAAAGTAACACAAGACGATGAATAATCACAAAATAACATAACTAAGTGTCTAAAGTTTTAGGAGAGGGGACTCTGTCCCTTTTCTGCAAAATGCACCTTCATCACGCTCGTGGATCGTGACTTCACGATCCACGAGTGTCTTCTCTCTAACAAGCAACATTAAAACGGTTGTAGCTTTTAATTTTATGAGATACTTGAATAAAATTTTCGTCATCATTTAGGCATATGTTTTGCCTTCTTTCTTTTGAAGTAATAATACATTTTGAGTCTACACCCCTAGTGCGGTGAAATTTGGGATGTAGGAAGATGCGGTGTGCGGAGCGACAGTTTTGTCGTTGTATGCAAGTACCTCAGTTTGCATATGAAGTCCGCACGGTACTTCACACTGCACCGCACGTACGTGCGGTGAAATTTGTACGCGGCACCGCACACCGCAGCAAGTAGCGGCGGCAGTGTGATAATCTTCCTACATGTTAAATGTCATCGCAATTGGTCCATCCAGCAGTTTAGCCGTGAAAAGTACGCTTACCATGAGTTTGACAATGACGGCTTACGCTAACCGAGTATGGAGTTTTCTATCTGTGCATCCGGCTCGTACTGTCAAGGTGCAATAGTGATGCACAGATAGAAAACTCCAAGCCGTCATTGTCAAATTCATGGTAAGCGTAAAGGTAACAGACAGAGTTACTATAGCATTTGCACAAAATAATAATAATAATAAATACTCTTTATGATACCACGACTTGAGAGTAACATCTTACAAAAATAATAATAAGTACATATTGTACATTGTACATTTGACGACCGCTTTAGCCTAGTTGGTAGTGACCCTGCCTACGAAGCAAGAGGTCCCGGGTTTGAATCCCGGTAAGGGCATCTATTTGTGTGATGAGCACGAATATTTGTTCCTGAGTCATGGATGTTTTCTATGTATTTAAGTATTTATTTATCTATATACGTACGTATATAGTCGTCTAGTACCCATAGTACAAGCTTTACTTAGTTTAGGACTCGGAGGTCGGTTTGTGTAAGATTGTCCCCAAAAATATTTATATATATATATAATATAATAAATTATTATAATAGTTAGTATGGTTTTTCCAAGTCATAATTAACGAAAATTCGACTATAACTTGTAGGCAATAAAGACGTTTTTGATCGCGCCCGTATTGCAATACCCGTCAATATCCCGCCAAATAACTTTATTTTTCAAACACTCTAAGATCAAATAATGAACCATAAATTAATAGACCACATCAAATAAAAATCTATAACGGTTCAGGAAGTGGGATTATCTTTTTTTTCGCTCGGAATGCCTCGGAGTGTCTCTGCTATTTTCGGATAGTGCGTTTCCTTTGCCTATTTTCAAATGTTAGGGTTGTCAAAATGGCATTGAATCATTTTATATCCGTATTTTTACGAAGCTGTAGAATATTTTTTTCATGATATGCATGCCTTATTACTAATGTAGCTCTGAAAAGAAAATAATATTCAATTTACAGTTTTGTAACTACCAAGCACAACATACTAATCGAAATGAGATAATTGTGAAAGAGTCTAACTTATTGTAATTAATTAATGATTGTCATTGATTGTGCTCGGCGCTTTTACAAGCTAATAAAAACACCAACTTGCACTGCTGTCTGTCATCAAATCTGACAACTTAGACCAATGATGTATTATAAAAGAGGTAAACACGTAGTCTATATACTAAATTCCGTGTTTAAAAATGGCCACCAAATGACGACTCAAAACTGAGGCAAGTTGGTGCAATTGACTCGGCTTTGTTGTGCCACTTTTGGAGCGCTTATAACCTATCTACCTCTTTTTTATATTACACTAGCTTTCGCCCCCGATTTCGTCCGCGTGGACCCGAGATAAAAACTATCATTTATTTTAATCCAGGCTATAAACTATCTTCGTGCATAATTTCATACAAATCTGTTTAGCCGTTTAAGCGTGATTGAGTAACAAAACAAAAACAAACAAGATCCAATCATCCAAACTCATTAACTTATACCCAGTTCTTAGTGTTCGATTGAGCTGGGACATAGATACGCATGTAAAACATGCATCTGGGGAAATACTTAAGAGTCCGCAGTAAGCTCGATTCTCCATACAAACGTATTTACGCTCTCATTTTAAATAAACTACGCGTTAGATTGTAACGAAACTTTGCATATACATTGAAATGAGGTATATCTAATATATCTATGTCTGCAATTAGTTTATGTAGCTTCAGATAACATAGTAAAAAAATACAGCGATTCTAAGTTTTTCATACAAAACTTGTTTTTGCTGTATTTCGTTTGTTTTATAAACTAATTACAGACATAAATATACCTCATGTTACAACACGTACTTTTAAAATGAGAGCGTAACTACGTTTGTATGGGAAGGTAAATTACGGCCGAGCTTCCTGCGGACTCTTAACACCAAGTTTATGAAGATCGGGGCCATAATAACAGTAGCAGTGCAGGTAGCTAGTATTATTCAACGGGTGTGTGGCGAGCTTTACAATGAAAAGTCTACATCCATATTCAGTGCAGTTCAGCGGTAATTGGCACAGTGAGCACAAGCAGCACGGTCTCTTTCTAACTAGAACACTTAGAGCCGGATCGTCTATCTCGCCGTGACAGCTCCGCGCCGTCAATGTCAAAAGTCTAAAGTATTTATTTGCCAGAATACAGTACAGGAAGATCTTACATAATTGAACATAACAGTGTATTCAGCCTGCATGCAGGCGTGCAAATATTTTACAAAGAGGCGATTAATTTAGTAAATATAAAAATTATCAATTGCAATATTATATATTATACATTAAACAAATTCAAAATAATAATATCAATTTATATCACTTCTACTCTAAATAACTCTTAACACTATAAAAACATCTTGTGGTAACCGTACTGAAAGCTATCACGAAAATCGAATTACGAAGTTCGGATATCTCCGTCTCTATCGCACTTATGGTTTATGCTACTCGAACGACAGAGACAGAGATATACGAACTTCGAGATTAGATTTTCGTGGTAGCGCCGTTGGCCATAACTCAGCGAATCTGTTGAAATATGAAGCGCACGCATAGTTGGGAACAAAAATGGCGCCGGTATTACGTACTTACCCGATGCTCAATAATGTACAACCCTGCGAGCGAAGCGTTACTACGGAACTCGGTAGGACTTTTACATACTTTGGACCCGATTCTTGGCTCAACTAGCCTAAAACGAAATTAATTTAGGCGGCAGATTAAAAACGACATTTAGAATAGCATTTAGGCAGCTAAGTAAGTTGTATAGACAGCCTAAAATAAGAAACGTCAGATTCAAATTAGCGCTGTCATTTATAATATTATATGTAAAGCTTCTAAGTCACTTGAATTTATAATGCGTAGTTCGGTTTGTTTTACACGTATTAAGACGCTGAAAATCTTGTATTGTGCTTATGTGAGAAGCAAGTTGGAATACGCATCTCAGATTTGGAATCGCCAATATAAAATTTACATCGATAGAATTGAGCGATTACAATCCAGATTCATGAAATTTCTTTGCTATAAAATGCATATACATTATAGTTCATCTAATTATTTAACCTTATGTAAAAAGCATCACCTGATACCCCTTGTTAAGCGTCGTGAAATTGCTGATGTATTATACTTGTTAAATATAATAAGAAGCAATGTTGACTGTACTAATTTACTTGGAAAAATTTATTTCAATACTCCCATAAGAAGATTCCGCCATTTTCGTCCTATTAGCATGTCCCATGTTTCCACTAAATATAGAATGAATAGTTTTTTGTGCAGAGTAGGCAGGCAGGAGTTTAAACAAAGTTGTAGTTAAATTAGATATAGACATATTTTGTGATAGCGTACGAGGGCTGCTACTTATGTATCCGGAATCCAGGATTCCAACTTTCTTAAACACAATTTTTGACCTCCATGGTAAAATTTGAACTTTCTTTTAATACTGGCCGCTATTTTTTTTTTCTTGAGTACGCTAGTCTTTTGTTTTTGTCGGGTTTAAAATGTTATCTCGTTGCTAGAACTGAACTTACTCGTGAAAATATTCGTGCTATGCTTTATTACGATTTTCGGCGTGGCTTAACGCAACAACAATGCATAGATCAATTAACTTTGACTTTTGGTGATGAAGCTCCTTCAAAAACTACTATGTATCACTGGTTTAGTGAGTTCAATCGTGGACGTAGTATGCTTACGGACGAAGTTAAGGAAGGTCGCCCGAAATCGGCCGTTGTACCACAAAATATTGAAGCAGTGCGGAAACTTATAATGCATGACCGTCATGTTACGTATCGCGAGATAGAGGCAATTCTGGGGATATCTATCACGAGCATTAATAAGATATTACATGAACATTTAGCTGTTAAAAAAAATTGTTCGCGTTGGATACCGCACAATTTAACTAAGGATCAAAAAGAGGCTCGCGTCGAATGGTGCAAAAAAATGTTGAAAAAATATAACCGTGGTGACTCAAAAGCTGTTTATAATATGTACACAGGTGACGAATCTTGGATATATGCGTATGATCCCGAAACTAAACAGCAATCAACAGTGTGGGTATTTCAAAATGAGCCAAACCCTACGAAAGTTACTCGTGCAAAAAGCACCTTGAAGCAAATGGTCGCCTGCTTTTTTGGTATGAATGGCCATGCTACAGTGCCACTAGAAAATCGTAAAACGGTTAATTCGGATTGGTACACGACCATTTTTTTGCCAGAAGTGTTTGAAGAAATACGTAAAGACAACCAGCGACGCAGAATCATTCTTCACCATCACAACGCCAGCTGTCATACATCACGCGAAACAACTCGATTTTTGGAAGTCAAAATATAGAATTAACGGGTCACCCACCGTACAGCCTTGATTTGGCACCCAATGATTTTTATTTATTTCCAAATGTAAAGAATAAATTACGTGGTCAACGATTTTCGACCCGTGAAGATGCGGTCGACGCGTTCAAACAACACGTTTTGGAGATACCTTCATCAGAGTGGCAAAAGTGCTTTAAAAATTGGTTTACACGTATGCAAAAGTGCATCGATCATCACGGAGAATATTTTGAAAAACAATAAAACTATATTTAGTAATGTACGTTTGATTATTTTTTCTATTCCGGATACATAAGTAGCAGCCCTCGTACAAGCAATAAAATCCAAATTGATAAGATTCTTCATGTGTGATACTTCAGGTGTAGGCTCGGGTTATTAGAGTTTATATATCCTAATTTATTAACTACTTGTATATTCCCATTGCCATGCTTGCTATTGGTGCGCGATGGTTACTGTGCGTTGTAATGTACGCTAAGTTTAAGTTTGGCTATAGATTTCTTCGTGTAATTTTATTTCTATAAGTGAGAACCTGTAATTGGCTATATGGTTTTATTATTTTGTCTATAAATATGTTGCGCTGTTGGTTTTCCATGTATCAAAAAATAAAATAAATAAAAAATTTGATTATGACAGCTGCTCATAGAATAGCAGTGTTTTAGCGACACCTAAATAAAATTAGGAAGTTAAGAGGCCCCTGTAGAATCCGGTCCTATGTCAAGTCAAACAAGTCTACAGTCGACTACAAAGAGATCGATACGGTCAACGTTACAAAAAATGTGTTTACACGACCTGAATGTTAAGGCAATAAAGTCGTGTATACATATTTTTGTAACTTTGGCCGTATCCATCTCTTTGTAGTCGACCGTACCCCGGGGTCCCCGGGACGTAATATAGGAGGGAAGCCCACCCCAGAAGGGTTTGGTGTTCACCTCAGAATGCTGGGTTACACTCAAAATTTTATGCTTGTCACTTAAACAAACCTGCCGGGTTGGTCCAGCCACGGAAAATACATGCATCCCTGTCACTCGAGTAACGTAAGTGCGATAGTGATGGAGATACCCGAACATCGAATTTCGAAGTATTGTGTGATTTGAACAAGTACATCTTTCTCATAATTTAAATAAGTGACATCTTATATATTGATTTAACGATTGCTTTAGCCTAGTTGGTAGTGACTCTACCTACGAACCAAGAGGTCCTGGGCTCGAATCCCGGTAAGGGCATTTATTTGTGTGATGAGCAGGAATATTTGATCCTGAGTCATGGATGTTTTCTATGTATTTAAGTATTTATATTTTATTTATCTATATAAGTATGTTTATCGTCGTCTAGTACCCATAGTACAAGCTTTGCTTAGTTTGAGACTAGGTCGATTTGTGTTAGATTGTCCTCTAATATTTATTTATTTATATATACTTCGCGATTCTTACACACATTATTTTTACTCAACCGGAGTTAATCGCGTTTAATTATTATAGTGAGGTAAATAAATAAGTTAATTATACGAGTTCTAAGTCCCGTTTAGTAAAAATAAAGTGAATTCTTGTATTCATTTGCTCTAACTAAACAACTCGTTATAGTTCATATAGCAATAGTTCTCAGCACAATCAATTACCTTTCGTAATAACTACTTAATTACAAAAAATATTTTACTATGTTTACCAATACACGCATTTTATTATGAATTATGATATAAGCTTAGTAGGTTTGTCGCTCGAAGCAAAACACCGCTAATCGTATTTCGCGCGAGAGTCGAGCGACTTCAAAACGTGTAGTACCGCTGTAGGCGCCATCTGACAATTGCGAAAAAGTGTTGCCACATGATAATTAACTTACCGGATTTCTGGTATTTATTTATTCACACGATGTCCGTGAATGTAACTTTGTTTGTTAACACTAAAATCAAAGAATATAGGTTTGATTGTCATTTTACTATATTTAATCTAACTTCTTTATATTGTTTTTAACTGACTGAAAAAGGAGAAGGTTCCCTATTCGTCGGAATCTGCTATTTTTCATGTATGTTCCCCGATTACGTGAAGCCGTCTGGACTGATTTGGATAATTATTTTTTTGTTTGAATAGGTATCCTTCCCAAGTGGTCCCGTGGTCATCAGGTCAGGATCTGGTGATGGGATCCTGGAGGAATCGAGAGAACTCCTCTAATTTATATACGCATACAGCGATTTGGATTTTTTCTGTTATAAAATAATCAACGCATTCGTTCTCTGAAAGCAGTTTATGTGGTCCTTGAAGTGGAAATGCTTATGTATGTGGCTTGATGGAGTACTGTGTAGTTAACT